>OZ012741.1:49675968-50070968 GCA_963859935.3 Lathyrus sativus | reverse complement strand
TATATGACGATTATAATGAATTGTGGTGAGAAAATGTGGAATATATGTATTCTGTACTTGTGCATTTATATATGATTATATGCATTGTTATTATGATAATATTTCTCACCCTTCTGCTGGAATGATGTCCTACATGACATCGTGCAGGTATCAAGGTGTAGTTCTGCTCGTAGTTGCGAGGTCGCTATGGGTGTAGCTGTTTAGTGATTTAATTGTATTGGGTCGAGTCATGATCTGGTCATGTAACACTGGGATCGTTTGGGTTATGTTTCAGATGTATATTGTGATGTTGGCCTCAGTGCCTAAGTGATGTTGATTTATGTGATAAACACAAATATTTCTTTTATGAAAAATTGTGATATAAATGAATCCGCTGCTACATGCAAATAGAATTTTGTAAAGTATGATTATTTATTTCAGTGTTAATGAGCATGACAGATGGTTTTTAGTAATTTGGAAGTGTATGTGTGACGCCCTTTGTGAATGCATTTTAATTTTACTCTGATTATGCTTATATTTTCCGTGGGGTTTAGAAGGGTGTTACAAGGGGTGCTAATACCTTCCCCTTGCGTAACCGAATCCCAAACCTAAGACTTGGTTGCGATGACCTTGTCTTGTCCCGTTCTTCTGATTTTCTTCGATCGTTTCCTTTCCCTCTCTTTGGGATAAATAACGTTTGGTGGAGACTCTTCTATTTTTCGCCGAGTGTTTTTCACAGTTGCAACAGTTGGCACTCTGTTGGGGACTTCGGCTCCCTATTCGAGTCGATCCTAGCCCTTGTCTATTGTGTGCCTTTGGGTGTTTACTTTTGTGAGGTTATTTGCTTTTATGTACATTATCTGTTGTATATTATTGCATTTGCATTTTGTTATCATATTATGCTGTTGTTGTTGTGCTGATAGGTTCGTTGTTCCACTGAGAGATAAGCGCAATACCCAGGCTTGAGTATACACACAGGATTAGTGTGGAGAGTAGTGCAGGCTTGCATGTTTGGCATGAAAGAGCCCTCACGAAATTCACGTCCAGACGAGGTTTTCTTTGGAGACATCCTATCCAGCGCATTTAGGGCAGTTGAGGGGGTGATGAATTAGAAAGCTAACGACTCTGAAGACTGTTCATTGGGAAGTCTTGAGACCTCCTCGATTGACCATGATGCCAAACCAGAAATGGTGGACGTATCATTGTTTCTTGACCTGAGAGCCCGTGATACGGATGACCTGTATAGGATGTTGTACCATTTCTATTACTAGAACCCATATGTGAGAGGGGATGGGTTTTGCAGGAAACTTCGACCTTCAACCAACCTAGTTTTCTAGTTTTCTTGTCAGAGTGAATTTTTGATCCTGAATGCTCTGGTTTTCTATCATCTCAGTGTTCTGAGTTTCTAGGATTTCTTATCAGAGCAAAGTTCTGATTTAGTCAACGGCACAACAGCAAATTTGAGCATTGGATACCTTGATCCCATGTTTGCATCTGCATAATCATTTTGCATTTAGCATTGCATGTCTGTGTGTTTTACAGGTTCTCGTCTTTCCATTGATTCTAGTCCTGGTTTTCTATAAAGATGGAAGCTAAGAAAAAGAAGACGACTTTGTACAAATTTCTAACGCCTGAGTTAGGACCTTTATTTGGTCTTATTTCCATGGTTGATCTTGGATTTCTTAAGGTATTCAGGAAGGATTATGGGAGGATCTTAAGGCTCGTCAGGAAGGTCACGAGCTATGAGCAGAGAGTCATTCTCACTCTATTACAGTTTTATGATCCGCCGCTACAATGTTTCACCTTCCCGGATTATGTGTTGGTTCCGACTTTGGAGGAGTTCGCTTTCATCTTAGGTGTTCCGATCCAAGATGAGGTGTCATTCTTTAGCTCAGAAGAAGAACCCGATTTCGAGAAATTAGTCGTTGCTCTTTATTTGAGCTCATATGAGTTGGTTGATCGTGTTGTCAGCAGGAATGGAGTTTCTGGCTTTACTTTATCTTTCTTGGTGGATAAAGCCTGGAAGTATGCTGAAGAGAATTGTTGGGTGGTTTTCAGTGCTATCTTGGCTTTGTGCATCTATGGCATCGTGATTTTTTCTAACATACCGAACTTTGTTGATTTGGATGCTTTTCGTATTTTCGTTTCCAGGAATCCCATACCTAGTCTCCTAGGAGATTTGTATCACTTAGTACATTACAAGAACGAGAGGAGAAGAGGGAATACCGTTTCTTGTTGTACAACGCTTTTTCACAAGTGGTTTGTCGATCATCTCCCTCACTCTGGAGCTTTTTTGGATTCAAGGAATTCGTATGAATGGTCAAAGAGGCTTATGGGTTTAACAGAAAAGGATATCGCCTGGTTCAACCGAGATCTGCTTGGTCGTGAGCTCATCTTTAGATGTGGTAGTTTCCCTAATGTACCCTTGATAGGCAGAAAAGGAGGAATCAATTATAATATTTCTCTTGCTATCAGACAGTTTGGTTATGCCTTAAGGGGACCTCCGAAGGAAGAAGAAGTGCATGAATCTCTGTATTTCACTGGTTTAACTGATCCTTGTATTCTAGCCAGATTTGTTGATGCGTGGAGTAAAATCCACAGGAAGGGAAAGCTTTCTTTGGGAAAAGGTGATTGTAGAGCCTACGATCCATATGTGGAGTGGATTAAGAATAGGATTGAGAAGATCCTTTTGCCTTTCTTCATCGAGGAACCTTTATATCCTTTGGTTATTGAGCAGCCTACAACGATCGATATCCTGAGATACAACAAGCTTTGGGTAGAGAAGGAAGAGTTGCGCAAAGAGAATAAAGAGTTGAAACAGAAGATTAGTCAGCTGAAGCACGATAAAGGTGAAGCTGACTACTTGGCCAAGACGAAGTCAAAATCATTGACCAAGCTGGAGAAAGAGCTAGTTGAGCAGATCAGGGTACGAGAGCAGATCGGTCAGGATCTAAAAAGCACATGCAGCATTTTGAAGCACAAGAAGGAGGATTTAGACAGAGTGTATCTGGAGATATCCAAATTCAATGAGAAATAGAATGCTACTTTGACCGCCAACAAGAATAGTGGGGGCCAACTTCGTACTCAGATTGATAAGCTGAAGGCGCAACTCAATATCAAGGAGAAAAAGGTAATGGTGGAACATTCTGTAGGCACACGATTGAGCAGAAATACCATGAGACTTTATCAGCACTTGAGGAGCTCAAGATCCGAGCAGGTGTGAAGAAACCCAGGTTGGAAGATGCCTTTGGCGAAGATGCTTGGGAAGATTATTGTCATTGTCTTAGAGATGTGATACACAGAAGGGCCATCCTCATCTGAGAGTTGGTTGTCAGACCAGACCATCCAGATACGAAGACGATGCTTAAGGAGGCTCAGGCCTGGAGCAAAGAGCATGATTGCTAGGGAGGTTTATCTTCTGATATGTCACAGTAGTTTTTTGCTTTTGTATCTTGATCATCACCAGATTTATTGGATGAGATCAATACCTTTTTGTATTCAGATTTCTCATTTATTATTGTGTATTGTCTCAGATTTTACTTGGTATATGAGAAGATTTTGGTGGTATTCTTGTCCATCTCTGCTGTTCTTGTTTGAAACTAAAATCAAGGGGTAGATCTCCCTGTAAATACATAGACATGTTTGCATGTTGCATATGGCATTTTCATTTGCATCGCAAGTGTTCTCACTGGCCTTTTGTTCTTATCGCAGCCTGGTTTTCTTCAGTAACAGGATTGAGCAGTTCAGTTTCTACAGATATCCAACTGGAGGGAATCAGCAAAAAATAATGGATCAGGTTAAAGCTGAATTGCAGGAAGTCAGAGCTCGCATGGCCCAGTTCATGGAGCTGATACAGGATGTTGCTTGTGGGCAGGAACAATTAAGAAGTATGGTCCAGCCGTTGATAGCACAGTTCGACGAATAGGGTGTTTTGCATGGAGGATCTGGTGTTATTCCTCCACTGGTTGGTGTGCCTGTTCCACACGGTATTCCTACTATTGTCATACCTCCGGACGGAGGTGTTGCGAATGAAAATGGTAATGTTGCTGGTGGAAGTGTGTGCGCTGTGCACAGGGCTGCTGGTCCTCATTGGGAAGATCACCAGGATGATGTCTTTTCCATGAAAGATATGAAGGGTAGTTTACCAACTGAAGCTGACAGAAGTTTTAAACTGGTTGAGGAGAAGATGAAGTCTTTAGAGAATTAGAACTTTCTGGATCTTGATATGTCAGATCTCGTTCTAGTTCCTGGGGTCAGGATTCCCCCCAAGTTTAAGGTACCAGATTTCGACAAGTACAAAGGGACAACCTGTCCTAGAGTACACATTCGAGTGTATTTCAGAAAAATGTCTGCATACTCTGATGATGAAAAGATGTTAATGTATTTTTTTCCAAGACAGTCTGGCAGAAGCGTCTTTGGAATGGTTTATGGGGCTTGAGAGAACTCATATTCGCAGTTGGAAAGAATTGGTCGAGGCTTTTGTTCGTCACTATCAGTATAATAGTGATCTGGCGCCGAATAGGGTACAATTGCAGAGTTTGTCGCAGAAGAATACTGAGAGCTTCAAGGAGTAACCCCGAAGATGGCGGGATTTAGCTGCGAGGGTGCAACCTCCTATGGTGGAAAGAGAATTGATCGATATGTTCATGGCTTCATTGCCTGGTATATATTTTGAGAAGTTGATAGGCTGCATGTCTGCGGGATTTTCTGATCTGGTAATGGCTGGTGAAAGAGTCGAAAGTGGGATTAAGTCTGGGAAGATTCCAAATGGTGGTGGATCCTCTTTGGGAGGAGCAAATAAACCATATTAAGCAAATCCTAAGAGGAGGGAATGGGATGCGAATGCTATTTCTCACAAGGATAAAGGTAGAGCGCAATCTTGTTATCATCAACAAGTTGCTACTGTAGCTATTCCGGATGCACCTTAGCAACTAGTTCACACTCCGTGACCTTACGCCGCTAGACACAAAATGGCTGATAGGCAGTTTGAGACTCCTCCGATGCCGTATTCTCAGTTGTTACAACATTTGTTGCAGTTGCAACTGATTCAGAAGAGGACTTTGGCTCCTCTCACTGGTACACCGCCTCCTGGTTACGATGCAAATGCCAAATGCAATATTTATTTAGGTGCCCTGGGCCATAATATCGACAACTGCAAAGCCTTCAAGCATAAAGTTCAGGACTTGCTTGACTCAAAGGCTATCAACTTCACCAACGAGGGGCCTAATGTGAATTAGAACCCGATACCGAATCATGGGGTGGCGAGAGCTAATGTCGTTATTGAGGGAGAAAAGTTAAATCTGATAACTGATGTTGGGGATTTGAAAACTCCGTTGAGCTTTGTGAAAGCTAGTTTGTTGAAGAAGGGAGTGTTTCCTGGATGTTCTACTGACTGCTCAGAATGTGAATCGCAACCTAAGGGTTGTGATCTTTTGAAGAAGGGTATTCAGAGAATGATTGATGACGGTTGTTTGCAATTTGACAAGGTTGTAAGAGAAGACGTTGAGGATAAGGTGAGAAATGATAGAAGCGAAGTTGCTACAATCTTTATTCCATTCCGGACAATCAATATTTCAGCGCCTTCTAGGCCAACGCCGGTTATCATTACTGTTCCTAGACCTGTGTCGTACGAGAGCACTAAAACTATCCCATGGAATTATGGGGGCAGAGGTGTTCTATAATGGGCAGAGACAAGAATTGACAGGATCTTCATGCGGAAGTTCTTCAGTTGGGAATATAGTTGGTGTCGGCGATATCACTAGAAATGGCAGGATCTTTTCCCCATCGGAGGTTCATACTGATAGAAATGACAAAGGGAAGGGTAAGGTAGTGATTAGGAGAAAATCCAACAATAGGTTGGTAGTGATGTTTTTTTGAAGGACGCGGAAGAATTTATGAGACTCATTCAAAAAAGTGACTACAAGATTGTGGATCGCTTAAATCAAACTCCTTCAAAGATTTCCATTCTGTCATTATTGTTGTGTTTGAGGGCACACCGCAACGCTTTATTAAAAATATTGAATTTAGCATATGTAACCCAAGAGATTTTTGTTAATCAATTGGAGGGGGTAGTAGCTCATGTAAATACTGGCAATGGCTTGGGTTTTACTGATTTGGATTTGACTCCTGCCTGGAGAAACTATAATCATGCTTTGCATATACCAATGGAATGTAAAGGGTCCCTGTTGTCGCATGTCCTGGTTGATACAGGATCATCCTTCAATATGATGCCGAAGAAGGAGTTGATGAAATTACTCAAGGTTTGATATGCATGTCAAGTGATTTGGTTGTGAGGGCTTTCAATGGGTCTAAGAGATCGGTGTCCAGGGAGATCACCATGCCCATTCAGGTTGGACCAAAGATCATTGATGCAACTTTTCACATTATGGATATCCAGCCAGCATACAGATGTTTGCTTGGCCGACCTTGGATACACGTTGCGGGAGCAGTGACTTCAACGTTGCATCAGAAGCTGAAATATATGATGGAAGGGAAAGTTGTTACAGTATGCGGTGAAGAGGATATCATGGTTAGCCATTTTTCGTCCTTCGAGTATGTGGAAGTGGATGGGGAGATCCACGAAACACTTTTCCAGGCGTTTGAAACAGTTCAGATTCAGGAAAAGTCTCATGTAGAAGCCAAAAGCCTAGAGGTTTCCATGTCATCGTTCAAGGAAGCCCGTGCTATCGTAGAATTTGGTTCATCACAGAAGTGGGGCCAAGTTCTTAATGTTCTCGTCAAGTAGCACAAGTTCGGCCTGGGATACAAATCCTCCAGTTCTTCCCAAGACATTCTGAGGTTCAGGGGACCTGTTCAATTCACCAGCGATGGTGTGATATTTGACAGGATTAATGCCATTGAAGATGACGAAGGTGACACTGACTGTGATATGGATGCTTGGATTCGTTCATGTACTCACGGCCAGAAGCTGTGCAACTGGACTACTGAAAGAAGTCATTCATGTTACTACTACAGAGTAATATTCATTGTTTTGATTATGTTCAGTCCTACGTTCTGCCCAATGCGTAGTGGCCAATCTGTGGGGGCCTCTTGTTGTTTGCACTTTATCATAAATAAAGGACGTTTTTCTCATTCAAATATTGTGATCCCTGTTTTTCGTGTTCTTGTTTTGCATTGTATTAAACAGAAGAATGACATTGTGTTTTGTTTTTTGGATCGCATAATAAACATAAACATCATCATGCAGATATTTTCTATCAGATACCATCAATTCAAATTCAGCTATGGCTTCGTATGACTTTGATAACCCCATATATCAAGCTGAAGAAGAGACTGATGAAGACTATGAACTACCCGAAGAGTTAGCCAGACTTCTCAAGTAGAAGGAAAGGGTCATTGTGCCTCATCAAAAGGATATTGAAGTTATCAATCTGGATACCGATGACGACAAGAAAGAGAATAGAGTTGGGGCTACATTGGAAGACAGTATCAAGAGAAGATTGGTTGAAATGCTCCGTGAGTATAAGGATATCTTTGCTTGGTCTTACCAAGACATGCCTAGGATGGATACAGATATTGTGGTACACCGGTTGCCTCTCCGAGAAGAATGTTCGCCAGTCAAGAAGAAGTTGAGACGGACGAGACCTGACATGGAAGTCAAAATCAAAGAAGAAGTTCAAAAGCAGTTAAATGCTGGTTTTCTTGCTATCACGAATTACCCTCTGTGGGTTGCTAATATTGTTCATGTACCTAAGAAAGATGGAATGGTCAGGATGTGTGTTGACTATAGAGATCTGAATAAAACGACCCCGAAAGACGATTTCCCGCTCCCCCATATTGATGTGTTGGTTGATAACACCGCTCAATATTCTGTGTTTTCCTTCATGGATGGATTCTCTGGGTATAACCAGATCAAGATGGCCCTAGAGGACATGGAGAAAACTACTTTCATTACACCGTGGGGGAGTTTTTGCTATAAGGTGATGCCCTTTGGATTGAAGAATTATGGGGCAACCTATCAGCGGGCAATGGTAACTCTCTTTCATGATATGATTCATCATGAGATCGAGGTATATGTTGATGACATAATTGCGAAGTCACAGACGGAGGAAGGACATCTGGTCAATCATCTGAAATTGTTTGAAAGTTTAAGGAAGTTCAAGCTGAGGCTGAATCCTAACAAGTGCACCTTCGGGATGTGATATGGAAAGCTATTGGGGTTCATTGTCAGTGAAAGGGGTATTGAGGTAGATCCCGCCAAAATAAAAGCTATACAAGAAATGCCTGAGCCAAGGACGGAAAAGAGGTTCGTGGTTTTCTAGGGAGATTGAACTACATTGCAAGGTTCATATCTCATCTTATAGCCACTTGTGAACCAATATTCAAATTGTTAAGAAAAGATCAAACAGTCATGTGGAATGAAAATTTCCATAAGGCGTTTGAGAGGATAAAAGAGTATTTGCAGGAACCTCCAATACTCATGCCTCAAGTTGCAGGGCAACCTCTAATCATGTATCTCACGGTTCTTGAGAATTCAATGGGATGTGTGCTCGGTCAATAGGCTGAGTCAGGTAGAAAAGATCACACCATCTACTACCTGAGTAAAAAGTTCAATGATTGTGAGTCGAGATACTCAATGCTGGAAAAAACATGTTGCGCACTCTCTTGGGCTGCTAAGCGTTTGAGACAGTACATGTTAAACCACACAACCCTGTTGATTTTGAAGATGGATCCGATCAAGTATGTCTTTGAAAAACAAGCACTCTCCGGAAGGATTTCCCGATGGCAAATGGTTTTAACAGAGTATGATATTCAGTATGTTTCCCAGAAAGCCATTAAAGGAAGCATTATGTCTGCATATCTGGCTGAACAGTCGATTGAGGATTATCAGCCGATGAAGTTTGATTTTCCAGACGAAGACGTCATGTTTTTGAAGATGAAAGATTGTGATGAGCCTTTACCTGACGAGGGTCTTGAGATTGGATCTCAGTGGAAATTGGTTTTCGACAGAGCCGTTAATTCATATGGTAATGGAATTGGTGTAATCATTACAACTCCTCACGGTTCTCACATACCGTTCACTGCCCGATTGACATTCGCTTGCACCAATAATAAAGCCGAGTAAGAAGCGTGCATTATGGGTTTAAAAAAGGCCATTGATCTGAGGATCAAAAATCTAGATGTGTATGGTGATTCAGCACTAGTCGTCAATCAAATCAAAGGATAGTGGGAAACTCGTCAGGCTAACCTGGTGCCTTACAAGAATTATGCAAGGAGACTACTTCCATTCTTTGATAGAATTGAGTTCCATCATGTGCCAAGAGCTAAGAATCAGATGGAGGATGCCTTGGCCACGTTATCATCGATGTACAAAGTGAATTACTGGAATGAAGCTCCAGCTATTACCACCATGCGTCTTGATAGAACCACTTTTGTGTTTGCAATTGAGAAGGTATTAGATGGAAAGCCTTGGTATTTTGATATCAAGCTTTTTCTCAAGACTCAAGAGTACCCAGTTGGGGCATCCAGCAAAGATAAGAAAACTATGAGGTTAGCCAGTAATTTCTATCTAAACAAGGATGAGGTGCTATACAGGAGAAACTTTGACGTGGCCTTGTTGCGTTGTGTTGACGAACATGAAGCAAACCTGTTGATGGAGGAAGTCCACGAGGGTTCTTTCGGTACTCATGCCGGTGGACATGCCATGGCTAGAAAATTGTTGAGAGCTGGGTATTATTGGATGAGTATGGAATCCAATTGCTTCAAATACGCCAGAAAATGCCATAAATGTCAGATTTATGCTGATAAAGTGCATGTGCCACCGACTCCTCTGAATGTGTTAACATCTCCTTGGCCCTTTGTTGGGGCATCGATATGATTGGAAAGATTGAGCCGAATACTTATAATGGTCATCTCTTCATTCTGGTTGCGATCGATTACTTTATGAAGTGGGTAGAAGCAGCTTCATTTGCCAATGTCATGAAATAGGTGGTCGCTCGATTCATAAAGAAGGACATCATCTGTTGTTATGGAATTTCGGGGAGAATCATTACGGATAATGGTTCAAATTTGAATAACAAGATGATGTAGGAACTGTGTCAAAGTTTCAATATTGAGCATCACAACTCTTCTCCATATCGTCCAAAGATGAATGGTGTTGTTGAGGCAGCTAACAAGAATATCAAGAAGATTGTGCAAAAGATGGTTGTAACTTTTAAGGATTGGCATGAGATGTTACCCTTTACTCTTCATGGTTATCGTACTTCGGTGCGTACGTCAACCGGGGAAACTCCTTTCTCACTGGTGTATGGTACAGAAGCAGTCCTACCATTAGAAGTTGAGATTCCTTCTTTGAGGGTATTGTTTAATACAAAGCTTGATGAAGCTGAATATGTGCAAGCCAGGTTGAATCAGCTGAGCTTGATTGGTGAGAGGAGATTGGAATCCATTGCTCAAGGCTGGTTGTACTAGAGTAGGATGAAGAAAGCCTTTGATCAGAAAGTGCTTCCTCGGTGCTTCTAGACAGGTAATTTGGTGTTGAAAAGGATCCTTCATCCTCAGACAGATCACAGGGGCAAATGGACTCCCAACTATGAAGGTCCATATATCGTAAGAAAGGTTTTCTCTGGTGGAGCCTTATTACTATCAACCATAGATAGTGAAGATTTTTTGTTGCCTATGAATGCAGACGTGGTTAAAAAATACTTTGCTTAAAAGAAACCTACTGGACAGAAAAAAGAAAAGTCCAGAAAAAATGGGGCATCTCGGTGAACCATAAAAAGAATAGGTTTAGGTAAAAATTAGGGATAAAAGAAAGAAAAAAAATGAACCCGCAAAGTTGAAAACCTGAAAAGGCAACTTTGGGAAAAATGGGTATCCCGATGGATTGAAAACCCGAAAGGGCGATCCAGGCAAAAGTTAGGGATTTGAAAGCAAACAATTGCGGTCTGCGTTCGATCTGTGAGCTTATCAAATACACGATTATCCCGAAGGAAGGGAATCATTCTAATCAATCTTTGTAGAAGGCGAAACATGGGGAACATTAAAGACATACAAGTCATAGTTGAATCGACACATGGTGGTTGTCTGTTTCCATATTGCCGACATTTGTATATATTCTTTTTGCTTTTTTGCGCAATTACCTCTTTTCAGGAATTTCATCCGAATTGTAATTCGCCTATTTACAGGCCTTTCATCAATAAAGTATTCACTTTAGTCAAAGAGCTTTTCATTTTCTTGTTTTTACGTTTACTGTTTTGTTTGCAAAAAACGTCCGATATTTTGATAAACATTACAGGTGAAAACATGAGGCTTTATAGAGCATAATGAAAGCAAGAGATTTGCTTGAGCGATAAGTTTCATGAATGGTAACCCAGGTAGCCATTTCACACATGTGGCATCCTATTGTTTCTTGTTTGTTGCAAGAGGACATCACCCTTTCCCCAGTAGAGATTTTCTTCCCAATGATGAAGTTCTAACGGCAATACATGGTGAATTATTCCTCCCCTAGCAGGAGTTCAGAGTTGTATTTCCCAGTCGAGCTTGATTCATACTACCCAGCGAGTGTTTGAGGGTTGATTACTTCAGATGGAATGTAGTCAAGAATTTTGTTCAACAAAGATTTTTGTTTCCTCACAACAGAGATTTTGTCTTCCCCACAGAATCCTGTTATGAAATCAGAAGTGTTGTCATCGGCGGAGGTGTAGCATATCTCCAGCGGAGCAGAGTTTCTGTCTCCCCGCAAAGGCTAATCCCCGGTAGGATGGATTTATGCTCAGCATATTCAGCAGAGTAAGGATAAAGGATATTCCCTCAGTAGCAGGGTGGATTTCAATTTAGTGTTACTCTCCGGCAGAGGCAACTTCTTTGACATTCTTCCCCAACGGAGTCGGCATTCTGGTGTCTCCCCAGCAATATCAGCATTCATAAATTTCTTCCCTGAGCAGAGGTTAGTGTTGATTTCCTCGACAGGTACCTCAATGGTAGAATGATATCTCCAGCTAAGTCCAATGATCATTGGCATCTTTTAGGATCATTTGTCGAGACGAGCTCCCAATAGATGGTATTCTTATTGTCCTCAGGGAAGATGTTTAAGCAAAATGTGATTCATTCCCCAGCAGGGAGGATTGTTATTTGTACATCCCCAGTAGAGCGGATTGTTACTTGTATGTCCCCAGCAGGGCGGACTTCTTTTCCAAGCAGAGTGGAATTTTCAGCGTTATTCTTAAGTCCCCACTAAGTAGAGTTTTGGTGTTTCCTCAGCAGGGTGAAGTTTTTCAAGGAGAGCCATCCAGGGCGTATTCCCCAACAGAGTTGGTTGTTGGTCTTTTCAGCACTGCTCCGGGTTGGGTTCCTTTGCATGTGCATTTTGCATAGTATCCTCCCAAATGCGTAGCATTTCCATTTCAAATGGAGCATTACGTCATTTTCAAACATTTGCATCTGAAGCATAAGTCGGGTTTGATACCTTTGGTCCCGGTTGTCTATTCGGCAGATGATGTTTTATTTAGGATATTTTCGTGTTACCCCCTTCAGGGTGGATCTTTGGGTTGTTCATTTTACTGGATGCTTCCCAACTGAGTCGTTTGGTTAAACGTCTTCCTTTCCTAGCTGAGTCGTTTGGTTAAACTTCTTCGTCATCCCTAGGTGAGTCGCTTGTATAAATGTTTTCTTCTTTGGCCGAGTCGTTTGTTTAAACGTATTTTCCCTAACAAATGTGTTTGGGGAACTTCTTTTCCTCGGCAGAGTCGTTTGTTTAAACCTCTCTTTTTCCTATCGGAGCATTCTTTGCAAGTTGTGAGTCGGTTGATTCTGTTGCCTGCCTATTCTGGGTGTGTCATCACAACTTTTGGTTGGTATTCCCTAGCGTAGTCCGAGGTCTTGTGTTTGGTATTCCAACTTTTGGTTGGTAATCCTGGGGTATGTTATCCTAACTCTTGGTTGGTAATCTTTGGTTCCTCCTGCAGAGTCTTTATTCCAACTTTTGGTTGGTAATTCTTGCTCCATTCCAACTTTTGGTTAGTGACCCATTGGCGGTTGGATGTTATTCCAACTTTTTGTTGGTAATCCTTGTTTTCCTCGGCGAAGTCGGTTATTCCAACTTTTGGGTGGTAGTCTTTGTTGTAGTCAGTTCTCCTTCATTAAGCGTTTCCGGCGATCCTAACTTTTGGTTAGTAGCCTTGTATTACAACTTTTGGTTGGTATTTCAGGATGATCATTCCAACTTTTGGTTGGTAGTCTTCTTTGGTGGAGTTAGGTTTGTTTAATGCCCCGATGGTCCTAACTTTTGGTTAGTAGCCTTATTTCCTAACTTTTGGTTGGATTTTATCCCCTGCAAAGTCGTTATTCCAACTTTTGGTTGGTAATCCATCGCTTGTTGGACGTTATCCCAACTTTTGGTTGGTAATCCCCAGTTGGGTCCAAAGTTTTGTTAACTTCATTCCATCTCTTGGTTTGTAACCCTTTGGTGGTGGTATATTTATCCCAACTTTTGGTTGGTAGTCCTCCTCTATTCCCCGATGGAGTCGTTATCCCAACTTTTGGTTGGTAATTTGTGACTCGTCAGATTTGTTTGATTCCAACTTTCGGTTGGTGAGGTTTTATTGATGTTATTCCAACTCTTGGTTGGTAATCTTCGATTTATGGGAGTTATTCCAACTTTTGGTTGGTAACCTTTACTTCAATCCCAACTTTTGGTTGGTAATCCTTTGGTATTGTTTTTTTCCCGGCATAATTGTTATTCCAACTTTTGGTTGGTAGTCTTCGTCCTTTGTTATTCCAACTCTTGGTTGGTAAGCTTTGTTTGATTCCGACTTTTGGTTGGTAATTTTTTGTTGACACGATCCCAACTTTTGGGTTGGTAGTCCTTGGTTTCTCTTGTGGAGTTTGATCCCAACTTTTGGTTGGTAATCCCCAGTTTAGTCGTTTTGTTGATGTTATTCCAACTCTTGGTCGGTAACCCTTATTTTGGTTAGTAGTCTTCATTTTGGGTTTTTGATTCTATTTAGTTTGATTGCTAGTCTTCTTTCGTTGGTTCAACTATTGAGGTTGGTGCTTTTCTCCCGCAGAGTTCGCCTTTGGTTGGCGTTTTAGTGATTCTAACTTTTGGTTAGTAACCTTGGTGTTCAGCTTTTGGGTTGGAGGTTATCCCTTGCGAATTGGAAGTAATTCCGACTTTTGGGTGGTAGCTTGTGGTCGGTTTTGTCTTGTATGGTGATTTCAACTTTTGGTTGATAGCTTGGGCTCAACTCTGTTCGGTATTACGGTGATCCCAACTCTTGGTTGGTATCTTGTGTTTATTACCTTTTGTTGCGTTCTGACTTTTGGTCAGTATATTCCCCAGTGGAGTCATCTCCAGGTCGTAAAGTCGTTGAGTTTACTTCTTGCACGGTTTGGTGGGTATTCTTTGACATTTATCCCAACCCTTGGTTGGTACTCATTTGCTGGTCATCCCATCTTTTGGATGGTATCCTTTGATTATTATCTTTTGGTAGACACTTGTTCCCCACAGAGTTGACTGATTAAGCTTCTCTTTTATTTTCCCAATGGAGTTGTCTTTCTCTCACGTTGTAAGTCTGTTGATTGTACGTTCTGCAGGTTCTTGATTTGAGTTTGGTTCCCCACAAGGTTACCTTTGGTCGGCATTCTCGTTTCATCCCAACTTTTGGTTGGTATCCTTTGGTTTTCATCCCAACTTTTGGTTGGTATCCTTGGTTTGTTATCCCAACTTTTGGTTGGTATCCTTTGGTTTTTATTCCAACTTTTGGTTGGTATCTTTTGGTTTTTATCCCAACTTTTGGTTGGTATCCTTGGTTTGTTATCCCAACTCATGGTTGGTATCCTTTGGTTTTTATCCCAACTCTTGGTTGATATCCTTTGGTTGTTATCCCAACTCTTGGTTGGTATCTCTTGGTTGATGTTTTGGATTGTTATCCCCAACATGTCGCATCCCAACTTTTGGTTGGTATTCGTTGTTTTGCATCCCCGCAGGTTGCAAATTTCCGAGTTCTTTTGGTATTCAATCTCCATGCACCTCGAGCGTTTGAAAGCCAATGCTATCATCCCTTCAGGTTCAAGTTGAATGAATAGGGGCGGTTGTAGCACCCCAAAATTTGCCCTTTTGTTTTGACCGTAATTGGCTTTTGTTTCTCTGCATTTTGCATTTCCACATATGATAGCATTGGTTCTCGAGACATGGGATCAAGATATTTTGGTTGCTCAGGGTTCCCTTTTATTGCAAGAGTCTAAACAATGAGCGTCATAAGCTCTGGAATTTATTTTGCCCAGCAATCGAGCGGTCGATTTTATTTTATTCAGCAGATTATTTTCAACGGGAGACGGTGTGCAGGCTATCTCAGGCGTTCTCACAGTTATGATATTCAAGAGCAGGTTTCAGAGGCATAACATGGTTTAGAATAAGTGGTAACAGGCAATTGTACAGGATTCTCTCTATTTGGCGCCAAAAGTGGCATCTTTTGAACTGGGTAACCGATTACTGCATATAGGGTAACTGGTTACTTCAAACGCAGTTTGCCAAAATATTTGAATTTTCAGCATGTGCAGTTTTCCAATCAATTTCAACCATTGATTTCACTTGATCATATTTGGAAGGATCTAGAATTGCTCAACTTTCTCCATCTCCCTCCAAATTTCAAACACTTCATTCCTAATTCCACTCCTAATTTTCATTCCAAATGTTAATACTCATTCCAAACCACATTTTAATTCCAAACCTAGAGCTTATTTAAGTGAATTTTCTCCAAACCTCACACAAAAAATTACCCTTCATTTTTCAGATTTCACTCTCATTCTTGAGAATTTGCTCTCAATTTTCTCTCCACTTTTTCACTCCCATAACCTCCATTAGAGCTCTCTCACTTGAATTATTTGATTCTTCATTGGAATCATAGAATTCTAGAGCTAAACCTCCATCATTCATCTCCATTATCTTCAATTCACCATTCAATTTTCGTTTGGTTTTGGGTCTGAATTTGGAAGCTAGATTGGAAGTGCTTTTTGTATATTATTTTGCTTAATCTTGCTTGTTCTTCATTTCTACCACAAGGAAACTCTTGAATCTTGAAGAATCTCTGGGTTTCTTGCTTGGATCTGCTAATTTCAAGTGAATCAACACTCACCAAATCAAATATCTGCTTTGAGGGTTGGCAATTCTAGATCTAACTATGTTTTGAGCTTATTTGGATGATCATAACGTAGATCCATGGTTTTTGTTGTTTTTTGATCCATTTTGATGATTTGGACCTTGGTGATTTGTGATGTCAATGCTGGATTGTGTTTACATGATGCTTGATCACTGTTTCTTGATGATAATTTCGTGCTTGATTGATATCATGATCATATGGATGATTAAAGAAGTTGTTTGATGCTGAAAACTGCTTTTAAAAATTGATTTTCTGCTTTTGGTTTAGTGGTAATTGGTTACCCTATATAGAGTAACCGGTTACCCTATCAAATTTCACGTTTCTGGGCTGTTTTTCATCAAGTAACCGGTTACCCTATATAGGGCAACCCGTTGCTTGGGGAAGTTTTGCCTTTTTTTTACATTTTTGCATTTTTGCATTTTTGCCCAATTTGTTTTGCATTTTTTTGCGTTTTTTTGTTACATTTTTTGCATTTGTTTGCTTGTTTGAGTTCTTTTTCATATGTAAACTTCATAGATTGATATGATGCATTTATGTGGTTTGTTTTGGACATATTTCATCGTTCTTGAATGTTTGATTGCGATTCTTCGACGCGCAACTGTTGGTTTCCGTTTTGAGTGTTTAACATGTTCATCTGATTTGTTTGGTGAATGATCTTTTCACTTGTTTGTTTATAGCATGTTAATAAGTGATCATTGATGATGTCTACCTATGATTGTTGTTTGAATTTGATTAATTGCATTCAAACATGCTTGCTTGCTCCGTACTTTCCACAGCTCTCCATGCTTTGCCATTGCATGCTATCTTTGCGTTACTTGCTTGCTGCCTGGCTTTTCACACCTGTTTTTGTGATGAAACATGTGTTGTTATATGATGTCTTGCTTGTGTGCTAGATTTTATTGTTGTCTTATGCATGAGGTGTTGTTGTAGCTGCTATTTTTACTTTGTTTTCTTCCTTTTTGCCTTGTCTTTGCATGTTCCCTTAGGATTCTTATTCCAATTTAATTTCGCATTGAATTTGGAGTAAGATAGCATTAGGGTTTTAATCCAAGCATGATAATAAGTAGGCTAGTCCCTTTTAACCTTAACCTTAGGTCCATCTTTTGCATGCTAACATCAGGATAGAGTCTCCTTTCGCATCCCGACCTTAGGACCACTTGGCATAACAACGTTAGGGCCGAGTTTCCCTTAGACCGTCTGCGCGTCTCTCTTCTCATCTCAAAACACATTCTAACTCATCTAATAAATACGATGAACATTGTGTGCCACGAGCCTTAAGTACATGGGAAATAATGAGTGAGGGGTTTCTCCTCACTTGTCTAGAGTGTTTAGTGTATGCCCTTTGGGCGATATGCGACGCATTCACTCCTATGTCATAGTCTTTAGTGCAACGTGAATCACAAAGTAAACTAATTCACTTCACTAAAACTCACAAACAAAACTCAAACCTTTTCATCCTTCGGGATCGTTGTTTCAAACTTCATTTTCAGAAAAGAGTACATTACTTTTTCGTTCTACCGCAAACAGACA
Source organism: Lathyrus sativus (assembly GCA_963859935.3). Taxonomy (NCBI): domain Eukaryota; kingdom Viridiplantae; phylum Streptophyta; class Magnoliopsida; order Fabales; family Fabaceae; genus Lathyrus; species Lathyrus sativus. The sequence continues at coordinate 50,053,338 of OZ012741.1, read as the reverse complement.
TCGTCCCCAACTGCTAGAATGGGAGTTTAACGTCACTCATAAAAAAACACTTAACCAACATGTGGTTTCGTAGTTGCCCGAACTACGTTTGCTCTGATTTCTCATACCATATGAGGATACGTAGGTATAAGGCGATGATGTCTTGGCGAGCAACCTCCCCCCATCACCCGTAGTTTCCCGAACTACGTTGACTCTGACTTTCCCATTGCACGAGAGAATACGTAGGCATAGGGTGGCAATGTCCTATCGAGTCTTTTTTTCCTTTTGTTCTCGTTTCTGTTTAGCAGTAGCTTATAGATAAACACACCCTTTGATTGACAACAAGCGTGGATCCCGTTGAGTACAACGGACGTGAGGGGTGTTAATACCTTCCCCTTGCGTAACCGACTCCTAAACCCAAGATTTGGTTGCGATGACCTTTTCCTTTTCCTCTCTTTGTGATAAATAACATTTGGTGGTGACTCTTATATTTTTCCGCCGGGTGTTATTTGCAGTTGCGACACAATCAAATTGATTGAAATGATTCTTCAAAATAGTTTTTCAGCACTACACTACAACAGAGAATTACCGAACAATAGATATCACACAAACGTTAACAACACAAAGAAAAAAGATAGAGAAAGTGAGAACAACATCGGATTTGTTTAGGAAGTTCCCCTTTTCATCCTCGCTTCGGGTACGTCTACCCCCAATTCTAAAACTAGAATTGAGATATGTATAATATAAAGTTGCAAAGTTTTGTACAAGAGAAGTTATAGCCACCACACACTTAAACCCAATTGTTGATGTTGATTCTATCTACTTTTCTCCCCTTGATTCCAGCCGAATCAAGAACATCAAACTCTTCAATCAAACCTCCGGTTATCGCTACTCACTTGAATATTTAAGTCTTTCACTCGGCTAATTCTGATTGCAAGATGTTCGACCCTAAATCTTTCGACACAATCATCTGATTCTCGCTACTTGCTTGAACAAACCCATCATTCTTCAAGCCATTCACTCGGTTGAATCTATGATGCAAAGATTTATGCAAAAAACCCCGAATCCTCAAGATCTTGGAGGAGAAAACCGCAAAGGTTTTATTCAATAAAAACCCACTAAATTCTCAACCCAAACAACGATATACAAACCCTAAGTTTGGAAGTTATCACCTCGACAATGCAAAGATCAACAAAAATGATTATGTGTAGTTGTTGAAGAATGCAAGTGTGAGAATGAAGATGATGAGCAAATTTAATGTATATTTTCACTTTTCTTGTTGGTTCCCTTATAAAATATGATGCATATGAATATATATGAGACTCAGACCACATAACTGAATTAATAGCTTTTTGAAACACAAAGAATACGAAAAATGCAACCAAGTGAGCGAAAGATCTACCTTAGCTCTCTATAAGTTGACCTAAACACTCCAGAATGTAAATCTGCGTAAAAATTCAAGCCATGCGTCGACCTAAACCAAGCCATGCATCGACGCAAGGGCACCCGAGAGCAGAGAATTGTTTTTCTTTCAGTATGCGTTGACCTCCATATATCTGTGATTCGGCGTAAGGACACCCGAGAGTAAAAAATGATTTATCCAACAGTAAGCGTCGACCTCCACACATCTTTAAGTTGATGCAAATACATCAAAATGCTACAAACACATTTTTATAATTTTTTGAGTCGTCCTAAAGTCCTGTAGGATTGACCTAAGGTATCCAACGCACAATTTTCATATATGGGATGGTCCTATATGCATAGACACACGTATGTGGATTATTATATGAAACATAAAGAAGTAAACTTAATGCATTACTCATCAGAAGTAGTTCATAACATGTTCTAAGTCAAACACACAACAAAATAGCAAAATGAAACACATAACAAAATGCTAAATGACATGCACGACACCAATAGAGCTCGAGAATCTAATGTCTTCTCCCCCTATGCGGGTAACCTCTCCTTCTGAATAAAATAATCCTGATTTTGTGCTCCTTGCTCATCTAGTCGTTCAGTGAAGCTGAGTACACTTCTGTTGAGCGCATTGAATGAAACAGAGAGAGATCGATGGTGATTTTCCGCCGTTTCAGCCATAACATCAAACCTGTTCAATACTATGGAACCAAACAAATCAAAATGATCAACTTGTGCTTGAATTTGCCCCTGTATAGCTATAAACCTTTCCTCTTGAAAAGCTACAAAATTATCCTATTGAAGCTGACTATTCCTTAACATTTCAAGGACTTTAAAATTATCGGGTTGATATTGAGGTGGAGACAAAGGCATATAAGAGGTGCCTTGGTTAGTCCAACCAGTGTGTTGCCATTCACCCCAGCCTTGGTTAGCATAAAGGTCCTACACAGATGAATCACCTAAATAACCACTATCACCATGACCATCAAAAGGAGGGCCAGTCTCCATATGATGAGCTTCCTCATTTTTTTCTTGGTCTTCGTCTTCATCCTCATCTTGATTCTGAATCCTTGTACCCGAGCCCTTAACCTTGACCACATACCTATTCTCTTGAGGATCCCAAATATAACCCATTCGGGTCATGTGAAGGTGAGAAAAACACTTAGAAAGGGGGGTTGAATAAGGGTTTTGAAAAAATATGGCAATAAAAACAACACAAGATTTTTATCCTGGTTCGTTGAACTCAACTAATCCAATCCACCCTATCAAGGTGATTTGCCTTTTTCCACAAGGACTTAATCCACTACATTCAAATAGATTATAGTGTCAACCACTAAGAACAATTGTCTTAGTCTTCACAAGAAATTTTGACCTCAACTTGGTCTTCTTAAGGAACCTTTTACAAATTAATGTAAACTAAATAAGTGTTTAAGTTGCTTCTAACAAGCTTTATCACAACCGTGATTTTTACACTTAGTTTAAGAACGAATAAAACTATTCAGCTTATGAAATAAAATTGTATGAGAGCTTGAGAGTAGTTTTCAGTTTGATAAATCAAATGAATCGTCAATAATTCGTTAGCCTTGAAATGTTGTTGAAGACATCCTTTTATAGACTAGAAATTCCAATGCTTGAAGACTGTGCCTTGCTGTGTAGCTGTAGCCTTTTGTCTTCTATTGACTCTAGCTTTCCCAGAAGAGGAATGTTCAGACAAATCCCTTTTGTCTGATTTCCTGTGCCATACATGAATAAGGAAAGAGTCGTTTGGAATATGCCAACAGATATATTTTTGAATAATATTTTCTTCAACAAGGCCTCTGTCTCAAAGTTATCAACATCAGAGTCTTGATGTCATCAGAGTTTTGCAGCCAGTGCTTTCAGCGTGAATATCAATCAGAGCAGAGTTTGAATAACAAAGCCTCTGTACTTGCAACGTAAAGTACTTCAGAGTCTTCTTGAAACAATGGTTGAAACTCTTCATACAAATTCTTCAACTACGCTTCAGAGTCTTCTGGCAGCGCTCAGAGTATTCTGATCACTTGCTTCTGATGCTTCAGTGTTTTGCGTAGAATACTGTTCTGATGAATTTTTGCTTCCATAATAATATTTAATTTAATATCTGAAACAAAAACACTTGAACAAAATTGGAGTATATATTTTCTTAATAGAAAATTTCATTAGAGTTATCATCAAAACATAGAGATATAATTAAACACCAATTTGTCTTCTAACAATCTCCCCCTTTTTGATGATGACATAAACATAGGAAATTTTGTTCAATAAAAAGGATAAATATATAACTCCCCCTAAGATAAAGCATCTCCCCCTGAAATGAATACTCTAATAGAAGAAAATACTTCCCTTTTTGCATGAGTATACTTTTCAGATTAAGAGCCTGGTTAAAAACCTCTGGTTAGAATCCTGGTTAGAGTATACTTTCCAGAATCAGAGCTTGGTAATAGCTTGATTTGCTTTCCAGAACCAGAGTCTGGTTTACTCTTACTGATTTTCTTTCCAGGGACAGAGCCTGGTTTATTTTCCATAATCAGAGCCTGGTTAACTTCTAGGATCAGAGCCTGGTAATCAGAACCTGGTTTGAATTATCAGAGCCTGGTAAACTTGGTTTGAATAAAAGTCTGGTTTGGGGATTCTCAGGGTAACTGAAGGTGAGAAAATACTTAGAAGGAGGGTTGAATAAGTATGTAGAGAAACTTAGAAATAAAAACTCAAGGATTTTTATCCTGGTTCGTTGAACTCAACTACTCCAGTCCACCCTATCAAGAGTGATTTGCCTTTCTCAAACAAGGACTTAATCCACTATTAAATCAACTGATTACAATAGTAAGCACTAAGAACAACTGTTCAAAGTCTTCTCAAGAACTACTGATCCTAATTGGATCTTCTTAAGGTTCTTTTACAATCAAATGTAATAATAATACAAGTGTTTAAATTGCTTCTAATAAAGCTTTATCAAAACTGTGATTTTTCACTTAAGATTTAAGAACAATGAAATAAATTCAGCAAGTGAGAATAAATTGTATGAGAGCTTGTAATGAATTCTTTCAAGTATTTCGTCACCTGAAGAAGATGGATGGAGTCTTGCTTTTATAGGCATAGAGGTCCAAGAAGTCTTTCACGTTGAAGGCTGTGTATCAAAAAGGTCTGAGCCTTTTTGTCTTCACATCACATGACCTTTCCTAGAAGTAGAATGCACAGAAAATCCTTTTTGTCTGTGTTCTTGTGTCTAGCATAAATGAGGAAAGAGTCGTTTGGCCATTCCAACGAACATAACTTTGAATTCTTCTTCAACAAGTTTCAGCAAAGTATCAGAGCCTTGACTGATCAGAGCCTTCTGATGTTCATCAGAGTTTGCTGAATCAGTGTCTTTGCAGCAAGTGTGCTTTCAGCGTGTAATTGATCAGAGCAGAGTTTGGGATCAGATCCTCAGTACTGGCAGTGTGAGTACTATCAGAGTCTTCTGAAATAATTGTGCTTGAAACTCTTCATACAGAATTCTTCAATGCTTCAGATGCTTTTGACTTCTGCTTCAGATTCTTCTATAGCTTCTGCTTCAGATCCTTCTATAGACAGCACTCAGAATCTTCTAAAAGATGTTTTTGACGCTTCAGAGCCTTGCATATTTTTCATGTTCAGATCTAATTTGCTTCCAGAATAATATTCACTTTAACATCTGCAGCAAACATTCTCAAAAAAATTTTAGAGTATATAATTCTTTAATACAAAATTTCATAAGAGTTATCATCAAAACATAGAGATATTATTAAGAACCAATCTGTGTTCTAACAATCTCCCCCTTTTTGATGATGACAAAAACATAGGAAATTTTGTTCAATAAACAATATAATTAGAACTCCCCCTGAGATGATGAGTCTCCCCCTGAATTGAATACTAAGAAGGAATAGAAACTTCCCTTTTTGCATGAGTATTCTTTTCAGAATCAGAGCCTGATTGTTCCAAAAATTAGATCTTGCCTTTGGATGCATGTTTCAGAATCAGAGCCTGATAGGTTAAAACTAGATCTGGGGATCTCAGAGTTACCCTTAAAGAATTTGTCAAAGTTTTCAAATGTTCTGAAATACTAAGAGTTCACGTTAATTAAAATTGATATATCTGAATTTCATTTAGGTAGAGTTTATTTGAACAGTCAGATCCATTTTCTCCCCCTTTTTGTCATAATCAAAAAGTAAAACTTTTAAGGACAAATAAAAGGAAATACAGAAAAGATAAATCATGTAGAAAAAACACTGAGTCATTCATTCATTCAGATTCAAAACAGACAAATCAACAGATAAATATTCAAGTACATGTGCACAAACATCAGATAAAAAATATATAAACTAGGTTTGCTTGGATAGAATCATCTTCAACAGGTGAGTAATCTCGGATGAAGACTCTTCTTGCTTTGTCATCCACTTAGCCATGTTGTCATTTTTCTGATCTTGCTTGGACATCCATTGTGCCATGTCTTCAGTCTTCTGGTCTTGCTTGGCCATCCATGACTTAATCTCAGATTGTCCAACTTCCAGAACTGCAATCTTATCTTCAAGATCTGGATTCTCTTTCTTGATCTCAGATGAAGAAGGTGGGGCAGAGTCTGAAGCAGGAACAGAGTCAATTTCCATAGGAGATGCAGAGTCATGAGCAACAGATCTAAAGGGATGTTCCACAATAGTCATACCCAGAGGATTTTCTTCAGAAACAGATTCAGCAGTTACTTCTGTAGCAAATACTTCAGAAGATGAAGGAACATTTTCAAGAAGCAATGGTTCAGATCTTTTTACATTCCAGATCATGCTTTTAGCAGTCTCAGCAAATCTGAGCTTCGCATCATCAGAATATACTTTCTTCAGATTTGAGCCTACAGTATTGAATATGTTGATGAAGCTATTCCAGATAGCATCAGATTCATTTGCATCCATTATTGACAAGCATCTCTTATGAACAAAGCCTAAATGCATCTTTATTTCTTTCATAAAACTTGCAAATAAATTATCAACATTCAACCTAGTTTTTGGTTTTAGAAGGGTTTCCAAGGTGAATGGCTTGGGTTGAGGTGGAGGTGGAATGGTGAATTATGGAATAATGATTAGAGGTCTAGGATATGCAGGTTTCTTCTAAGCTGGCATAATACGAAAGAATGGTTTGATTCTGCGAATGGAAGGTATGACAGCTTTTGGATTATCAAAATAGGGAACAAATGCATATTGTTTTTGCTTAACAAGATAAGGAACAAAAGCTGATTGAGGTGGTTGATCAAAAAAAATTTCTATTTCAAGTCCAGATGGAAGCGGATCAGATGTAAATGATTTAGCAGAAGCAACTGAAACAAATTCAGATGTTCTTAGTTCAGGAGTGTATTCAGGAATGGTAGTTTCAAAAGAAATGGGTAGATCTGGTTGGTTAGATTCAAATGTTCTAAGGGAAGGGGGTGAGATGAAATCTGGATGGATATCAGATTCAGATGAATCAGATGATGTGGTTGGGGTGCAAGATGTAGATGATACAACAAACATGGTCTTGAGAGGTTGAACATCCAGAATCTCAGAGTCGTGAATATTTGATTCAGGAGGATTGGATGGTTCTTGTTGAATCTCAGAAGGTTTGGATGAAGGTGGTTCAGACACAACTGGGTCAGATGCAACATGATCAGATGCAATAGGTTCAGATGCAACTTGCTCAGATGCAACTAGGTCAGATTGTATGGGTTCAGATGCAGTTGATTGTTGAGTTTCTGGTGGTTGTTGTATTGTAGGTTGTTCTGTTGGGTTTATTTGTGGTTCTGGAATTTGGTCTGCAGGTGTTGTTGTTGTTGGTTCAGATTGAGGAATATCAGAAGATTTAAGTTGAGTAGTGGAAATAGGATCAGATGATTTTGGTGGGGAAGGAATTTTTGATGGTTCAGATGTTTGAGATGGAACAGGAATTGTTTGAGTTTGAGTGGGAGGAGGTTCAGGAATAAAACTAAATGTTGATTCATTTATAACAATTTTAGAGAAAGAAGATATAGATGATTTAGTACCTTTAGTCTTTATACGCTTGGTGGGAACAGAGGGAACTTCTCCAGAAGCTTTTCTCTTGATCTGCTTCTGTGGCTTGTCAGCAACTTTTGCCTTCTTCTGAGCAGCAGCTTCTTCTGCCTCTAATTGCTTTCTTTTCCTCATGTTCTCATTATACACATCTGGCATTGGTTCTCTTGTACGAATCAGAATATCTGCAGGAATAGGCGTTCCATCTGCTTTGCATGCATCAATATACCTAACAATAATATCCCTTGGTTCTTCAGCACCAAAAAGTGGAAAATCTTTAACTGGAATCCTCTTCTGACTAACTTCAGAAATATTCAGCTTCTTAGGTGCAGCTGTGAGTTCATCCACAATCTTTAGCCTCTGAAGACTCTTTGCATTCAATGGTTTTCCAACAATTTATTCAAGCTCATCTTTAACTCCAGCTTCATACAGAGCAGTTACCAGACCATTCTCTGTTAGAATGTCTGAGATCAACCTTCCAAAGGGAATCCATGTCCTGATCTTCTGTCCCTTATCCTTTACAGATTCTCTTGATGCATTGATATGATTTCACAGATGCATAAAGAGAATGTATGGAAGATCTACCTTTGTACTCTGACTTAAACAGTACATAAAGTAGAGTTGTTCATTATTCACATAATCTGGAGAATTGGTGGATTTTCTGTGATGAATGCATCCCAGAAAAATCTATGCCCAGATTTTATAGTCAGACTTCAGATCCTTAAATTTGTTAGAGGCCTGTCCATATGTAATGACTTCCTCATAAACTTCTTCCATATCCACACGCCGAGCTGGCAGATGACATACTCCATCAGTCTCCTCATACCCTATGAGTTTCCTGTTGAGATCTTCAGTGATGATGATCTCCTTTCCCAGAACAGAAGAAAGGATGAATTTTGGATAAACAGAAGCATGGATCCAAAATTCCTTCACCATATGTGGGTGTACTGGTCCAAACAATCTGTCAAAATACTTAACCCAGCCTTGTGCATCAATTATAGAACGTAACTCAAACCCATTTTCAGCTAGAGAGTCAAATTCCACCATGGATTCACAGAGAACTTCAAGTTTATCCACAGGGGTTAACAAAGTCCTTTTAGGTACCTTAAATGGAGTAACACCCATGTTTGCTGATGTAACTCCAGCCATAGATGATTGAAATTGAGATGATGTAGAGGATGAGGTTGCCATTGATGAAGATGAAGATGATTTGGATGAAGGTTTAGGGTTTTTGTGAAGAGCAAAGAGAAGACAGAAATGTATAAAATTGTTTGTGAAGTGAAAAGTGTGAATTTGGTGTGAAATGTGGTATTTATAGAGAAAGCAATTAGGGCAATCAAACAGACACAAATAACACGTTCTCACATAGCAATAAATGACAATTAATGAAAAGAATAAAAATCATTTCAAAGCATTAATTGATTCTGACAAATTGGGGGGAAAATCAAGATTTTCACTATTCAAACAAGACCTCAAATGTCTCTTCAGTAGTGTACACACCATCTTTTCAGATTCAGAGTGACACGTGTTTGCTTGCATGTGCTTCTGAATTATCTTGAGAAATGAAACGTTAGCCAACTTTCAGATCCTCTAAGATTGGTTAGTTCAGATACACACAAATAATAATAAATCAATAAAACAAATAAATTACAGATGAAATACTTCAGAGATTTAAAGCATTTTGCATCTGAGAAACTTGCTTCTGATAAATATCATTCTGGAAAAAAATCCATACCAATATTTTTCAGAATAAATTTGAACCTATCTTCAGCAAGGGGTTTTGTAAAAATATCTGCCCACTGATGATCTGTATCAACAAAGGCTAAGTTTATAATACCCTTCTGAACATAGTCTCTGATGAAATGATGTTTAATTTCTATATGTTTTTTCTTAGAGTGTAAAATAGGGTTTTTAGACAAACATATAGTAGAAGTATTATCACAGAATATAGAAATATTACTTTCAAATATCTGATAGTCTTCTAGATGACTTTTCATCCAGAGCATCTGCGTGCTACATCCAGCAGCAGCAATATATTCTGTCTCTGTAGTTGAAAGTGCAATTGTAGGTTGCTTCTTGTTGTACCAGGAGATTAGATTTCTTCCCAGAAATTGAAAACTTCAAGAAGTACTTTTTCTTTCGACTTTGTCTCCAGCGTAATCAGCATCACAAAATCCAACTAATTTGAAATCATCAGATTTTCTGTAACATAAATCCACATTAGAAGTACCTTTCAGATACCTTAGAATCCTCTTAACAGTTGTTAAGTGTGATTCTCTAGGATCTAATTGGAATCTTGCATACAAGCATACACTGAACAAAATGTCAGGTCTAGAAGCAGTTAAGTAGAGAAGAGATCTTATCATACCTCTGTAGAGTTTCTGATCTACTTTCTTACTTACCTCCTCCTTACAAAGTGTAATTGTTGGATGCATGGGAGTCTTTGCCATCTTACTATCAGTCATGTTAAACTTCTTCAGAAGCTCTTTAACATATTTGGTCTGATGAATGTAAGTGCAATCTGGAGTTTGGTTGACTTGAATTCCTAGAAAGAATCTCAATTCTCCCATCATGCTCATCTCAAATTCTGCCTGCATACATTGAGCAAACTCCTTTCCCAGCATAACATTGGTAGATCCAAAAATAATATCATCCACATATATTTGGAAAATTAAAAGATCTTTCTTAAATGTTTTACAAAAGAGTGTTGTGTCCACTTTGCCTCTGATGAAATTTTTCTCCAGAAGAAAATTGCTTAATCTCTCATACCAAGCTCTAGGAGCTTGTTTTAAACCATAAAGAGATTTATTTAGTTTGAAAACATGTTCTGGAAATTTTTCACTCTCAAAACCAGGAGGTTGGTGAACATAAACTTCTTCTTCTATAATACCATTTAGAAAGGCACTTTTAACATCCATCTGATATAAAGTGATGTTATTTTGTGCAGCAAAAGAAATGAGTAAACGAATAGACTCTAACCTTGCTACAAGAGCATAAGTCTCTGTATAATCAATTCCTTCTTGCTGACTATAACCTTGAGAAACAAGCCTTGCCTTATTTCTTTCAACTTCTCCTTTCTCATTTAGCTTGTTTCTGAAGATCCATTTAGTTTCAATTATGTTGAATCCTTTTGGTCTTGGAACCAAATCCCACACATCATTTCTTGTGAACTGATTGAGCTCTTCTTGCATGACAATATTCCAGTTATTGTCTTGCAGAGCTTCATCCATAAAAGTTGGTTCAATCACTGACACTAACCCAAATAATGATGTTTCAGAAGATCTGAGGAAGGATCTTGTTCTAATGGGCTCATCCTTCTTTCCAATGATCACATACTCTGGGTGAGAGGCCTTGATTCTGGAAGATGATCCTCTAACAGTTGATTCTTCATAAATGTTCAAGTTGTTCATCTGAGAGGCTAAAGGAATTGCATCTGGCGTTGTTTCAGGTTCCTTCACTTGAGCTTTGTCTGCCTCTGAGCCTTTAGAGTCTGTGAGAATTACTTCTCTATCTGCAGAACTTTCAAACTGCTTTGGCTTTTCAATGCCAAGCTTATCATCAAATCTAACATGTATAGATTCCTCCACAATTTGTGTTTCAGTATTGTATACTCTGTAGCCTTTAGAGCGTTCAGAATACCCAAGCATGAAACACTTCTGTGCTTTAGAATCAAACTTGTTAAGATTCTCTTTAGTATTCAACATATAGCAAATACATCCAAAAGGATGAAAATATGAAATGTTGGGCTTTCTGTTTCTCCACAATTCATAGGGAGTCTTTTCCAGAAGAGGTCTTACAGACACTCTGTTCTGAATGTAACATGCTGTGTTTATTGCTTCTGCCCAAAAGTGTTTTTCCAGATTAGTCTCGTTGATCATGGTTCTGGCCATTTCTTGCAGAGTTCTATTTTTCCTCTCTACAACTCCATTCTGTTGTGGAGTTCTAGGACAGGAAAAATCATGAGCAATGCCATTTTCATTAAAATATTTTTCAAAAAATTTGTTTTCAAATTCACCACCATTATCACTTCTGACTTTAATAATTTTGAAATCTTTTTCATTCTGGACTTGTTTGCAGAAATCAAAGAACACAGAATGTGACCATCCTTGTGTTTTAAGAACTTTACCCATGTCCATCTTCTTTAGTCATCAACAATGACTAATCCATACTTCTTGCCTCTGATGGATGCAGTTTTCACTGGTCCAAACAGATCAATGTGAAGTAATTCTAATGGTTTTGAGGTTGAAACAACATTTTTAGATTTAAAAGAAGATTTTGAAAACTTTCCTTTTTGACATGCTTCACAAAGAGCATCTGAGTTGAACTTCAACTTAGGAAGTCCTCTGACCAGATTGAGTTTATTAATCTGAGATATACGTCTCATATTAATATGCTTCAATCTTCTATGCCAGACCCATTGCTCATCATTAACAGACAAGAGGCATTTAACATTTTGAACTTTAAGTTCTGAAAGATTTATTTTGTAAATGTTGTTCTTCCTCTTTCCATTAAATAGGATTGAGCCATCCTTCTGACTAAAAGCTTTACAACATTGTTGATTAAAGATTATATCATAACCATTGTCACTTAATTGACTTATGGACAATATATTATGCTTTAATCCTTCTACAAGAAGAACATTAGATATAGAGGGAAGGTTACCATTACCAATAGTACCAGAGCCAATGATCTTGCCCTTCTGATTCCCTCCAAACTTCACTTCTCCTCCAGATTTAAGCTCCAGGATTTGGAACATAAACCTTTCTCCCGTCATGTGACATGAGCAGCCAGAGTCCAGGTACCATGACTGGCGTCTTGACTTTTCTGCTAAAAACATTTGCAATAGGGATAATTTTATCCTTAGGTACCCAGATCTTTTTGGGTCCTTTTTGGTTAGCTTCCTTGAAAGTTGGTCTGAACTTCTGTCTTTTTACAACAGTTTTGTTCTGACTTACTTTTGGCTTAAACACAAGAACATTCTGATCAGAACGTGTGTGTTTAATGTCATTCAGATGACCAAACTTGAAATGAGAATACAAGGGAGTTTTCTTAATAACAAGTTTATCAACAGGCATTGGATTTAAATCCTTTCTAGAGGAAGATTCGTATCCAATTCCTTTCCTGTTATTTCTGCTAACCCCATAGATCATAGAAGCCATCTTGCTTCTATCTATACTTTTAGCAAGAAATTTCTGAAAGCTAAAGTCATATTCTTCTAAAATGTTTTTGCATTTAGACTTACTTTCAGATTCAGAGTTTTGTTGAGCTATTTCAAAATTGGCTTTCATTTTCAAATTATTTTCTTTTAGCTCAGCAATTTTTGATCTTAATAGATTATTCTCAGAGCCAAGATTGCACTTATGCTTCTTGCATTTGAGCTTAATCTTATTATAATTTTTCAGGACTTCTGATAATACTTTAATAAGCTTTTCCCTAGTGAGATCAGAAAGTACCTCTTCTGAGTCAGATTCAGAATCAGACTCAGATCCAGATGATTCTTCATTCTGATCTTCAATGCCTGCCATCAGAGCCATATTGGCGCATTCATCTTCAGATTCTGATGAGGATCCAGATTCATCAGAGTCATCCCATGTAGCCATTAGAACTTTCTTCTTGTGCTCAGGCTTTCTTCTGGGATTTTCATTTTGAAGCTTTGGACATTCATTTTTGTAATGACCAGGTTGTTTGCATTCAAAACAAACAACTTCCTTCTTTCCAGATCTTTTTCGTCCATAAGACTCCTTGCATTGATCTGGCTTTTTGAAGTTCTTGAACTTCCTCTGCTTGTGCTTCCAAAGTCTGTTGATTCTTCTGGACATCAAGGATAGTTCATCTTCTTCTTTAGAAGAAGAAGATTCTTCATAGCTTTCTTCTAACATCTGCAAAGCTTTCACATATTTGTTAGATTTTAAGGCAATAGACTTACCTTTCTTTTGAGGCTCATCTTCCTCAAGTTCAATTTCATGGCTCCTTAGAGAGCTGATTATCTCCTCTAGAGTGATCTTGCTCAGATCCTTGGCAAGCTTCAGAGCAGTGACCATAGGTCTCCATCTGATAGGCAAGCTTCTGATGATCTTCTTCACATGATCAGTAGTTGAGTAGCCTTTATCCAGAACTTTTAGACCAGCTGTAAGGATCTGGAATCTAGAGAACATAGTTTCTATAGACTCAGATTCTTCCATCTTGAACGCTTCATACTTCTGTATTATCGCCAGAGCCTTGGTCTTTTTCACTTAAAGGTTTCCTTCATGAGTCATCTTCAAGGACTCAAACATGTCAAATGCAGTTTCTCTATTTGTGATCTTCTCATACTCAGTGTGAGATATTGCATTTAACAAGATTGTTCTAGCCTTGTGGTGATTTCTAAACTCCTTCTTTTGGGCTTCAGTCATAGATTTTCTGTCTACTTTCTTGCCATTCCCATCAGTGGGATGAACATACCCATCTATGACCAAGTCCCACAAATCAGCATCATAACCAAGGAAGAAACTTTCTATCATGTCCTTCCAATAATCAAATTTCTCCCCATCAAACATATGGGATTTTGTGCTGATTCTGTCCCTTTCTTCATATCTGTTGTTACTGTTAGATGTTGAAGTTTCAGCCATAATAACAACCAAATATATATCAAAGTTTTTCTCACTGGATCTTTTCTATCACTGTGAAGTGGTAGCACACACAAAACCGGAGCTCTGATGCCAACTGAAGGTGAGAAAATACTTAGAAGGGGGGTTGAATAAGTATGTAGAGAAACTTAGAAATAAAAACTCAAGGATTTTTATCCTGATTCGTTGAACTCAACTACTCCAGTCCACCCTATTAAGAGTGATTTGCCTTTCTCAAACAAGGACTTAATTCACTATTAAATCAACTGATTACAATAGTAAGCACTAAGAACAACTGTTCAAAGTCTTCTCAAGAACTATTGATCCTAACTGGATCTTCTTAAGGTTCTTTTACAACCAAATGTAATAAGAATACAAGTGTTTAAATTGCTTCTAATAAAGCTTTATCACAACTGTGCTTTTTCACTTAAGATTTAAGAACAATGAAATAAATTCAGCAAGTGAGAATAAATTGTATGAGAGCTTGTAATGAATTCTTTCAAGTATTTCGTCAACTGAAGAAGATGGATGGAGTCTTGCTTTTATAGGCACAGAGGTCCAAGAAGTCTTTCACGTTGAAGGCTGTGTATCAAAAAGGTCTAAGCCTTTTTATCATCACATCACATGACCTTTCCTAGAAGTAGAATGCACAGAAAAATCCTTTTTGTCTATGTTCTTGTGTCTAGCATAAATGAGGAAAGAGTCGTTTGACCATTCCAACAGACATAACTTTGAATTCTTCTTCAACAAGTTTCAGCAAAGTATCAGAGCCTTGACTGATCAGAGCCTTCTGATGTTCATCAGAGTTTGTTGAATCAGAGTCTTTACAGCAAGTGTGCTTTTAGTGTGTAATTGATCAGAGCAGAGTTTGGGATCAGATCCTTAGTACTGGCAGCGTTAGTACTATCAGAGTCTTCTGAAACAAATGTGCTTGAAACTCTTCATACAGAATTCTTCAATGCTTCAGATGCTTCTGGCTTCTGCTTCAGATTCTTCTGTAGCTTCTGCTTCAGATCCTTCTGTAGACAGCGCTCAGAATCTTCTAAAAGATGCTTCTGACGCTTCAGAGCCTTGCATATTTTTCATGTTCAGATCTAATTTGCTTCCATAATAATATTCACTTTAACATATGCAGCAAACATTTTCAAACAAATTTTAGAGTATATAATTCTTTAATACAAAATTTCATAAGAGTTATCATCAAAACATAGAGATATTATTAAGAACCAATATGTGTGTGTGTGTGTGTGTGTGAGAGAGAGAGAGAGAGAATAAAAGTCTGGTTTTGGGATTCTCAGGGTAACTTCAATGAATTTTGTCAGATGATACGTTAGTTCTGAAAGACTAAAATTCAATGTTAGTTATAATTTGTCATGTCTGAACTCCATTTTAGCAACTATTTATTTTTGAACAAACAGAATTTCTTTTTCTCCCCCTTTTTGTCATAATCAAAAAGAAAAACTTTTTAAGACAAAAAAGATTAACAGAGAAAAACAATATAACCACAGATAATGAAACATCCAACTTCATAGATAAATAGAATCCATAAAACATTCAGAGAAAACAACAAGATAACAAAACACAGCAAACATGCGCACAAACATAACAGAAAAAGAAACTAAGTTTGGCGAGAGGCTATCAACTTCAGAAGATCTGTAATTTGAGAATTAGATTCCTCTTGTTTAGACATCCAAGTCTTAATCTCATCTGTTGTTTCTTCTTGCTTGACCATCCATGTTTTGATCTCTTTGTTGCTGGCTTCTTGCAGAGCAAACTTTTCTTCTAGATCTGGTCTTTCAGTCTTGATCTCAGAAGAAGCAGGTGCAGATGCAGATTCAGGAGCTGGAGCACTATCAGTGACCATTGCTGATGCAGATTTAGGTTCTTGAATCACAGAAGTAGAAGCTTGTTCCACAATCATCATAGTTGATTGATTAGGCACAACAATTTCTTCAGCAACAGCTGCTTCAGGAGGAGTATCTTCAGTCATAGGATCATCATCAGGAGCACTTCTAGAGCCAGAACTTGAGGTTTACTCATGTTTAGAAAAGTTTGTCTGATAACTTCTGCAAATTTCACCTTTGCATCATCAGAGCAAATGGTGCAAAGATTTGAAGCAACAGTGTTGAATCTTGAGATTAATCTGTTCCAAGAGGCTTCAGAAGCATCTGGATTCACACTTGACAAATAGTCTTTCTTCACAGAAGAGATCCATACATTCATTTCCTTCTTGAAGCCATCAAAGAGCATACCAACATCCATTCTAGGTTTAGGTTTAAGGAAGTTTTCTAGAGATGGTGTTTTTGGTTGTTCTGGTGGGGATGGTATGGTAAAGGTTGGGATAATGAACAGAGGGCGAGGAGATGGTGTAGAAGATGTTTGGCCAGATGATTCAGGAATATCTTGATGTTTAGGATTGAAGTGTTTAAGCTTGAGTCCAGAGGAAAGGTTATCAGAGGGTAAAGGTTTGAAAGAAGCAAACGAAACAAAATCAAATGATCTTGGTTCATAGCCACGTAGAGAGGGTGGTGAGTTTACTTCTGGGGGTACATCAGATTCAGAAGAATCAGATGATGCAGAAGAATGACAGAATGTAGAAGAAACATCAAACAACATCTTCAAAGGTTGAACGTCAAGAACCTCAGAATCAGATATGAATGATTCAGAAGGTTGATGTTGGTTTGGTTGAGGAACAGTTGGTTGAGGATCAGATGGGATGGGATGTTCTGGTTGTTGTTCAGGTTGTTGTGGAGTAGGTTCTTCTGGTAGTGGTTTAGAAATTTGTGGTTCTGGTGGGGGATTTCAGAGTTTTGTTGATTTGGTGCAGAGTTTTCCTTTTCGGATGGAGTTGCTTGTTGTGTAGCAGAAGGAGCTGGTTGAGAATGTGTTGGTTCAGATGGAGAATGTTGTTGGGGTACAGAAGAAGCTGTAACAGATGGTTTCTTTGGTCTAGAAACACGAGGAGGAGAAGGTGAAGGTGAGGGTAAAGGTTCATGGATAGGTTGATCAGATGTTAGTACCTCTTTGACAGTTTGCATAATAGAATCTAAACTTGCCTCAGGAGGATTATCCTTTTACTTCTTGACTCTCTTGAGTTTGACAGCAGCAGCTTCACCAGTAGCCTTCCTCTTGGGTTTTGAAGATCCTTCTTCAGAAACCTTCCTCTTCTTCTTGTGTCTAGCCTCATAAAGATCTGGAGCAGGTTCGCCTGCCTTCTGAACCAGATTTGTTGGGAGAGGAGTTCCATCTTTCAGACACGTTGCAATGTACTCCAGAATAATTTCTCTTGGTTCATTGGCGAAGAACATAGGAAAATCATCCACTGGTATCCTTCTCTTGCTGACCTCTTCAGTATTTATTTGCTTTGGAGCAGAAGTGACTTCTTCTACAACTTTCATCCTCTGAAGATTCTTCCCATTCAAAGGTTTTCCTATCATAGAAGCTAACTCTTCCTTCATTCCAGCTTCTACCAGATGTCCAACCAGACCATTCTCAGTCAGAATGTATGAAATAAGTCTTCCCATAGGAAATCCAGTTCCTCATCTTCTGATGTTTGATTCTGACTTCTTCCCTTGATTGTTTTACGTGTGTCCACAAATGATTGAAAAGAAGATACGGCAGATCCACCTTTGTGCTCTGACTCAGACAGTACATGAAGTACATCTGATCAGTGTTTACATAGTCAGGAGAGTTTGAAGACTTCCTGTGGTGAATGCAACCCATAAAGATCTTAGCCCAGATCCTGTAGTTTGGCTTCAGATCTTTCACCTTGTTAGAAGCTTCTCCAGATGAGTAAAATTCCCTATACATATCAGTCATATCCACACGCCCATCTGGCAGATTTGTAACTCCATTAGTTTCCTCATAGCCTATGAGCTTCCTTATCAGATCCTCAGTTATCAACTCCATTAATTTCAATAGGACGATTTTGAATAATGTTCCATACCTTTCTATCAATAAATTTGATATGCACCTGCATACAATTTTTCCAATAACTATAGTTTTCACCTATAAAAACCGGTGCTCTATTATATGCCATTTTTGTTCGTTAGCCATTTTCTAAAAAATTATATGCGAAGCACTAGATGAACCGGTGTTCGTGATACCACTTGTTAGAAGATGGCAATGATCTAGAAGAGGGTTGAATAGATCACTATTTTTTTAACAAAAATCGGCGCTTAAAAATTATTTTAAAAATGTGCAGAATCGGCCGTGGATTTTTATTGTCTAAACGAACCGTTATTGGTAAGATAGGATATGTATAGTCAATATGGAATGAAATCGATGAGATAAATAAATCAACAATTTTCACAATCAATTATCCAAATTAATACCACTTTAAATCAACCAATTTCTAATGAAATATTAAGATAAAATTAAATTGAAAATTCATGAACAGTTTGTGTGCGATCAATATGTCAAACACTTGGTGTGCACAACACCCAAAGTTTAATTTCCTATGAAATGATAGTGCATAATTTTCAGCAATTACAATCAAAGTGATTGCAATGATATTTAAAATAGTTTTCAGCACTACACTACAACAGAAAATTACCGAGCAATTGATATCTCACAAACGTTAACAACACAAAGTAAAGAGATAAAGAAAGAGAGAACGACATCATATTTTTTTAGTCAGTTCCCCTTTTCATCCTTGTTTCGGGTATGTCTGCCCCCAATTCTAAAACTAGAATTGAGATATGTATAATATCAAGTTGCAAAGTTTTGTATAAGAGAAGTTATAGCCATCACACACTCAAACCCAATTGTTGATGTTGATTCTATCTACTTATCTCCCCTTGATTCCATTCGAATAAAAAACATCAAACTCTTAGATCAAACCTCCGATTACCGCTACTCACTTGAATCTTCAAGTCTTTCACTCGGCTAATTCTGATCGCAAGATGTTTGACCCTAAATCTTTCAACACAATCCTCCGGTTACTACTACTTGCTTGAACGAACACACTGTTCTTCAAGCCTTTCACTCGATTGAATCTATGACGCAAAGATTTATGCAAAAACCCTCAAATTCTGAAGATCATGGAGGACAAAACCCCAAAGGTTTTATTCAAGAAAAACCCACTAAACCCAAGCAACAATATACAAATCCTAAGTTTGGATGTTATCACCTCAACAATGCAAAGATTAAAAAAAATGATTATGTGTAGTTGTTGAAGAATGCAAGTGTAAGAATGAAGATGATGAGAAAATTTAATGTATATTTTCATTTTTCTTGTTGGTTCCCTTACAAAAGATAATGCTTATGAATATATATGAGACTCAGACCATATAACTGAATCAACAGCTTTTTGAAACACAGAATTAGAAAAATGCACCCAAGTGAGCGAGAGGTCGACCACAACACCCTATGAGTCGACCTGAACACTCAAGAATGTAATTCTGTGCAAATATTCAAGCCATGCGTCGACCTAAACCAAGCTATGCGTCGACGGAAGGGCACCCGAGAGCAGAGAATTGTTTTTCTTTCAGCATGCATCGACCTCCATATATCTGTGAGTTGATGCAAGGACACCTGAGAGAAAAAATGATTTATCCAACAGTATGCGTCGACCTCCACACATCTGTAAGTCGACGCAAAGACATCATAATGCTACAAACACTTTTTTATAAGTTTTTGAGTCTCCCTAAAGTCTTGTAGGGTTGACCTAAGGTATCCAACACACAATTTTCATATATGGAATGGTCCTATATGCATAGACACACGTATGTGGATTATTATATGCATATTAAAGGATGAATGCAATCTAAGACGCGATGATACCGTCCAAAGTACACAAGTATGAGATATTACCAGTTTTTACATCATTAAAACAAAGCATTAAGAAACCTTTCCCTCACAAGTAACACATTTCACTATGGTCCCTATTAGTAACCGTAGTGATATGTTAGGACACACATGCTTTGAATCCCAACACTAGCAATTTTTCTTTTTTGGATACAAAATGGGCATGTCACTTATAATCATAATATTTATTTTAAAACAAAAATACCTTTCATTATGATAGATGTTGTAAATATTAGACTGTAAATAGTAATTAGTAGTATTAGTAATGAGGCCCATTAGTCAAAACCCATTAGGGTTTCTATTCTCTCTTATTTAAAGCATGTAGTTTCAACATTGTAAATAGAACTTTTAATTCTATCAGTGAAATATTTTACAATATGGTATCTCAGCTCCTGTTTTTTGGGGGTCTCGCTTCCGCATAAACCCTAGCCGCCGTAACGGTGTTTTTTTTCTTTTTTTCACTGCCGGTCATCCTTGCAGTTTTTTTTGGGTGTTTGGATCATTGCTGTTTTTTCATTCTATTGCAGTTCTATTGCAACCCTACTGCTTGTTTTTTGGTTTCTTTGTATTTTTTCTTTGTGATTCAATACATATCTGCTGTTTGTTCCTCTCGATTGTCCCTTCAATGGCCGAGATTATTAACCAACAACCACCTCCGCCTCCACCTCCCACAAATCCACCAGTCCCATTTAATGCTAAGGATTTTGTCGTTCAAAAAGGTTACTGGCTTACCGGAAAAAATTATTTTCAATGGTCTCAGTTCATCAGACACACTCTAAAATGTTGTGACATGCTAGATCATATTGAAGGCAATCCTCCTCTGGTTACTGCTCCTAATTTCTCTTCCTGGGATAAAGATGATTCTGCTATTATTACTTGGCTTTGGAACTCCATATCTCCAGAAATTAGTAGAAATTGCATGTATCTCTCAAGTGCAAAGGAAGTTTGGGATTATCTTCGTCGAAGTTATTCCATGAAACAAGATATGTCTGCTTGTTATGATTTAAAGAGGAAAATATTCAACACTAAGCAGGGAAGTCTTTCGGTCAACGATTACTTTGGAGTTCTCAATGGTTTTTGGATTGAGTTGGATCAATATCAGAATTTGAAGATGGAGTGCAGCAAGGATACTGCCACCTTGAATACTGTTGTTGAGCGGGATAGGATCTTTGATTTCTTAGCCGGCCTTAATGCTGAATTTGACCCCATTCGGGTGCAGATTTTGGGTAAGGAAAAATTTCCTGATCTTAATGAAGTTTTTTACACTGTTCGTAGTGAGGAGACCCGTCGTCAAACTATGCTTCATGAACAGCCCCCGGATGTGTCAGCACTAGTAGCTAGAAAAACAACAAGACAAGGACCACCATCGTCATCATCTAAGAATGGTCGTGACAAATTCTATTGTGAGCATTGCAACCGATCAGGGCATACAAAGGATAGGTGTTTCAAACTACATGGAAGGGAACATGTTCTTAGCCGAGGAGGTAGTTCTCGCAACATGCACCAGCATCAGGCACATGTTGTCACACATGCCCATGATACTGACAGATTTGAAAAAGAGGGAACTGATCTTTCCTCCTTCAGCCAGAATGACGTGGAACAGTTGAAGTCTATGCTTGACTCCATGAGTAAGCCTTCTGGTTCTGGGTCTCTAGCAGTTACCGGTAAGAGTTTGTGTTCCCGATCTTTTACTGTTTGTGGTAATATCCCTAAGAATGCGTGGATTCTTGACTCTGGTGCTACTAATCATATGACATTTGATTCCACATTATTATGCTCTTATACCACACCTTCGAGTATTCCTTATATCACTGTTGCTGATGGCTCTCAGGCTTGTGTTGTTGGCACTGGAAATATTGACTTGCAACCTCCATTTCAATTGCAATCCGTGCTTCATGTTCCCACACTTTCCCACAATTTGATTTCCATCCATAAGCTTACCCGTGATCTAAATTGTAAAGTAACGTTTTTTATGTCCCATTGTATTTTTCAGGACCTTACCACGGGGAAGACGATTGGAATTGCTAAGGAAAAGGAAGGGTTATACTACTTCTCTGATGACCATCCAAAGGTGTTGTCCTCCTGTCTCCAGTCTCAGTCTTCCTCTTCAGCCTCACACATTTGGCTTCAGCACAAGCGTCTCGGTCACCCTCCATTTTATATCATTAAGTCTATGTTTCCGTCATTGTTTTTAAACCATTCTGTTGAGTCTTTTAAGTGTGATGTTTGTCAGTTGGCAAAACACAATCGTGTAACTTTTCCTTCCAGTTTTAATAAAAGTGCTGAACCTTTTGATGTGATTCATTCTGATGTTTGGGGACCTGCCCCTACCTCTAATATTTTTGGTGCAAAATGGTTTGTTTCATTTATTGATGATTGTACTCGGGTAACTTGGATTTTCTTGATGAATACTAAATCCGAAGTACCACAAATATTTATCCAATTTTATAATATGGTACAAACACAATTTGGGAAATGTATAAAAAGAGTTCGTTCTGACAATGGTAAAGAATATGTCAATCATACCTTCTCCAACTTCACTAGTAAACATGGCATTCTTCATGAATTCACATGTGTTGACACCCCACAACAAAACGGTGTCGCAGAAAGAAAAAACCGTCATTTACTTGAAGTTGCTCGATCTCTCCTGTTTCAAATGTCTGTTCCCACCTCTTATTGGGGGGAGGCAGTTCTTACTGCTGCCTATCTGATTAATCGGGTCCCATCTCGAGTGTTAGGTAATATTAGTCCTGCTCAATTTATGCTCTCACGTTTTCCCTCTGTTCCTATCTTACATAATCTTGAGTCTCGCGTGTTTGGTTGTGTTGCTTTTGTTCATGTTCACAAACAATATCGCAACAAGTTGGATCCCCGTGCTGTCAGATGTATCTTTCTGGGTTATGCACCCAATAAAAGAGGGTACAAATGTTATCATCCTCCGACTCGGAAATTCTTTGTCTCCAAAGATGTCACCTTTCATGAAAATGTGTCATACTTCACTCATTCTCAGTCTCAGGGGGAGAACATGAGTGACTTAGAGTCTGAGTCCGAGTTTCTGATCCTTGGTCCTAGCCTCCCGAGAACACCTGTCAGTGTTCCCTCTCTTGAACCCGAGTTGTCACCTAGTTTGAGTTTGAGTCCTAGTTCAACACCTGAATCTGAGTCAGTAATTGTTCCTGGTCCTTCAATGCCTTATGTTCCACAGGAATCAGCACCTTCAGCACCAACTCTAGTATATCAGAGAAGAAGTAAATCTGACCTTCTCCAGAAACAAATTCAATCGTCTGAACCGGAGGTAAGTACTGAAAATGATTCCTCAAATGATGATTGTTCTATTTTTGATACTTGTGACACTAATCCAGTTGATTTACCCATTGCTTTGAGGAAGGATAAAAGATCTTGTCCCTCCTTATATCGACACCCTATCTCTCAATATGTCTCCACTAAACATCTTTCCACACAATATCAAAGTTTTATTGCAGCTGTTGATTCTGTGAAAATCCCATTATCAGTTGAAGAAGCATTGCAAAATAGAAATTGGGTCCAAGCTATGGATGAGGAAATGAGAGCACTTGAAAAAAATGGTACTTGGGAGATTATTGAAAGGCAAAGAGACAAAAAGCCAGTTGGATGCAGATGGATCTATACCGTAAAGTATAAATCTGATGGCACACTTGATCGGTACAAGGCAAGACTAGTGGCAAAAGGTTATACTCAGACATATGGTATTGATTATGAGGAGACATTTGCCCCAGTGGCAAAAATGAACACTGTTCGAATTTTACTATCTCTTGCTGCTTCATGTGGATGGGAATTGCAACAGTTTGATGTTAAAAATGCATTCTTGCATGGAGACTTAGAGGAAGAAGTGTATATGGAGATTCCACCGGGTGTTGGCATAACAAATGAAGCTAACAAGGTGTGTAAATTGAAGAAAGCCTTATATGGACTAAAGCAGTCCCCTCGGGCATGGTTTGGAAGATTCACAAAGGCAATGGTGTGTTTGGGCTATAAGCAAAGTCAAGGAGACCACACTTTATTTTTTAAACATTCACAGGAAGGAAAATTGACTGTACTTCTTGTTTATGTTGATGATATTATTGTTACAGGAGATGATTTGACTGAGAGACATTTGCTCAAAGAGAAATTATCGGCAGAGTTTGAGATGAAAGACCTTGGACAACTCAAGTATTTCTTGGGAATTGAGGTAGCCTACTCAAAGCAAGGCATCTTTATCTCTCAAAGGAAGTATGTTCTTGATCTTTTGCAAGAAACTGGCAAACTTGGATGCAAACCTGCAAGTGTTCCCATTGAACAAAATCACAGGATAAGCTTTGAGGAGGAAAGTGACAAAGTTGACAAGGGTCAATATCAGAGATTAGTGGGAAAATTGATTTACTTGGCACACACTAGACCAGATTTAGCATATGCAGTCAGTGTGGTGAGCCAATTCATGCATGATCCGAGGGTGAGACATTTGCAGGCTGTAGACCGCGTCCTACAATATCTTAAAGCAACTCCAGGGAGAGGACTTTTGTTTAAAAGAGGTGAGAATTTAGCTATGAAGACTTACACTGATGCGGATTATGCCGGCTCAGTGAGTGATAGAAGATCTACGTCAGGCTATTGTACTTTTCTGTGTGGTAACCTTGTAGCTTGGAAGAGTAAGAAGCAAAGTGTAGTTGCTCGATCAAGCGCCGAGGCAGAATTTAGAGCTATGGCACTAGGAATTTGTGAACTATTGTGGATGAAACAAGTTCTAGAAGACTTGAAAATACAGTGTGAAGGCCCTATGAAATTGTTTTGTGACAATAAATCGGCTATTAGTATTGCTCATAATCCTGTTCAGCATGACAGGACTAAACACATTGAGATTGACCGACATTTTATCAAAGAGAAGTTGGATAGTGGGCTGATAACTACATCTTACGTTCCTTCTGGGCATCAGCTCGCAGATGTGTTAACAAAAGGCTTACCAACAGAAAGATTCAAACAACTTACTTGCAAGCTGGGAATGATAGATATCCATTCACCAGCTTGAGGGGGAGTGTTGTAAATATTAGACTGTAAATAGTAATTAGTAGTATTAGTAATGAGGCCCATTAGTCAAAACCCATTAGGGTTTCTATTCTCTCTTATTTAAAGCATGTAGTTGCAACATTGTAAATAGAACTTTTAATTCTATCAGTGAAATATTTTACAATAATAGATAATAAAAACCGTTAAAAAATGTACATGCATGTTATTATAGTCATTTATATCAACCATGGTGAAAGTATAACATATATTTAAGTGAAAGTTCGCTCATTCAGGACAAAATGCAATCGCCTCTATCAAAACGAAACCATAATACTCTCTCACGCGTCATCCAAACTCCATAAACGGTTGCATACTACTTATTCACAAAATTCTAACATATCTTATTCATCTCTTATGGATTAAGAAAATGTGTTACACAAAACTTATTTCTTTCACTTCTTCGTCACATCTCAAGTAAGTTAGACATTTTGATATTTTATGTTGTTATTGATTTTGTTTTTGTTGATATATATATATTGTTTAAGGTATGTTGTTGGTAATGTATGTTCTATGTTGTATGTTGTTTAAGGTATGATTTTGATGACTTTGTTTTTTAATAAAAGACTACTACAAATAACACTTATAATATCGCACGTAAAAAAGATGTAACCTCGGCTACCCAATCCAAGTAACGAACGATGACATGAAAAGTTGTCACTCAACACCTCGGTTAATCAAAAGCCGAGGGGTAAATTTATATGATCATGGGTTTGAACCCCAACATCTGCATTTTTATTATTTACACAAACAGAGCCTCAAACCTCTCGGTTTATTTAAAAAAATTAGGGGTTAGATAGTATTTTTTTTAATAAATTGATTACATTGTTTACACAGAATA
Source organism: Lathyrus sativus (assembly GCA_963859935.3). Classification (NCBI taxonomy): domain Eukaryota; kingdom Viridiplantae; phylum Streptophyta; class Magnoliopsida; order Fabales; family Fabaceae; genus Lathyrus; species Lathyrus sativus. The sequence goes on along the minus strand of OZ012741.1, from coordinate 50,027,566 downwards.
TTAATAAATTAATTTTTTTGCAAACTACATTGTTTACAAAGAATATTACATTATTTACACATAATATTAAAGTATTAATGTTGTTCTTCATCATCATCGTTGTCGGTGAAGAACAAATATTGGATATCTTGCAGAAGAGAAAATGTTGGGGATCCTTGTTTCATTGGTCTTGATGAAGATTAAATGTTGAATTCAATATATTTTCTATGGCTATTGCACTCATTTATTTCTGATATTAAAAAAGAGATAGCTAAATAAAATAAATATTCAATTTCATGATTATTTACGAACATAAACCTCAAACCCAGATAATTTTCTGCACTTGCAATCCATCGCTAATGAAAAAAGTTAAAGTGGAGGATGTAGATAGTTTCAATCGATTCATGAAATTTCTTTATCAATTTTAGATATCAGAATGCCTTTATAATGGAAATTTTTTAAGAATCACGCGGACCACTAATAATAGTTTATTGAGTATTGATGATTTTGAAATGAACGACAAAGATTTGTTTAAGAATGTTAAGTTATCCTCTCAGTGTATATAAAAACTGAGGTGAACTTGTTTTTTTAATTACATTGTTTACACATAATATTGAATAAAAATAATACAACAAAAGCATAATTTTGATGTAAGAAGTTATCTTGTCCAAATATTGCACACATCCAATTTCTAAAGAGTTATCTGGTCCCAACATTGAATGCATCAAACTTTTATTGAAAAAAATGTTTTTCTACACTTGCAATCCATCATAGAGAAATTTTACAAGCTTCTAAATACAATAACAACAACATCAACCCCATTTTGTGAGATGGATTCCAAAAGAATGATGTGATTTCTACTTCTAACGAGTTTGGAATGGTTACATATAAGTTAGGATTAGGGTAAATCTGTCTAACAAATGCTTTTATTGTAAAATGTTATGTATCTTATACCTCATTTATTAGGGAAACTGACGGGATATATCCTTTAGTTTACAAAAAGTTATGATAAATAAAAATAGTTTCCTAGTTGTTTTTTCCCTCGGAATTTTTGAAAAACCGGGGTAACATGTGATTTATATTTCTATTGGAATCATATCCACTAGAGTATAAATTAACATCCATATTAATAAATGTAACATATCTTTTGGATTTTCAAGGAGGCGTTTGAGCTTCTCTGATTGTTTCACTTCCTATTTTCTACTTTACTTTAAACACTATTCATTGTTTCAACGTCTCATTTCCAATTCTTTGTGTCTTAAAATTTAGTTTCAAAGTCTTTTCTTTTCTTCAAAAATGTCTTCAACAACCTTAGATGAAAATATTTTGTTTGTAATCAATGAAAAGTTTGTTGATTTCGATGATTTGAAAGACAAAGGTTTTGATCTAAGAAAAACTATTTGTAAACAAAAGTTGAACGGTTACTTTGACATTCTTAATGGACTCATCTATATTAATCTCGTTAAAGAGTTCTGGTTAAATGTCTCCGTTGGGCCATCTGGTCATGATGTTTACTCAATCCTGTCTTATATAAATGGTTTTCCTGTCACAATTACTCAGTCACTTATTACTCAAACAATAAAATACGAAGAGGAAGGTGTTTGTGATGAAAATTATAGATTCAACAATGTCTTTAAAGATCACCTTCGTCTAATTTATGCAACCAACGATAATCTCAGCAGTCCTGCTAGTCTATGATCAATTGAAAAAGTTTTGTATCAACTTCTAGTGTCAAATCTCCGTCCAAGAGAGAAAGAACTTGAAATGCTTACTAGGAATGACAAGCATCTATTGTTATTCCTTACGAAGAACATCATAGTTAATATTCCTCTTACCATTTTTAATTACTTAAAGAAAATGATAATCATCTCTAAGAATGAAATGACTTTCCTCATACCATATGGAAGAGTTCTTTCTGAACTTTTCTCTAAGTTAGGGATAGATAATACTGATACTATTAAAGCTAAGTGGAGTCAGAAATTTGAATATGTAGAATAGTTATTTGCTGTCCCATTTTTAATTAATGAAATATTTTCTTTCATATTATTGCCTATTCGTTTTTATTGATAACAAATTTTTTTGAGAATTACAATTTATAAAGAGAAAAAAATGGAAGATTGGAAGGATCCAAGTGAGAAATCATTGAAAAAACCTTAAATGTAGTTATTGGGATTTGAAGTGCGTTCCCTGATAGCAATGTTACCTCAGTTTTTAAAAAACATCGAGGTATTGTGTTTAATATTTTTCCCATAAGAGTTGGCATTCACTTATTGCTATACTACCGCAATTTTATATAAATCCGAGGGGAAAAGTTGATTTTAAGAAAATAAAACTTGTCGCTCCTATGACCTATAACATTGGTGTTTTGCATGTTCAAGGTTCATCATAAAAAGTATTATTTGTAGTAGTGAAAGTTTTATGTTTGTTGTTGATAAAGGTTATATATTGTTGATAATGTATGTCATATGTTGTTTAAGGTATGTTGTTGATGATTTTGTTTTTGTTAATTAAAGTTGGATGTTTTATGTTGTATGTTAAATGTTGTTTAAGGTATTTTGTTGTTGATAAAAGTTGTTTGTTGTTGGTGATATATAGTGTATGTTGTTTAAAGTATTTTGTTTATGATTTTGTTTTTGTTAATAAAAGTTGAATGTTTTATGTTGTGTGTTGTTTAAGGTATGTTGTTGTTGATAAAAGTTGTATGTTGTTGCTAATATAAGTTGTATGTTGTTTAAGGTAAGTTGTTGATGAGATTTTGTTTTTTTTATGTACGTTGTATGTTGTTCTTAATGTATGTTGTTGTTGATAAAATTTGTATGTTGTTCGTATTTAAAGTTGTATGTCGTATGTTGTTGAATGTATGTTATCGATAATTTTGTTTTTTTTAATAAAATTTGTATGTTTTATGTTGTATGTTGTTTAAGATTTGTTGTTGAAGTGTGTTGTTGGTAAGGTTTGTTTAATGATATACCTTCTAATTTGTAGTTTCATTATGTACAATCAACATGTCATAGAAGATGAGTTTATTTTATCATATCTGGTTTGAGTGTTTTTCCAACTCCTTATCAAATATAACCTTTCGAATTGAATAAGAAAATTTTAATATGATTTATTAAGTTATACTACAAAATAAATTACACTAATCAATGTTATGCAAGATTTCTTCAGCCCATTACCCGTATTTTTCTCTTTAACTGTAAAAACTTATTTCAATACTTCTAGTTCTTCTACTAACTCTTCCTTCACCTTTAATTCAGTTTGCAAAGTAAATAATATTTTGAAAAATGAACTAGAGGGGAAGGAAGGGTGGTTGAAAAACTAGAAGCATTGAAACAAGTTCTAATGATTAAAGAGTGAAATGTGGAAAATGGACCGCAAAAAGCTTGTATAACATTGATTAATGTAAATTGTTCATTTAATATACTTTCATATCATATATTATAATTTTCTAAATCAAATTGAAAGGTTATATGTTTAATGAGAAGTTGGTGAAATAAGAATTGCACATAAGCTATAATAAACTAAAGTAAACATAACCACTGTAATTAAGGACCGTGGTGATATGTTATGCGCTAAGTCTTTCACTACAATTAGTTTCTAAAATGGTGGTGAAATATTAAAAAAAATGCAGGCGTTTGGAATAGAACACCTGACATTAAAATTTTACTATGATTGTTTTAAACAACTGTAATGGTATGTAACACCCTACTATCACTTTTCCACAACTAGTAGCATATGGTTGTATTGAGGTCACATACAATTATAGACTACCTTACCTCGGACCACCTTTTGTATTAGAATCTTTCTCCATCCACTGTTATATGTTTCACCCGTGGTAGTGGTGTTATTCTTCTCAATGGATTTAATTTCTTCATATATTTCATCTTTTTATCTCTTTTGTTGCATAATTTTTACAAATCTTACAGATTCATAATCTATATAGAGACAACACAAAGAGATATTTTCCATTTCCCTAGCTTCTTCCTAGAGAAATTCAAGACTTGATGGTGAAAACTCCTCTTTATTTTCCTAAAGATCTTAAAAAGTCCCGTGTACGTGTCACACTCCTATCACTCATAATGTATTATAAAACAGATGATGTTGGATAGTTAGGCTTTTGTTTATTTTTTTAGATGTTTCTTCTTCAAATTCTAGCAAGAAATATTATTTATTTTTGTAAATACCAAAGTCATATTATTCTTCTTCATCAAATATCACATTTCGACTGATTATATTCTTGTTGGTGTTTGGGTTGTACAACTACTATCCCTTTGAACTTTGATCATGATCTACAAAGATGATCTTCTCACTCTTGACGTCAAGCTTTATTCTTTTGTCATTTGAAATTCGAGTATGGCACTACTAAAAATAATAGATTTCCTAACGAAGCTTTTTCTCAACTAGAAAATTCACCGAGGTAAATTCCTATTAATTATATGTTATTTTTTTAATTTTAATTCTTAATAATTAAAAGTAATAGGTTGTTACCTCAGTTGAACTAAATAACCGAGGGGAAAACTATATTAGAGACACGCTTCGAATCTCACTAATAGCAAGTTATGTTATTATTTATTTTAAAGTTGTGTCATTCTTTTTATTTTGATTTTTAATTAAAAGTTAAGTAATCTATTCCTTAGGTATACAAACAACCGAGGGGAAAACTATCTCAGGGATACACTTCAAATCCTAGAAAATACAGTTTAGTCTTGAATTTCTTTTAAAATGACACCATTCATTTTATTTTATTTTTTATTTAGAAATTAAGTTATCTAATCTTTCAACTTTACAATTGAGGAGAAAAAAATATTTCATTCATTTTTACTATAAAAGAATTCCTTCATTTATCTGTTCCCTAAACCTAATACATTTGTTGATGCTCCAAACTCATAATTATCATTCCTTGTGATGAATTGCAAGATTGAAATTTTTTGAAGGTTTATCAATAATGAACAAAACATATTTTTGCTCTTACAGTCTATCTAACAAAATAACATTATTGTTGTTGATTTAACCTCGTATAATCCATTGTTATATTTGTGAATAAGTTCTTAGTGTTATCATCCAAGACAAAAACTCAATGATTATTGTTTTCCTTGACTTAAAACATTGAGAAACCCATTTCTGATCATGCTAAGAATATATTGCAACCCAAAAATAAATGGTGAATGGTAAGAAGCTGTAAGGGATATATATTCCTTACAGTCTACCATTTTCTATTTGGGTGTGTAAGGAGTCTTTTCCCTCTATTGGGTTGATAACCAAGGAAAAAGGTCTACCATAAACTTTGTGTTTATTCATGAAAAAATGGGGTCTTCAGTTTTGTCTTTAAATGAATCTTTGTCGCCCATTTAAAAAATAACAATGATCAAGACATTGCCAAGACACAAACTACATGAAACATCAATGATCCGCGTGAAACCTTCACAAGCCGATTAGAACGTGAATGAAAAAATATATCTTAAATGAAAATTAATGAAAGAAAATAGTGATAATGGAAGCATTTGGATTGAAAATAGTTAAATGAAAACTTAGAGGAGTGTGGAATCAATTTTGTGATAGATTTCAAGAGCAGAAAAAATTCTAAGTTAAAGGTTAAATCCTTACATAATCTCTTATCTTGTAAATGCTAACATTATTTTCATTATCTAACATTTATTATTTTTATACCATAAATTAATAAATACAAACAAAACCATTGACCTTGAAGAGCAATGAGTATGCAACAAAATTTAAAATGTAAGCTTTAACATCTTCAAACGTATTATGAAGGTGAAGAAGATTTATAATTTGTCAACTAGTTTATACTTTGTAGATTGGAAAGAAAATAATTTAAAATAAAGAAAAGTTTTATTTTAAATAAACAAGAGATATATACACACACACACAAAAAAAAAAAAAAAAAAATATATATATATATATATATATATATATATATATATATATATATATATATATATATATATATATATATATATATATATATATATATATATATATATATATATATATATATATATATATATCACGTCAGACATTATAAACACCGAGAGGAAATATAGTGTGTTTTCAAACAAATACTGAAATGTGGTTACTAGAAATTGAATTAATGACCCCTCGGGTGAAAAAATCATCTGAAGGGAGATGTAGCACACTTTCCATGATACCCTTCATTACCTCGGCTTCTAAAATCAACCGAGGTATAAACCTAGTTTTTTAGTATTGTGTGATGCACTCCCAAAGACCCTAAAGTGTGAGATACCATACTTTCTTCTATTACATACTTATTTTGGTGTCTTTTCCAATATACTTCTTATGGAGATCGAATTAATACATAGAATTAACACACCAATTCTTTTTCCTAAAGGTCTTTTGGTCATTTCTTACTTTTGAGTATGCTTTATACATGTCAATAGTTCTTTTATTTTTTTCTTTCAAAAAAATCATTCTATTAGGGAGATTCATAACTATTAGTAGACATCAGATTCCATTCTTGTCAGATAACTCTTTAAATTCACCTTCTCACACCGTTTTCATAGCTTTTATCGCTCAATCTCTTTCTTTATCCATAATACCTTTGAACTTCTTGAAGTTAATAAATACTTATGATTTATGTTTCAAGCAATAAACTTAAGTTTTTCTTATAAAATCATTAATGAAAAGTAGGAAATAATTGTTTTTTCCTAGTGATCTTGGCTTGTGGCCAATATACATCAATATTTATAAGCTTTAGTGACTTCTGGGATTTGGAGCTTGAAACCTTAAGGAAAATTGTCTTGAATTATTTTCAATGTAAACATATTTCTCACATGTTGTATGGATGGCTAATTGATGGTACACCTCACACTATATTTTATTTTTACTTCCAAAGTTAAGCCTCCAAAATTTAAATTCTCAAATCAAAGATGTCAAACTAAAATTCATCAGTGTAGCTTGCCATTAGAAACTTCCTCATCCTTTTATTTATTCAACAATTATATCTTATTTCTTCATATTTGTACCTTATTGATCATATCTTTTGTTCATCTCTGATGGAGAGACTTAAATATTTTATGTAAATATCATAACCCTTTTTTTAAACTCATCCCAACTTAAAATATTATTCTTCATATTTTAAACGTTGTAAACATTTGAAATAAATTTATGTCTTCCATATTTCAAATGAATTGAGATACTACTATTCCTTTTTACCGACTTCTTGGGATCAGGGCCAAATGAGAAATTTTCATTTACTAATTCATCAAGTTCTAAAAACACGTCCTTTTTCATGCATATATGGTTGCTTTCAACAATATCAAGGTACCTTTATTTTTCTTAGCTTCCTTTATTATCTCCATCTCCTAGAATTATCGTCTAAAAATTATCATCCTTTCATTCTATATAGTTGGTCTTATCTACAACTATATTCTTGAAAGATCTACATTTTGAAGCGTGATGGCTATATTTTTGACAATTATATAATTGAATTTGAGATTTAGCATACCTTGTGTTTATGTATCCTCTTCCATTTCCTCTCGTTGAGGTTTCTCCTCTCTTATGATTATTGTTACCGAAATTTTAACCTTGTCCATTGTTTCCACATCCAATATGTCCTTGATTATGGCCTCGCCCTCGACCTCTACCTTTAATATGTTGGATTTTCTCATTTATTTGACCTTTTCAACCTTCTTTAGTTGCATCTTGATTTTTTTATATTGATCTCTTTTTCTTGTTGTGTTTCTTCTCATCAGTAGGAAATGATGTTTCTTGTTTCTTTTTTTATGATGTTCTTTAGTATTTCATTATTTTAAGTCAATCACCAAAAATATCTCACTTTGTTTATTTAGTTCAATCTTTCTTTTTATCTTGAATTTATTTTATGATATTTTATTTTATCCCCTTTGTCATCATCAATACATGTTATACATGTTCAACTCATAGGAGCATATTTTCCCCCTTTTTAATGATGACAATTAATCACTTGTGGAGGTGGCTTATAAGATATGTTAAGAAGAAGAAGAGAATATTGGATTTTTTACTCTAAACTTAAAGATATAGAGTATATTCTCATAGGATGTAAATAAACACAAAAGCAACACATAGAATACATAAGTTAAGAAGAAGCACATGGAGTATTCTTTACCAATGCATAATTGATTTATTATTCATAATTTAGTTATTATGAGGAAAAAAATTGTTAGCAAACAAGTGCCTTGATTTGTATCTTAAAATAGTGGCATTTTCATCTAGTTTGTTGTGAAATATCCATTTGCTTTCAATCACTAGATTAGTCTTAGTTTGGAAACAAGTGCCCAAACATTATTTCTCTTAAATTGATTTAACTCTCCTTACATAGAAAGAGATCAATGTTCATCAATGAGAATTTTATTGGCATACATTGGCTCAATTTTGGGAAAAAAACCCCTTAAAGCTATATATTTGGTTTATAAAGTGCATAGTAGTTACAAATTTATGATGTCTCTTATGATATTTTGAATTTGATTTTCTCTTGTCATGCTCCACTATTTTAGGTATGTCATGATTGTTTCTTCATTTTTATCTTTGGCTTTATTTTGATTTTTGTCTTCAGTTAAATCTTTGTCTTGTAAGTGAGTTTTTCAAAAATACATGCACAATCAAATATTCTTACCTCTACTAATGACTTGGAGTTAGTTTCATCGAAAGTAATATGTATGGATTTATCTATAGTTGTGATTTTTTTATTATAAATTCTAAAAGTTTAACTAGAAGTGGTAGAGCCAAAAAAAAAGACCTTCATCAACTTTAGTGTCAAATTTTCAAGGTTATCTTTCCATTTATTAAGAGAAAAACATTTGAAACAAAAACGTGGAGGCAGGAAATATTTGGCTTCCTTCGTTAATAAATTTCTTAGGGTGTAATTGTTAAAAACATCCTCATCAGGATTTTATTCATTACATAGAAAGCAATATTTTCTACACAATCCCATAACTATTTAGGAATATTAGTTTCGTTGTACATCGTTCTCACTAATTCTTAAAGAGGTCTAGTTTTTCTTTTCACTAACCCATTGATTGTAAAGTTATTAGAACATAAAAGTGTGCTCGATGTAATTCTCAATATTTTTTTTTCAAATTACACTATTTTAAATTACCCTTTGGGATTACTTCGAATATATATTCACTATTAGAAAAAACACATTTAACATCGGACGCTAAAATAATTTAAACCTCAGCTACAGGGGCGAGGTAACAAAGGGCGTCATGAAAAGTTCATACTTTACCTCTCTGTTTTAGAATAACCAATAGGCATGTGAAATGGTCATGAGTTTGATCCCCAGGGAGACCTTTTTGGAATTCTGAAATAGAGAAAGCACATGTCCCCTCGATTTTGTAATTTCACTAACGGATATACCACATTTTACATCAGTTATCTAACAAAACCGAGGGATAAAACAATTTTTTGTTTATTAAATATAATGTGCATTGCTTATTTCACTAAACCTGATACTGAACATATATCTTCTTAAAATTGGTTAGAAAAATAGTTATATAAACAATTATGTGATATTTGAATAACAAATTACATTGATTATGATTTTGAAGCATCATGTAACTCATCATTCTTCTCATTCTATTTTATGGTTAAAATATCTCCAATGTTTGGAGTTCTTTATTCAACACTTCCCTTTCTACTAATTCATTCTTAAAAGCAAAAAAGTTGTTACTTTGAAAAATGAACAAATATGGAAGAAAGTTGAATAAAAACTAGAAATATTAGAGAGATTTTAACAATAAAATATCGTGAGATGAGCGATGAGTTACAGGATGCTGGAAAATCATTAATCAGTGTAAGATAAGTTTCAGATACAATATAAGTTTGCATATGATTATTTCCAAACTCAATTTACTAGGTTATATATATATATATATATATATATATATATATATATATATATATATATATATATATATATATATATATATATATATATATATATATATATATATATATATATATATATATATATATATATATATATATATATATATATATATATATATATATATATATATATATATATATATATATATATATATATATATATATATATATATATATATATATATATCGCTACCGCGAAAATAAGGTGCCGGCAAAACAGAAGAGTCGCCACCTTTCGTTATTTATCCCTCAGAACGGGAAAGGAAACGATCGGAAAAACCTGACGAAAAAGGTATAAGACAAGGTCATCGCAACCATTGTCTGGGTTTGGGAGTCGGTTATGTAAGGGGAAGGTATTACCACCCCTCACGTCCATCATACTCGACGGGATCCACGCTCGTTGTGTTTATCTGACGGGTTGGTTATCTATCTACGCTAAAGATCTGGTCTGAAAAGAAAAAGAAAATGACTCGGCAAAGTGTCGCACTTTATGCCTACGTATTCTCATCAGAGAATGAGAAATCAGAGTCAACATAGTTCGGCTAACTACGGGTAAACGGATGGGGGAAGGTGGCTCACCAATACGTCAGTATTGTGCCTACGTACTCTCAACAGGTATGAGAGATCAGAGCTTACGTAGTTCGGGATAATACGGATTACGGGAATTCAAATTAATCTGTTTTTCGAGTAGGGTTAACAAACAGTTCCAGCAGTTTGGCATACGCAACTCGACCCTTGGAGACTTAGGTATTACCGTTTGCGGTAGAACTGGGAGTTAACGACACTCTTTTCTCCAGAAAAGCTTTCCTTTGAATTATGGGCCCACGGGGCAAAAAGGTTTGAAGTTTGTTTTCTGTCTTTTACGGAAGAACTATTTTTTATGATTGTCTGTAGTCAGTACAACTCTAGAGACTATGACTTAGGAACGAGTGTGTCGCATATCGTCCAAAGGACGTATACTAAACACTCTAGACGATTGAGAGGAGGCCGCTCAATTATCATTACCCAAGTAGCTTAAGGCTCGTAACGCGCTTGTACTAACTTGCCTTTATTACGTTTTTTACTGTTGTTTTGAGATGAGAAGAGAACGAACTCTATGGGGAGACTGTCAAGTCCTAATGTTGTCATGCCAAGGATTCATCCTATGGTTGAGGTTTGAAACAGGGAACTCCTAGAAGTTATCATGCATAGGTTTCAACCTAAAGTTCTAATCATCACTTCCTTATCAAAGGAAATGAGATTCCTAGGGGATCATGTCAATGGTATACAGAAACAAACAAAGCATCAACTAAACAAAAAACAGATATACAGATAAACGGTAAAGATGCACATGAAATGCAGCAATACAAGCAGAGGGAGACTCACTCAACCTCTTAGTAATCAAGCAAAGAAGAAAACAGATCAGCAGAGATAGACAGACTCAACCTCTAATACTAACACACAGATGAAAAGAAAAACAACGCACAAGCAAGGGGAGGATCACCTCAACCCTTAATGCAAACAAGCAGAGGGAGACCTGTTGCACCCTAATTTTTGACCATAAGATCCCGCCTCTTTTTGCGCTTTCTTGTGATTTGTCATTTTATCTTGTATGCGTGTTTATCAGGACTAACGAGTGTGTGCAGGATCATTTTGGATTTATGACTTCTCTGTCAGGTGCAAGATAATGTGGATTCAACTCGAGGATCGTTCATATGTGTTTAAATTCCAGCAGGTGCAATCTAATCAAACCGTATTTGGTTTGCGATGGCAAAGTTTCACTCGTTTTACGTGGGATTTGTTCTAATGAAGAGTTTAAATTTACAAGTCCATGTTGTTCATAAAGTGGGGTTATCACTCTTAGCAAGAAGTTTTGGAATGGAATTGATCACTTTGTTTCCAAGAGCGGTCCAAGTCAGATGACGATGCTTATGCTTTCAAATTCAGCATATAAATGCCGCAAAAGGTGTAAATGACGTGGCATTTTTGAACTCCACAAGTTGAGATCATTACAAGGTTAATTGTCCAAAATCTCACTGGCTTTACAATAGAGGATGTACAAAATTCAAAGCATAACATCACTAAATTCATCTACAAATCTCAAGTTCAAAGCTCGTATTTCGAAATACTACGGGTGAATTCGAAACTCTGGAGTTGCGAGTCGAATTTCAAAAGAATACATTCCAATACCACCGTTGATTATTTAATTCCAATTTGGGTCTTCTTCAAACAACTTCGAATCTTTTGAGGAGATTTCACAAAAAAGAATACGTCAAGACCCTAACAAATCATTGACCGATATTATTGATGGAAAACAAATTTTGTCCCTTTGATCTTTCAGGATAATTATTGGCCCTAGAGTTTGTCCCAAATTATCATTTATGAGAAATCTGCTGAGAAAAGAAGGGTAATGTAGCATGAATGGATATTATCCAAAGACTAATCATTGAGAACTTTCCACAATTTTACTTAATTGGCTATTACACAACAGAGGTATACGGTGGATCATCTGCACAAAAGAGTGGAATAAATAACATTCATACATATTAATTCACTACAAGAATTTTCTACAACAAGACTAGCCAAACTAGTTCCCTATCCTCTCAGCAAGCCAAACACCCTGCCGCCAACTTACACAACGTCGGCACCACAACCTGTCAAAGCCATACAATGATTAATTAGAACAGCCTGCAAACCAAAGCTACTCCCTCTTGATGATCTACAAATGCTCCCACTCCTTACGTTTTTATGGTTGGTTTTATCAAGGCTGCACAATTAAATGTGAAGCTGGAACGCATTGCATTCTTTCTCATTGACCTGTACTTGGTTGAATATGAAGCTTTAGCATTCAAGCCTTCGTTACTATGTGCATCAGGTCTCTATCTTGCACGTTGTACGTTGCAAATAAGCTGCACAATTCCACCACAAATCGAAAAGAAATGTTAGAATACTCGGTTCGAACAAAGCCAATGACAGTAAGAAGAGATATCATCGTGAAATGAAAAGGAAAAGCCATAACTTCGTGTTTCAACTTGTTTTCAGATGCAGACCATTGCAATACATTGAATTATAAATAAAATCAAAGCTGCAGATTTACAATATTGTCAGTTTCCAAATCCATCCTGCACATGCTCATGGCAGCAATCCCGCCGCCGGCACCCCCACGATAACCAACTAAAATCAATTCAACATCAAAATGTACAGGAGAAGCATCAAAAGGTTCCAACGGTATCTGGGATATCAAATAAGCATCTAAGTATGCTTCTATCTGGTGAATTTATTAATAATACGTTTCCTGCTTCTCACGCAAATAAAGAAGTTGAGAATTCTCCAACAATATCATAGCAGTTCCAAAGCCCTGGTTTAAGAAATGCAACGATACCAAGGATATCAATTAAACATCAAAGCTAAATAAGAGAAGACTAGTGCACATAAAAAGCAAGATAGATATGGACTTACCATTCTTGCACCAATAGATTCTCCAAACACAGAGATATAAACACATACAGATTCACATACATACACCTTCAATTCATTACAAAACACCAGGAGGAAAGAGGGCATCAAAGGAAAGAAAGTCAGGAAGTAAAATCACAGGATATTGCTTTGTCCACATCAGATGCTGGTGGTAGTGATGCTGTTGAGTTTGTTGGTAAAGAAGGGGAGAGTTTCTCAAGGTCTGATGATGATAAGACAAATGATATTATTGGCTTTTCTCGACTTTCTTTGGAAGAAAAAGGATGGATATCACCACCAGATAGCAGCTTCTGTAGCAGCTCAGGATCGGACATTACATCTGCTGAAGTTAGTATTTCTGATAACTTGAATGATTCAGCAGAAAATACAGATATGCTTTCACAGGTTTCTAGTAGCAGAAACCCTACCAGTGATTTACACACCACTTCCTTGTCTCAAACTGATGTTGAAGAACTCTCACTTTTTGAGGTGCCAAAGTCTTTTCCTTTGGAAGCTGATCTTAACAGTGCTGATTCTGTCAAGTTAACTTACGAGGCCACCGAACTTCCCGCTACGCCTTTTCCCAGTCATAAATATGTTGCCAGCTCTGCTGTCTCGCATAATCCATCAACTGAGAACTTAGACAAATTTGATGGTAAAGATGACCTACACCAACAACAAATAAACCGAGCATCGTGACCTGCAAAAAGAACACAAAACAGTAGGTGACAAGCTCTGAATACTCCATGGTTAGCCTGTCAACACCAATCAGATAAACATCCAACCTGCATAATACAAACACCAATCGAAACTAGCTGCAAGTCATCATACAATAAGCTGACCCCCTGCGGAACTTTGAAAAGAAATCATGACAGAAACATGTGAACGGTATAAGTCGTATACCTCAGACTGCTTTAAGATATTCAGCATCATCGATATGGTTTCGGAAGAACAACAAGAAACCACCTCCCTGCGAGAAGCCATATGACGAATCTTCATGCCTTTTCTCCCCAAACTCGCGTTCCAATTTCGCCAACACTTTCAAAAGCCGTCAATGCTTGAATGTAACCTGCAAATACGAGATTCTGAGATTAAAGCTCCAATCAACTGATCTAATAAGAATGTACATAAAGAAGTAATTGTATGAGCAGGAGATTCACGGATAACGAGTAGAAGCTTCATGTAGCTCGAGCTCCTAAGAAAAACTGAAATGGTCCTTCTCGAATGTTAGAAAGATAGCCTCTGAGAATGTTGCATCCCCTGTCAACATTGAACATAATTTACCAATTAGAGTAGATACATGAAGGGAGGTGTATCATGATAATAAGTTTGGAATTTATAGGTTAGACCTTGAGCTGTTTTATGATGCGTTGTGAAGGAATTTGTGATGATCAAGAATTCTCTGCGTGTCCCAAGTGCTCCAGAATCCCCCACAATGTGTTCTAGTCGAAAACAGAGAGGAAAATAAGTTTGTCCAACAAGAATCATAGGCTGACGATACTTTCCAAATTACATCCCGCATATGCTGCAGACCTGTTCAATTCAAAAAGGAAGTTTTTTGAAATCAACCTTAATGACCATCATCAAAACAAAATCACAATAACACAATCAGACAAACCTTAAAGCCCTTGCCAAAATCAGGAATGGCATGTTTTCTTGCAAATTGAACAACCGTTAATTCCTTCCTAAATAAGAATCGATAGAGTAAAGTCAGCATTCATTGTGAAATCAAAGCTTCAGTGCCTATAAAAAGAAGAAGAATTGAGATAAAGAAAAGGCATTGTCAAAAAGGACCCGATACAGAAACCACACAAATATTCAACAGCCATAAAAATCCCTAAATAAAAAAACCCTAGAAAATTGCGAGAGGGAGATTTATCTTCTTTTCGTCAAAACCTTCGGCCTACACCGCAAATCCATCGAGAAATCGCTATTTCCACCGCCAGAAGCCATTTCGCGAATCGTCATCGCCATTGCCTCAACCTCCGCGATTCCTCGCGCTTCCGTCCATGAACCTTCGCCGCCGGTCACCTTTCCCTTGGAGCTCGACGAATCGCCAACTCCATTTAGGTGGCTTCGTCGTTTCATTAACTATTAACCCTTGCTTTTTCTATTGTTTTTTTTTTCCGCAGGTTTATAGGTGAAGAAAGGAGATGAAGTCGAAGAATGCGAGAAGACGAAAGTGAGACAGAAAGAGGCGATCGGAGATGGGAGATGAGAGAAAGGCGAGATCAAAAAATTGGGAGGGCCAATACGAAAACTTAGGGTTTACTGCTTTTGTTGTTGATTGTGCTGTGTTTTTTTCTTTTACATCATAACCCTATAATTACACACACACACTCCACTAATCACACTCACAAACAACCACTAATCCGCCACTAACTTAATAAACTTAATTAATCTTATAATCATTTTAATATTTAATATAATTAATCTAATAATCATCCAGTTTACACCATTAGTATTAATTAACCATTAGTTAACTCCTTTTATAGACCAACCATTTTATTTAATCAAAACACCATTTTAATTAATTAACTTGTTAATTTGCTATTTATTAAATCCTTTTTTTTAAAATTAATTTATCTCATCAATTTAATAATCTTTTTATATAATAGTATAAGTTATTCATATTTTCAGAAACACCATTTTATAATTCAATTTTAATTAACCTTTATCTTTAATAATGATAACGTCTAAAAACTTTTTTAATAAATCCTATTTATTTAAAATCAATCCATATCCAAAAATCTTTTTGCTAATAAAATTAAATTGACTTTTTTAAAAATCAACTCCATCAATCTAACTTTTCATTAAAACCAATAAACAACCTTTTATAAAAGTTAATCTCCTTATAAAAAAAATCATAACGTTCTAAAATCAAATTCTCACTAAAATAAACTCAACATTCCTCTGAAAAACAATCTCTTCCTTAAACCAATTTCACCTTAGGAACAACTCAAAATCAATATTACTAAAACCTATTCAACCTCTCCCTAATCAATCACCGTAGAATTAATCAACATCGCAAATTAATCAATCTAATCGTTCACACTTCACGACACATTCACTCTCACACACTTCAGCGCTTTCATGCGTATGCGTATGTTTATTTATCCGCCTTTACTTTATTCGCAACTTTATACTTCCGCAATTTATCATTCCGCATCGCATCCGTCCAAAGGAAAACCCTACACATGATTCAACAATCGTTTGTAGTGCACATCATTTGCATCATTCTCCCACATGATCCTTGATCCCATTTAAGTCGATCTTTAAGATAGATCCTACCCCCATAGGAAGGACCGTTCTTTATCTTTTACAACATAGGAAAACAATACAATCCAACATACAATATTCAAACATTCAAACAATAGAGAAAGATGTTAATCATCTTAAGCGAGATAGAATCTCCACCCCACAATAATACAATCAATACTGTAGGAACTTTGCCTTAAGAGAGATAGAGGCGTACCTCGTTGATCCCTATCCGAGTACTTGAGCCCTTCTCTTAAGATGATGCAAAACTACATTCCTACATTTTGTGGCGGTTAAATCTCCCGTAAAATGACAACTCGTCTTTTCTCCTAAAATCAATCAAACAACTACCCTAAACCCGTAGAAACTTTGACCACAGTCAAAGAACTCCTCTAACCCTTTAGGGGAACTACAGATATTCTGATTCCATTCCCGTCAGGATATGTAGGCACAAGATGCAACGTCTTGGCGAGTATACTTAGAAATAAACCACTAGGTCTTTCAACCATTAAGCAAATAAACTTAGCAATAAACAAACATAAGACAAGAGGTTCCTGTAGAGTACTACAGGAACTTAGGATGCTAGTACCTTCCCTAAGTTTAACCAACCCCCGAACCTATAACTCTCTAAACCTTGCATTTGCATTGCATTATGGGAATTTCGATCTTTATCCCTTCCTTTGGACAAATCAAAGTTCGGTTGCAAATTGAATTAAAGATTCAAACTAATCAATAGTTTGGTATCCAATTTTCACCGCGACAGAAATGGCGACTTCATTGAGGATGCCTTAGTGGGTTTCCCTATCTTGCTTTATTTATTTATTGCTTTATATCTGCCTATTTGCTTACTTGTTTATTTGTGTTCTTTATTTCTTTTGGGTTATTATCCTTGAGTGGTGAGACAAAGTCCTACACCCGGACTTGAGAGAAATTATGATAGGATGGTGATATATTCGATGAGGCTTATAGGGAGTGAGTCCCGACCAAGTTGACTCGAGAATCCCGCTTAGTTGAGACCCTTTTGAAAATAGTTCGGTTGAACGAGTTTAGTCATGAAAACTTTTACTACTTTCAATTGGAGCCCATGATACTAAGGACCGTAGTTACCTTTAACCCCACTTTGGCCTTTATTAGGACGTAGTGCGAGGCTATGAGGGATTAAGTCCCGAAATAGTGCTACGCGATGCTACACTCAAAAGAAGTTCTCTTGAGAATATTATTAATCCCCGAGTTAGTTGGGAAATTGATAATATCCGATGGATGGACTAATGACTTTGGGACCTCCTTAGAACCTTGTTCTGCAGGTACCATCCACCTCTAGTCCTTGTCCTTTGGGAATGGGTATACCCTTGGCCCCATGCTCGTTGCAAACATAGGACCTTTGTTTGTTTATCTTTGTGACCTTACGTGCTTACTTGTGCTTGTTGCATCCATATAGCATCATGTTGCATTAGGTTTCATGGGATTCCTAATTTATTTATAAACATTATAGAAACCAATATGGATTACAAAAGGAAAAAATATTTTGAAATATTCTTTTAAGAGTCCTAACTTGGATGGCCTAAGGAAGTAGGAGCTCAGAAGACCAATACGAAAGACTTCCCTTATCATCAAAGAACAAATGAAGTTCAAAAAAAAAAAAACTTCTCTCAATATTGAAGATCCAAGAAAACAAGGACTCCCTTCCTTACCTTCAAACAAGAACAAAAGAAGAGATGGAGGATTTATTTTCCTCTATCAAATTAATCTTTAGACGTCGATCGTCAACAAAACTTATATTCAAGAAGATCCAAGTGGAGGAACAAATCAACAAGCGCATTGAAGGACTTCCTTAGGGCTTTCTTAGCTTTTATTTAGCTATTAAGTAAGGACTCTTATAAGAATATTCATTTGTAATCAATATCAAAAAATAACAAATGAATTTTCTATGATATTCTGTAATGTTTACAAGAACTTGAGTTCCATGAAACCTTTCATTTTTCTGCATTCTGCTTTCCTGCATTAGCATCCTGCATTTAGCATTTTTGCATATGCATGTGTCTCTCCTCTTCTGTGGCTCATCCGGTCTTTTGTCTCTGTCTGTCAGCTAACATCTCGACCATCTGACCAAGCTTGAAGTACTACCGAAGGATAATAAAGAGAACGAAGGATATGGATCCCATTACTAGCTTCAGAGTTGTGACTAATCCGTTATTTGATCTTCCCTCTGATGACAATGTTCAGCAAGTGGATGTTCCTACGCAACCGCAGCCTGTGCAAGACAACCTGGTTGGTCAAGTTGATGAAAGAGTTTCCCGTTTTCCACAGCCTGTACCTAATCCTCAAAATGTTCGCACTAAGATTAAGATGGTTAATCATGGATTCATAGCAATGGAGAAAGAATTCCATAATCTTAAAGAACAATTGAAAATGGTGAAAGAAGCTAATGCATCTGATCTTGATGCTCGTGACCTATGTCTGATTCCAGGTGTAATCATTCCTCCGAAGTTCAAAATGCCCGTCTTTGAAGTTTACAAAGGTGTTAGTTGTCCAAAATACCATTTGACGATGTTTTTTCGAAAGATGGCTGCTTATGTTGACGATGACAAACTAATGATGCACTGCTTTCAAGAAAGCTTATCTGGGGAATCCTTGATATGGTATATGAAGCTTCAAAGGAACCGTATTCAGTCTTGGAGAAACTTAGCTGATGCTTTCGTGAAGCAATACAATTATAATTTGGACGTGGCTCCGGACAGTGATCAACTAGAAGGAATGAATAAGAATGATGATGAATCTTTCAGGGAATACGCTCAACGATGGAAAGAGTTGGCAGCCCAAGTTTGTCCACCACTTCCAGAGAAAGATTTAACCAAGATGTTTCTAAGAACACTGCCAGACTCTTATTATGTTAGGATGGTGGGCGTTGTGCCATCAGATTTCTCTAAAATTGTGGAAGTTGGAGTAAACATTGAGAATGCACTCAAAAGTGGAAAAATTCAAGATAACTTGAATGGCCAAGCTAATGAAGAAATTTCAGTTGATGATTCCCTAGAGGAAAGAAGCGTTGATGTTAATGCAGTTTGGGATTCCTCTCAAATCTTGTCAGACCCAACACCTTATCTTCAACATCAGTATGAATCGCCTGTTCAGCGCAAGCGACAACTACCTCATAAGTGAAGGTTGAATTCCCAAGATCAACATCAGAATCGACAGGTTCGAAGACGGTTTCAGAATCAAAAGATACCTCTGAGTACTCCGAAAGAAGAAACTCGTTGGTTTGATCTTATCCCAATAACTTATTGTCAACTATGGTCTTATTTTGCTAGAAACTCAGTGATGACACCCAGAAACACTAGAATCATGAAGTCTCATCCACCGTGGTTCAACCCGAACGTCAGCTGCGAATTTCATGATGGAGTGTTGGGGCATTCGATTGAAGGGTGCAAAGTTTTTCAAGAGAAAGTTCAAGAAATGATTGATAATGAAGTGCTAATCTTCAAGGGAGAAATACCAGTCTTGAATGGAACACCGTTATGCTGACCACCTATTTATTTTCGTGTTTTATTGCTTTGATTAAAAACATAATTGGCATGTAAGAACATGTTATTTTGAATAATTAGTGCAATAAGCGTTTGTCTTGAAGAAATCCATTCGTTTCACTCTTAAAAATTTTCTTCATAATTTTATAATGCCCAATCTTTCCTCACCTTGGTGAAGAATTGGAAGGAGGATGACGAATAAAAAACGTAAGGTCTCTTGATGCGTGCTTTCGAAAAAAACCTACTGATGATATAAGGCATTTTTTTTCAAAACCTCCTAAACACCAAAGACATAAGGAAGTTAAATCTTTTTTTAACCCTTTCCAACCTCTTTTTTTTTAGAAAAAACCTGGGGCAATTTTTAGTCAGTTTGATTGAACACTTAAAACTTTCAAAAAAGAGAATAAACATCTTTCAAAAATGGATTGGGTACAAATAAACTTTGACCCTTATTCCTTTGTTTTACAAATCATAAACTAAGCCACAATACACCACTCAAAAGTCCTAATTGAAGTAAGGTTTACTTTGAAAGCATACCCAGTGAAATGACGTTTCTTGACTCCTGTGAGCTATGCTCAACTTTTTATATTGGCTTTTATAAAATAAATCTATATTCTAACTAGTGATTTTGGTCACCAGTTATTGCGATATCTCTTTTCAAAACTTCAAGACACGTGTGTTGCATTAACAATTTCGAAATTAACATTTCTGACTTGCTAACATTGTTTGATGTCTTAGAAAACTTACACATCAACATTAAGTTTGTTATATTGGACTTTGATTATGTTGACCTGGGACAAGTTATTTTCCAAGAGGTTTGATCCATACCATCTTGGCTTCATCTAAATCACAAATTGGAAGACTTAATAATATCATCAATCAGGGTCAGTTACGTCGAGATTTGGCGAATCTCTCCAGAGAGTTTGAAAACAATGGGGCATGTTGGACGCCATGTTTTCTGTAAAATCCTCTCAGAACGACTTCTTCTCATCACCATATGACTTTGGGCATCTGAGAAAGAAAGATCATCTTGTCCATGTGCAACAACTATTATTCAAATTGGGACTAATACACAGTTCGTCAAGACAGAATTACCTTGTTCTAACAACATTCTTCCTCATGTCCCCGATAAATTTTATTTCTGGTCGTCATGACATTCCTCCGATGAAGCTTCTCAATACAAGAATTCCTAGTGATCTGATCAACTTCACTTCCCTAATGAAGTAGATGATATTTTAATCCTCAGTGATTTGCTTCTCCAACTTCATATTCCAAGTGAAGTGACGTGTTCTACTCCTTAGTGGATCTCTATCAACGTCGATCTTCTTCACCATGAGTCTCTCCAGCAAAGCAGATATTTATTTTATCCATGGAGTTCCTACGGTTGGGTTTGATCCACCCCTGGTAGATCTTTACTCTCCTTTTCAACAGCACAGCCCTTCAAGTAAGATCAAGACGTTATATCCCCAAGTGGAATGTTCTCTATTCCCCAAAGGAAAAATTTTTTGAAGCCCTAAGCAGGATTGTGATCCTATATTTGGTTCTCCGTCTATCCCCAATGGTACTTCTATCTTCAAAGATTGGTCGGATATTCATTTCGAGATGTTTATTTCATCTCCGCTTGTCCCTTTCTGTTTATTTTGTCAGCATAAGCATACGCATGGCATATAAGTAGATGGCATGGCATGTGCATTTTTGCATTCTTTGTGTTTGTTTTATTTATATCGCTTTGGTCGTGGTTATCCTCGAGTGGTTGGGCGCGTTTTCTTCTTCCAATTAGAGTTTTCAACCCTAGGCAGAAATAGCACAATGTTTCATTTTTCCCCATAGAGTTCAATCCTCATGAAGGATGGTTATTTTAGTATAATTCCATTTGAGTTCATACCTCAATGGTCAGGTCTTGCTTGACAGTTCCTCTTCGGCTACTTCCCGAATTGAATTCCGGTCTTTGACAATCACATCATGGATATCTCCAACTTTGAGCATGGATTAAGTGTGCACCTTATTCCCCAGGAAGAGTATTCATGAAGACACACATTTCTTCAACAAATTTTTCTCGAACATCTACATTTGGACTATAAACAATCTCTTTATTTGAGCAACTCGTTTTGATCAGGATCTTATTCAAAACGGCACACGACATTTTCTACAAGACAGTACATCACCCTCAGTGGGTCCTTCGACATTATTGATTCATCAGAGAAGACAGTTACAAACATTTCTCTTTATTTTGAGAATTCACACATTTTTTACAACAACTAAGACATTCCTCAGGAATTACTTCCCCAGTGAGTTCATCACACAAGTTTACTTCCGTCATGTGAGATCTCCCCGAAGAAGTCGAAGAAGTTTATCGCAATAGTCTCTCTTTATCTAGGAAGACATACATTACAATTCAACCGGCTTACATCTCTCCCGAAGATCCCCGGCGAAATTTTACAAACTCTCAGTACATTATGACTTACAGCCGAAGTTCCACAATCCACAGAGTTCTACAACTTACAACATATTATGGCTCACAACCAAGAATTTCAACGACAACTACAGTCTACAACAACAACTACAGTCTACAACGACATCTACAGTCTACAACGACATCTACAGTCTACTACGACATCTACAGTCTACAACGACAATCATTCGAACATCTCACAGTTCCTGGTTAATCTCGGCAGTAGATTCTCAGAAGACCTCAGCATTAGGTAGTTCTATTTCATTTCCTGGTTAATCTCGGTAGTAGATTCCTAGAAGACCTCGGCAGTAGGTAGTTCTATTTCATTTCCTGGTTAATCTCGGCAGTAGATTCCCAGAAGACCTCGGCAGTAGGTAGTTCTATTTCATTTCCTGGTTAATCTCGGCAGCAGATTCCCAGAAGACCTCGACAGTAGGTAGTTCTATTTCAGTTCCTGGATAATCTCGGCAGTAGATTTCCAGAAGACTTCGTCAGAAGTATTTCTCCAACAGACATCAACACAGAATCTCGGCAGTAGATTCCTTACAGATTTTAGCAGTACATACTTTGGCAAAAGTATTTTCAACTACAGTTACAAGTCTCGATAATAGGCTTCTCCAGTTGATATCTCGAATCAATTACATTTTGACATATACAGTAGATTCCTCCAGAGGATTTCTCTTCCAAGTTTTCTTCACAACATACTTACAAACACTTTGTGATTGTCAATCTTTTCCCATGGAGTCTCGCTCTGATGAGCCCGTTCTTCCCGTGTATCGCGTCTAGTTGTTCCCCTGTGGCGCAATTTCTCCACATGACCTCTGTATTGCATTCTCATATCATTGCATATCATTTGCATTCGGTGGCCTCTTAGGGCCAAAAATTCGTGCAATGTTTGTATTTAAGTCCCTCCTATCTCGTCAAGACGGAGATTTCAATCTCCATATCTCCGAATAGGAGTAACTTAAATAGGGGCATCTGTTGCACCCTAATTTTTAACCATAAGATCCCGCCTCTTTTTGCGTTTTCTTGTGATTTGTCATTTTATCTTGTATGCGTGTTTATCAGAACTAATGAGTGTGTGCAGGATCATTTTGGCTTTTAAGACTTCTCTGACAGGTGCAAGATAATGTGGATTCAACTCGAGGATCGTTCATATGTGTTTAAATTCCAGTAGGTGCAATCTAATCAAACCGTATTTGGTTTGCGATGGCAAAGTTTCACTCGTTTTACGTGGGATTTGTTCTAATGATGAGTTTAAATTTACAAGTCCATGTTGTTCATAAAGTGGGGTTATCACTCTTAGCAAGAAGTTTTGGAATGGAATTGATCACTTTGTTTCCAAGAGCGGTCCAAGTCAGATGACGATGCTTATGCTTTCAAATTCAGCATATAAATGCCGCAAGACGTGGCATTTTTCAACTCCACAAGTTGAGATCATTACAAGGTAAATTGTCCAAAATCTCACCGGCTTTACAATAGAGGATGTACAAAATTCAAAGCATAACATCACTAAGTTCATCTACAAGTCTCAAGTTCAAAGCTCGCATTTCAAAATACTACGGGTGAATTCAAAACTCTGGAGTTGCGAGTCGAATTTCAAAAGAATACATTCCAATACCACCGTTGGTTATTTAATTCCAATTTGGGTCTTCTTCAAACAACTTCGAATCTTTTGAGGAAATTTCACAAAAAAGAATACGTCAAGACCCTAACACATCATTGACCGATATTATTGACGGAAAACAAATTTTGTCCCTTTGATCTTTCAGGATAATTATTGGCCCTAGAGTTTGTCCCAAATTATCATTTACGAGAAATCTGCTGAGAAAAGAAGGGTAATGTAGCATGAATTGATATTATCCAAAGACTAATCATTGAGAACTTTCCACAATTTTACTTAATTGGATATTACACAACAGAGGTATACGGTGGATCATCTGCACAAAAGAGTGGAATAAATAACATTCATACATATTAATTCACTACAAGAATTTTCTACAACAAGACTAGCCAAACTAGTTCCCTATCCTCTCAGCAAGCCAAACACCCTGCCGCCAACTTACACAACGTCGGCACCACAACCTGTCAAATCCATACAATGATTAATTAGAACAGCCTGCAAACCAAAGCTACTCCCTCTTGATGATCTACAAATGCTCCCACTCCTTACGTTTTTATGGTTGGGTTTATCAAGGCTGCACAATTAAATGTGAAGCTGGAACGCATGGCATTATTTCTCATTGACCTGTACTTGGTTGAATATGAAGCTTTAGCATTCAAGCCTTTGTTACTATGTGCATCAGGTCTCTATCTTGCACATTGTACGTTGCAAATAAGCTGCACAATTCCACCACAAATCGAAAAGAAATGTTAGAATACTCGGTTCGAACAAAACCAATGACAGTAAGAAGAGATATCATCGTGAAATGAAGAGGAAAAGCCATAACTTCGTGTTTCAACTTGTTTTCAGATGCAGACCATTGCAATACATTGAATTATAAATAAAATTAAAGCTGCAGATTTACAATATTGTCAGTTTCCAAATCCATCCTGTACATGCTCATGGCAGCAATCCTGCCGCCGGCACCCCCACGGTAACCAACTAAAATCAATTCAACATCAAAATGTACAGGAGAAGCATCAAAACGTTCCAACGGTATCTGGGATATCAAATAAGCATCTAAGTATGCTTCTATCTGGTGAAATTATTAATAATGTGTTTCCTGCTTCTCACGCAAATAAAGAAGTTGAGAATTCTCCAACAGTATCAGAGCAGTTCCAAAGCCCTGGTTTAAGAAATGCAACGATACCAAGGATATCAATTAAACATCAAAGCTAAATAAGAGAAGACTAGTGCACATAAAAAGCAAGATCGATATGGACTTACCATTCTTGCACCAATAGATTCTCGAAACACAGAGATATAAACACATACAGATTCACATACATACACCTTCAATTCATTACAAAACACCAGGAGGAAAGAGGGCATCAAAGGAAAGAAAGTCAGGAAGTAAAATCAAAGGACATTGCTTTGTCCACATCAGATGCTGGTGGTGGTGATGCTGTTGAGTTTGTTGGTAAAGAAGGGGAGAGTTTCTCAAGGTCTGATGATGATCAGACATATGATATTATTGGCTTTTCTCGACTTTCTTTGGAAGAAAAAGGATGGATATCACCACCAGATAGTAGCTTCTGTAGCAGCTCAGGATCGGGCATTACATCTGCTGAAGTTAGTATTTCTGATAGCCTGAATGATTCAGCAGAAAATACAGATATGCTTTCACAGGTGTCTAGTAGCAGAAACCCTACCAGTGATTTACACACCACTTCCTTGTCTCAAACTGATGTTGAAGAACTCTCACTTTTTGAGGTGCCAAAGTCTTTTCCTTTGGAAGCTGATCTTAACAGTGCTTATTCTGTGAAGTTAACTTACAAGGCCACCGAACTTCCCGCTACGCCTTTTCCCAGTCATAAATCTGTTGTCAGCTCTGCTGTCTCACTTAATCCATCAACTGAGAACTTAGACAAATTTGATGGTAAAGATGACCTACACCAACAACAAATAAACCGAGCATCGTGACCGGCAAAAAGAACACAAAACAGTAGGTGACAAGCTCTGAATACTCCATGGTTAGCCTGTCAACACCAATCAGATAAACATCCAGCCTGCATAATTCAAACACCAATCGAAACCAGCTGCAAGTCATCACACAATAAGCTGACCCCCTGCGGAACTTTGAAAAGAAATCATGACAAAAACATGTGAACGGTATAAGTCGTATACCTCAGACTGCTTCAAGATATTCAGCATCATCGATATGGTTTCGGAAGAACAACAAGAAACCACCTCCCTGCGAGAAGCCATATGACGAATCTTCATGCCTTTTCTCCCCAAACTCGCGTTCCAATTTCGCCAACACTTTCAAAAGCCGTCAATGCTTGAATGTAACCTGCAAATACGAGATTCTGAGATTAAAGCTCCAATCAACTGATCTAATAAGAATGTACATAAAGAAGTAATTGTATGAGCAGGAGATTCACGGATAACGAGTAGAAGCTTCATGTAGCTCGAGCTCCTAACAAAAACTGAAATGGTCCTTCTCGAATGTTAGAAAGATAGCCTCTGAGAATGCTGCATCCCCTGTCAACATTGAACATAATTTACCAATTAGAGTAGATACATGAAGGGAGGTGTATCATGATAATAAGTTTGGAATTTACAGGTTAGACCTTGAACTATTTTATGATGCGTTGTGAAGGAATTTGTGATGATCAAGAATTCTCTGTGTGTCCCAAGTGCTCCAGAATCCCCCACAATGTGTTCTAGTCGAAAACAGAAAGGAAATTAAGTTTGTCCAACAAGAATCAGAAGCTGACAATACTTTCCAAATTACATCCCACATATGCTGCAGACCTGTTCAATTCAAAAAGGAAGTTTTTTGAAATCAACCTTAATGACCATCATCAAAACAAAATCACAATAACACAATCAGACAAACCTTAAAGCCCTTGCCAAAATCAGGAATGACATGTTTTCTTGCAAATTGAACAACCCTTAATTCCTTCCTAAATAAGAATCGATAGAGTAAAGTCAGCATTCATTGTGAAATCAAAGCTCCAGTGCCTATAAAAAGAAGAAGAATTGAGATAAAGAAAAGGCATTGTCAAAAAGGACCCGATACAGAAACCACACAAATATTCAACAGCCATAAAAATCCCCAAATCAAAA
Organism: Lathyrus sativus; assembly: GCA_963859935.3. Taxonomy (NCBI): domain Eukaryota; kingdom Viridiplantae; phylum Streptophyta; class Magnoliopsida; order Fabales; family Fabaceae; genus Lathyrus; species Lathyrus sativus. Next base: position 50,000,286 of record OZ012741.1, on the reverse strand, counting down.
AACCCTAGAAAATTGCGAGAGGGAGACTTATCTTCTTTTCGTCAAAACCTTCGGCCTACACCGCAAATCCATCGAGAAATCGTTATTTCCACCGCCAGAAGCTATTTCGCGAATCGTCATCGTCATTGCCTCAACCTCCGCGATTCCTCGCGCTTCCGTCCATGAACCTTCGCCGCCGGTCACCTTTCCCTTGGAGCTCGACGAATCGCCAATTCCATTTAGGTGGCTTCGTCGTTTCATTAACTATTAACCCTTGCTTTTTCTATTGTTTTTCTTTTTCGCAGGTTTATAGGTGAAGAAAGGAGATGAAGGCGAAGAACGCGAGAAGACGGAAGTGAGACAGAAAGAGGCGATCGGAGATGGGAGATGAGAGAAAGGCGAGATCGAAGATTGGAAGGGCCAATACGAAAACTTAGGGTTTACTGCTTCTGTTGTTATTGTGCTGTGTTTTTTTCTTTTACGTGATAACCCTATAATTACACACACACACTCCACTAATCACACACACAAACAACCACTAATCCGCCACTAACTTAATAAACTTAATTAATCTTATAATCATTTTAATATTTAATATAATTAATCTAATAATCATCCAGTTTACACCATTAGTATTAATTAACCATTAGTAAACTCCTTTTATAGACCAACCATTTTATTTAATTAAAACACCATTTTAATTAATTAACTTGTTAATTTGCTATTTATTAAATCCTTTTTTATATAATTAATTTATCTCATCAATTTAATAATCTTTTTATATAATAGTATAAATTATTCATATTTTCATAAACACCATTTTATAATTCAATTTTAATCAACCTTTATCTTTAATAATGATAACGTCTAAAAACGTTTTTAATAAATCCTATTTATTTAAAATCAATCCATATCCAAAAATCTTTTTGCTAATAAAATTAAATTGACTTTTTTAAAAATCAACTCCATCAATCTAACTTTTCATTAAAACCAAAAAACAACCTTTTATAAAAGTTAATCTCCTTATAAAAAAAATCATAACGTTCTAAAATCAAATTCTCACTAAAATAAACTCAACATTCCTCTGAAAAACAATTTCTTCCTTAAACCAATTTCACCTTAGGAACAACTCAAAATCAATATTACTAAAACCTATTCAACCTCTCCCTAATCAATCACCGTAGAATTAATCAACATTGCAAATTAATCAATCTAATCATGCACACTTCATGACACATTCACTCTCACACACTTCAGCGCTTTCATGCGTATGCGTATGTTTATTTATCCGCCTTTACTTTATTCGCAACTTTATACTTCCGCAATTTATCATTCCGCATCGCATCCGTCCAAAGGAAAACCCTACACATGATTCAACAATCGTGTGTAGTGCACATCATTTGCATCATTCTCCCACATGATCCTTGATCCCATTCAAGTCGATCTTTAAGATAGATCCTACCCCCATAGGAAGGACTGTTCTTTATCTTTTACAACATAGGAAAATAATACAATCCAACATACAATATTCAAACATTCAAACAATAGAGAAAGATGTTAATCATCTTAAGCGAGATAGAATCTCCACCCCACAACAATACAATCAATACCGTAGGAACTTTGCCTTAAGAGAGATAGAGGGGTACCTCGTTAATCCCTATCTGAGTACTTGAGCCCTTCTCTTAAGATGATGCAAAAACTACATTCCTACAACTTGTGGCGATCTCCCTTAAAATGACAACTCGTCTTTTCTCCTAAAATCAATCAAACAACTACCCTAAACCCGTAGGAACTTTGACCACAGTCAAAGAACTCCTCTAACCCTTTAGGGGAACTACAGATACTCTGATTCCATTCCCGTCAGGATATGTAGGCACAAGATGCGACGTGTTGGTGAGTATACTTAGAAATAAACCACTAGGTCTTTCAACCATTAAACAAATAAATTTAGCAATAAACAAACATAAAACAAGAGGTTCCTGTAGAGTACTACAGAAACTTAGGATGCTAGTACGTTTCCTATGTTTAACCAACCCCCGAACCTATAACTCTCTAAACCTTGCATTTTCATTGCATTGTGGGAATTTTTATCTTTATCCCTTCCTTTGGACAAATCAAAGTTCGGTTGCAAATTGAATTAAAGATTCAAACTAATCAATAGTTTGGTATCCGATTTTCACCGCGACAAGACCCACTCAACCTCTAAGCAGTCATGCTCCTGGCTTAAAACAATCTAAACATGATTCCTATTCTAATGCATCAAGCAATCCAAACAAGGGAGAGAAACCAAAATGAGCAACAAGGGAGTCATCCCAGGCTACATCAGGTTGGAGGTGTATCAACACCAGAGTCCATCATGGGCTCCCCCTCTTGAGGAATGCACAAAGTCCAACCAAAGGAAGGATTAGGCTCTCCCAAGAGGGATCTTATGTCAATAGGACATAAAAGACTGGGTATGGGTCCTAGATATCAATCTAAGGGTAACTGATTGTAGTGTATCAACACAAAACGTCCATCTCAGGCTTAACCTATTGAGGAATGCACAGAATCCAACCAAAGGAAGGATTAGGCTCTCCCAAGAGGGATCCTAAGAAAAGGACTTTGAGATGGATGACAGTATATAAACCAAGGGAATATACCATGCCAAGAATATCAATCCAAGGCTCAACCTCCTTAGGAATGCACAGAATCCAACCAAAGGAAGGATTAGGCTCTCCTAGGAGGGATCCTCATCAAGACTTAAAGGATAAAGATAGTACAAACCAAAGGAATGTACTATACTGGGGAATGTCAATTCAAGGCTCAACCTCCTGTGGAATGCACAGAATCCAACCAAAGGAAGGATTAGGCTCTCCCAGGAGGGATCCTCTTCAAGACTTGGATAAAGAAGGTAGGGCAAAGCCCAAGGAGGAAATTACATAGGGGACAGAAGGCAACACAACACTCCTAAGAAACCCTACAAGCTAGCCACAAGGATCACCTAAGTTAGGGGAATCAAAAGCTCTATCAAGGCTTTAACAAAGGTCTAATGAGGTATCTACCTATTTACCATTCTATTAAGAAGGAATACACTACTTAGAATCATCTAATGGCCATTTACAAGGTTAATCTATGAAGTTATCTAAGTTAGGATCACCTAAACTAAAGTTAATTGTAAAATAGGGAACTAATTGAAAATTATTCCTAAAAATTCTAAGGAAAATAATATACTATCCTACATGTATCAACATTCTATGGTACAAAAATCAGGGGCTACACCTAAATAAAAAGGCTCAAACTAAATCTAAAACCTCAAGGGTACACTAAAGGGATCCAACCATGAATACTCCTAAATAACTATCCTAAAATCCTATTTAGAATCATCTAAAAATCTCAACAAAAATCACATAACATCATCAACATGTATATAACCAACACAATAAATTTCAAGTCTTAATTCCACACCATGAATGAGAAATAAAATCAACAAGCTCGGCACATAATTTTTCAATTATTAAAAACATACTAGAATAGAAAATATGCCATTAATTGAAAATGCATAAAAATAGAAATTAAAAAATGTGAGAAAATCCTAAACACATAAAGCTATTCACATGATTTATTTCAGGAATTATTAACAAAAATTACTATTTTTACATGAATTAAAACTAACGAGTATTAAAACAAAAAATGAAAGAAAAAGAAATTAAAAGAAATAAATGGAGGGAGGCGCAAGTAGCACTGGGTTTATGTGTTAATTGATGTTTGGGCCATACGCTGGGGGTGTGGTTAGCACTACTACGTAAGCCCAGCTGAATATTAATTCAGCTTTCATTCAATAAAAGGGGAGCAGGCTTGGGGGTGTATCGAGCAATGTTTTCACGTGTTAATTTGGTTTGGGCCACACATGAGGGGTGGGGATAACATAACATTGAGGGCCCAGCAGAGTTTCAAAGTGAAACTCTGCGTTTCACTTAAAGAGAAAAGTGGCCATGGAAAGGGACACGCGGACGCGCTAACGGCCATGAGATGAGCTTACGAATTCAACAATTCAACGCCATCAGACGGCTACGATAAGAACTGGAAAATTTAAAATCAAACGGAGGGAATAACAGGGCGGTGGTTGCAGGGGCGGCCGGAGAAGATCCGGTCTTCTTCTCCGGCGAGATTGCACAGTACCAGAAATTCAATATCAATGAAACTTCCATTTTTTTACATCACTTTGTTCGTCTCATTCCCTAGGTCACTAATCTACGATTTGTTTTCAATTTTAACCATTAACAAGTGAGATAAACGAACAAAAACTTGGAACACCATATCACAAACTCTCACGATTCACCACGAAATTTATACAGAGTCCATCTATGCTTCAAGTATACCCTAACCACATGAATCTAAAGCCTTAAGAGTGCATAATTTAAGAGTAATTTTGAGAGGAAGAAACCTGGTTCAGAGCTTCAAATATGGTGACTTTCAGGGCTCAATTCTCTTCCAAAAGATGCTGATTCCTTCAATGGATGATGATGAACAAGTCTTGAGGCTCAATTTCTTCTGAAACTCCTTCAATCTCCAAACTCGAAAATCAAATTTCAAGCTTCTTCCACAACTGATTCCAACTGCTTCTCAACAGAAAATGGCACTAGAAGCTTCTGAAAATGATCCACAATCCTTTTATAATCTGTTCTGATCCATTGGGGGCCCATTCATGGCCCAATTTGTGATTTCCAACTTTCAAGTTTTTCTCCAAAAATTCACTTATGTTATGCACTAATTTGCCTTGTTCTTGCTTCACACTTGCTTCAGAACACTTACTTGAGAGCTATGGAATGTAATTCAGTGAGTCTTTTCCTTTGATTTCAACCAAAGTGGTGTGTTTGAAGTGTTACTTCATCATGAAGCAATCCACCAAAATGCCATGAAATGAGTATCAACTCAAAAATGTAATAATGCCAAAGTGTTTAGAATATCATTTCCAATCAAAATGAGCACAGGTTTGGCTTGAAATCATTCAATTATCAATTGTTTTGAAATTTTCCCTTTTAATTCATTAAAATGGCCTTTTTGAGAAATTCCTTCAACCAATGCTTGCTCTAATCCACATCCATGCACTCTTGATACTTGGTTGAGCTAAAAACATCATTTTGAGAAAATTTCAAGTTGAACAAAACTCCATTTGAAGCTTGCAAGATAGTGAAATGGACCCATAATTCAATATGACCTATAATGTCCAAGTACCCAAAATACCCTTGACTTGTCAAAGCCATAACTTGAGTTCTACAAATCCAATCATGGACTTCTAGTACTCTTTAGAAATCTAAGAGAATAAGGAACAACATTCATGTTGACCAAAAGTTCATAGGAATCATCCCTCTAGGGCAAAAGTGTCATGCAAGTTGGGTAACTTTCAAGCTCCAAATTCACATGCCTTAGATGACCTGTAACTTGTCTGGCTCATAACTTGAGATCTATAAACCCTATCAAGGACTTCTAGTACTCAAATTAAATCTGATATCATGCCCTACAACAATCATGTTGGGGTCAAGATGAGATGAAGATCACATCTTGAGTTGAGTGGTCTTGAAGTTAGGGGTCAAGCTAGAGGATTTTACACTGTCAAGCCTCAGAAACCCTAGCCTAAAACTTCTCAAACTCTTCAATCATGGTGAGTTAACATTGGAATAATACTTAGAACATCTCAATGTATCAATCCATGATCACATGGCTCTTGAATTAGGTTTCAACCTTCTTCAAATCCTCAGTTGACTTAGGGTTGACCCAGTCAAACCCTAGCTGCACCAATCATGGCTGAGGCTTCTTAATCTTGCATAAAGACTTGTCTAGGCTTCCAAATGAAATTCAACATTTATCATGAGCTATCTCAAGACCTCAAGTCCAACTTCATGGCCTCAGAATCATCTGATGATCTTCCCACAACTCTCAAGCTAGGAGACCCACATACTTGGTTTCGACCATTCTTTCTGAGGATCTTAGACTTCTCTAGTGAGGATATCAATCCTTGAACACTTGAATAAGCCTTTTATCTAGGTTCATAGTCTGGTATAGCTCTTGATTGGTAATCATACCTCTTGATCTTCTGCATACATGTCAATGAAATGCAAATGATAATGCTAATGTGAATGAAATGAAACATAAGCTAGGTAAAGAGATGTTGGGCAAATTTTGGGGTGCAACGGCTGCCCCTATTCAAACGGCTTGGACCTGACTAGGTGAGAAGAGAATGTCTCTCAAACAATCAAGGTAAAAGACGGTTGAATACCAATAAACCCGGAAATTTGCCAACTTCCCAAGTACACGGTACTCTGATGGGGACAAATTCTTCGGAAACTGAAATAATAGTTGCACGGCAACTAGCTGGAGAAATACTGATCTGAACCTCCATCTGGATGATTCTCTGATTTCAACGTAGATCTTCGTCCTCAAATCATCAAGGGATCACCGGTTATACGGTAACTGGTGATTTGCCAACCGCACAGGTAAACAATACTCTGATTGGTAGGAACATCTTCAAAACTGAGCATGACAGTTGCACGACAACTTGCTGGGGAATCGGCTACACGGTAACCGGAAATTTGCCAACTGCATAAGTAAACGATACTTTGGTCGGTAGGACAATCTTTGCAGTCTGAAACGGCAGTTGCACAGCAACAAGCCCAAATCTCCGTAAGGATGATCATCAGCTTTCACTGCAGCTTCTTCCTCAAGTCATCAAGGGATCACTAGTTACACGGTAACTAGTGATGCATAGCTGATATTGCCGTCAGGCATTCTGCGGCACGGCAGCAGAAAATTTCCTCGGGACTCCTCAGGTCATCGGGAACTTTTGACAATCTCTGTAATCATGCCATCGAGCATTCAAAGAAATTCTCGGGCATCAGCCAAACTTCACTCATCAAGTCTTCAAGGAAGTTTCAATTTCTCTGCTTTTAAAACTTGGTGGGGATGACATATCTCCATTGGGGATTCTGGAGAACTATCAAGTAACTCCGCTTCGGGGATCCAGAAACCATTCTGGGTGAATCAACTCTGCTGAGGACTTCAAGAATCATCTTGGACAAATAACTCCACCGGGGACTTCAAGAATCATCCTGAACCAATAACTCTGCTGGAGATTTCAGGAATCATCCTGAGCAAACACTCTGCCGGGGACTCTAAGCATCAACTTGAGCAACCAACTCTGGCGACTTCACTGGGGATTTTAAGAATCATCTTAAGCAAACAGCTTTGTTGGGGGAAGTCAAGAATCATCTTGAGCAAACCATTCTGCGGAGGAACACCTGCAAAACAAGAAAGGTAGCGACCTAGCTCATGTTTTGTATGCATATGTTTGACAATGGCGCAATGCTCCACACGGTGGACATGCTACACGTTTAGGGTAGATGCTATGCAATCATGCAAAATGCTACGACCCCATCAGCAAAATAAATGCTGAAGGGGGGATCCTCCTGTCAAGGAGAACGAACCACTCCGGCGGAGGAAGGAATCATCCTGCCGAGGAGAAGAAGTCACACCAATCTCAATTGGACTAAACCCGGGGAAACGAACTCCAGGTGACTGCTGCAGGGGAACAAAGTCCTACGAGAACCTGAACTTGCTCAACTAGGAGTACGAACCACAAGCTGCTGAGGGAAACGATGTCAATTGCAGAAATAAACTGCACGGCCTTCGAGGCTAACACTCTCCTGAAGATAACGACTCCGATGGGGAGATACAGCATCAGTTATTCTGTACCCTCTACTGGGGAAAACCAATCATGGCCTGAACGCTTTCCAAGAACTCGGCTCTCTTGGGGAACTGCAAACCCGACTGAGGATAGGCAACCAGACGCTGGACTCACTCCTACCTGCTGGGGAGAAGACAACTCTGTGGGGACTTTCGATTCCGCTGGAGACTTCAGTCTGAACTAAGGAAGCTAAACACTTGCGAATAGTCTTCTACGAGAAAACTGCACATTGACCCGGTGCTGGGGATGAACATACGCTTCAGCACATGACTCGGCTGGGGAGAGGATGATCCTACCTATGATACATCTGGTTAGGGGAAAACCCATTTCTGCTCGAGGAGACATATCAATGCTCGCGGTCCCATGTTCAAACTCCGTGGGGAGACGTTGTTGAACTCGCTGGGGAAGAAGGAATCATCCTGCTTGGGAAACATCTGGTGTACTGCCTGGAATGTGTCGTACCTGCAACAACACGAACAAACAAACAAGATACCCTTCTCAAAGGGACCTATCAAGGTTATTATCCTGTGACAATGTTCAGGTAATTCAATGTTTCAACCATCATCGGCCTAGGCCAGCAAGTTTATGCATGTGCATTTTATCAAAAACATCGGGCGTTCTATTTAGCAAACAAAACAGATAAAACTAAAAAACAACAGAAATGATGAATAATATACGTTTTATTAATAACGAACTCCTGAATGGGAAAAATGTTTTACAACAGATGCAAGCTCCTGAAATGAGGAAGTTGCGCAAGCATAATAACATAAATACACATTAGTATATACACAAATGTTGGTAATGTGGCGTAGACGAACACCATGAGTTGATCCCTCTATGACCCACTCGACTTCGATACTTCTCCAACGCTTCAACTTCAGAAGAGATTGATTTAGATAAACGGCCCTCAGGTCTTCCAAACCACTAACAATGAAAGTCCACACGCGAAACGCAGTCATTTGCTTTTCCAATCCCTAACTTTTGCCTGAATCGCCCTTCCGGGTTTTCGATTCACCGGGATACCCTTTTTTGCCAAACCCGCCCCTCCGGGTTTTTGACTTTGTGGGTGTACATTTTTCATTTATATCCCTAATTTTTGCTCGAACCTTTTTCCTTTTTTATGGTTCGCCGGGATGCCCCATTTTTGCCTGGATATTCTTTTTCTTTCCAGCGGGTCATTTTTTAAGTAAAGTATTTTTTAACTGCGTCAGCGTTCACAGAGGATGCAAAATCTTCGCCATCCATCGTGGATAAAAACAAGGCTCCTCCCGAGAAGACCTTGCTGAAGACGTACGGACCTTTGTAATTGGGAGTCCACTTGCCCCTGTGATCAGAGTGTGGAGGAAGAATCTTCTTCAGGACGAGATCACCCGTCTGAAAGCTTCTAGGACGCACCTTCTTATCGTAAGCTTTCTTCATTCGGCTCTGGTACAGACGACCATATGCAATCGATGCTAATCTCTTTTCATCCATCAGGCTGAGTTGGTTTAATCGGTTCTTAATCCATTCTGCCTCATCGAGTTTCACGTCAACCAAAACTCGTAAAGAAGGAATCTCAACTTCCAACGGTAGGACAACTTCCATACCGTAAACCAGTGAGAAAGGAGTTGCCCTAGTTGATGTGTGTACCGTCGTACGATAACCGTGCAATGCAAGTGGCAACATCTCATGCCAATCCTTGTAGGTCACAACCATCTTTTGAACTATCTTTTTAATGTTTTTATTGGCCGCTTCAACCGCACCATTCATCTTCGGCTGGTAAGGTGATGAGTTGTGATGTTCAATCTTGAAGTTTCTGGCATAACTCCTTCATCATCTTGTTATTCAGATTCGAACCATTGTCAGTAATGATCCTCTCGGGAATTCCGTATCGACAGATGATGTCCTTCTTTATGAATTTAGCCACCACCTGCTTGGTCACGTTAGCGTACGAGGCTACCTCCACCCACTTGGTGAAGTAGTCGATGGCTACCAAAATGAAGCGATGATCGTTAGATGCAGTAGGCTCGATCTTGCCTATCATATCAATGCCCCACATGGAGAACGGCCACGGGGATGACATGACATTCAACGGGCACGGCGACACATGAATTTTATCAGCATAAATTTGGCATTTGTGACATTTTTTCGCGAATTTGAAGCAATCCGACTCCATCATCAGCCAGTAATATCCTGCTCTCAAGATCTTTCTCGTCATAGCATGTCCGCCGGCGTGCGTACCAAATGTTCCTTCATGGACTTCTTCCATGAGCAAACTCGCTTCTTTCTCATCTACACATCTGAGTAGCACAAGATCGTGGTTTCTCTTATACAGAACTCCATTAGGATTGAGATAGAAATTTCCAGACAGCCTCCTTAGAGTCTTTTTATCCTGGGTTGACGCTCCCGCAGGATACTCCTTAGTCATAAGGAAGGTCTGGATATCATGGAACCATGGCTTGCCATCGGAGGCTTCCTCGATTGCAAAGACGAATGCAGGTCTATCAAGACGAGAAAGGACAATTCTTAGAGCTTCATTCCAAAAATTGACTTTATACATCAAAGTCAACGTGGCTAAGGCATCAGCCATCTGATTTTCTGCTCTGGGCACATGATGGAGTTCCACTCGATCAAAGAACGGAAGTATCCTTCTGGCATAATTCATGTACGTCACCAAATTCGATTGACGAGTCTCCCACTCCCCTTTTATTTGGTTAACAACAAGTTCCGAGTCACCATATACATCCAGCTTTTTGATTCACAAATCAATAGCTTCTTCTAAACCCATGATGCATGCTTCGTATTCCGCTTTATTATTGATGACTGAAAACGTCAATCTAGCAGTGAACGGGATGTGGGATCCATGGGGAGTCGTAATGATTTCCCCAATGCCACTTCCATACGAATTAACTGCCCCGTCAAATATCAATTTCCACTGGGACTTTCTATCTGGCCCCTCATCGAGCAACGACTCATCACAATCTTTTGCTTTGAGAAACATGATATCCTTATCAGGGAATTCAAATTTCATCGGCTGATAATCTTCGATAGGCTATTCAGCAAGGTATTCAGACAATACGCTTCCCTTGATGGCCTTCTGGGAAACATACTGAATGTCATACTCCTTCAACACCATCTGCCATCTGGCGATCCTGCCCGAAAGCGCTTGCTTCTCGAAGACGTACTTGATCGGATCCATCTTCGAAATTAGCATGGTTGTGTGATTGAGCATATACTGTCGTAAACGTTTGGTAGCCCACGTGAGTGCGCAACACGTTTTTTCCAGCATTGAGTAACGATATTCACAATCTGTGAACTTTTTACTCAAGTAATAAATGGCATGCTCCTTTCAGCCAGTCTCGTCGTGCTGACCGAGAATGCAACCCATGCTATTCTCAAGAACGGTCAAGTACATGATTAGGGGTCTTCCGGCCACTAGGGGTATCAAGATTGGAGGTTCCTGCAGATACTGTTTTATCTTATCGAATGCCTTCTGGCAATCCTCGTTCCAGATAATCGCCTGATCTTTCTTTAGTAGTTTGAACATCGGTTCACACGTGGCCGTGAGCTGAGATATAAACCTTGCAATGTAGTTTATTCTGCCTAAGAAACCACAAACTTCTTTTTCAATTTTTGGCGCTGGCATCTCTTGTATTGCTTTTATCTTCGCAGGATCAACCTCAATGCCTTTTTCACTCACAATAAACCCCAGTAGTTTTCCCGACCGTACTCCGAAAGTACACTTGTTAGGATTCAGCCTCAACCTGAACTTCCTAAGCCTCTCAAAAAGCTTCAGCAAATTGACCAGATGTCCCTCCTCCATTTGGGACTTCGCAATCATGTCATCAACATAGACCTCAATCTCATGGTGAATCATGTCATGAAACAAAGTAACCATTGCTCGTTGGTAAGTGGCCCCTGCGTTCTTCAGACCGAAAGGCATTACCTTGTAGCAAAACGTTCCCCACGGAGTGATAAACGTAGTTTTCTCCATGTCCTCCGCCGCCATCTTGATTTGGTTATAGCCGGAGAAGCCATCCATGAACGAAAACACGGAAAACTGAGCTGTATTTTCGACCAACACATCAATATGAGGGAGCGGGAAATCATCCTTTGGGCTCGCCCTATTCAAATCCCAATAATCAACGCACATCCGTACCTTACCGTCCTTCTTCGGTACAGGTACTATGTTGGCGACCCACGAAGGGTAAGTAGTGACCGCTAAGAAGCCAGCATCGAGCTGCTTTTGCACTTCTTCTTTGATCTTAATGGCCATATCTGGTCGTGTCCTTCTAAGCTTCTGCTTAACGGGAGGATAAACTTCTCGCAGTGGTAGATGATGGACCACTATGTCAGTATCAAGTTCGGGCATATCTTCGTATGACAAAGCAAAGATGTCACTATACTCTCGAAGCATCTCGACCAGTCTCTGCTTGACATCACTCTGCAATGCAGCCCCTATCCTGACATTCCTGACAAGCTCCTCAGATACCAGATTCACAATCTCAATCTCTTCCTCATGAGGTAGAATGACTTTCTCTTCTTGTTTCAATAAATAGGCCAACTCTTCGGGAAGGTCTTCGTCTTCATCAATCTCTTCTTTAGCTTGATATATCGGGCAATCGAAGTCGAAGTGAGTCGTAGAAGGTTCAGAGTCGATGTCATCTGCGATGTGAATCCTGCAATAACAAGGGTTAAGCTTAAAACAAGGATATGCATGTTAGCACAAACCATATTGCCATTTTATTGTTTTTCTAAACAAAAGATAAAGCAGGAATAACAGAGATCACAACATTTGAATGCAAAGAAAAACGCCCTTTGATTTATTGATAAATTGTATGTACATAACCAAACAAGGCCTTGACAATAAAACCACTATGCCCCGGGTAGGACATAGGATTGTACAATAATTGGAGAAAGTAAATCATTACTCTTTGCCTGTCACTTGGATGACATCCCAGACGGACCAGTTGTTGAGGCTCTGGCCTGGTTTGCTTGGCTAAATCCAGAAACCCAGGTCGCAATCACTATCTTCGCCGTCTTCAAACAATGCATTGACATTCTCGAATATCACCCCACCTCTTGTGAACTGGATCGGCCCTTTGACGCACGGCGCACTGCAAGAGGAGGAAGCATCAGCAGAAGGAGAATACCCTAACCCAAACTTATCTTGTTTGTTAGGGATTTCCAGAACTTGCCCCCAGCCTGGGGCGGAGCCAGCTTGAACAACAGTCCGAGCTTCCTTGAAGGAAGAAAGAGTCATCTCAGGTTTCACAATCATCACTGGAGTCACATCTTTGACCTTAATAGCTTCGAATGCCTGACACAAAGTTTTGTGGATCTCGCCATCCACCTCAACATATTTGAAAGACCAAAAATGGCTCACCATTATGTCTTCTTCGCCACAAACAGTTACGGTGATGCCCTCCACAGCATACTTCATCTTCTGGTGCAATGTGGAGGTCACTGCGCTCGCAGAATGGATCCATGGCCGGCCTAACAGACAACTATAGGCTGGTATGATATCCATGATGTAGAAGACTGCGTCGAAAGTTTCCGGCCCAACTTGGATGGGTAGAGTTACCTCTCCAAAGACATGACGCTTGGTTCCATCGAAAGCTTTTACAACCAGGTCACTAGGTGTGCAAATTAATCCTCTCGTATCCAGCTTCATCCGAGCTTTCTTCGGGAGAACATTGAGAGATGATCCAGTGTCCAACAATACATGGGACATAACTGTTCCCTTACACTCTATCAAGATGTGCAAGGCGCTGTTGTGGTTTCTTCCCTTCGGCGTCAGCTCGAGGCCAGTAAACCCTAATCCGTTCCCAGCGTTCACGTGAGCCACTACCCCCTCCAGCTGGTTGACCGATATCTCTTGCGGCACGTATGCTGCGTTCAGAACCTTCAGCAGCACGTTGCGATGTGCCTCAGAACACAGCAATAAATTCAGAATAGATATTTTCGACGGTGTTTGATGAAGATGAGCTACGATCTTATAATCACTTTTCTTGATCAACCTCATGAATTCTTCAGCGTCCTTTACAAGTAGGTCTTTCTCTACCCCACGAGGGGTTTCCTCAATGACCTTATTCTTTCCTTTATCAGCTTTCTCAGCCTTGTCAGTTTTGTCGGCCACAACTTCAGGTGGAGCGAATACTCTTCCGCTACGTGTCATTCCTCCAGTTCCCACTAGGTTGTCCACAGACTGCCCAGACGGCTCCAACTCTAATTTCTGTCCGTTATAGTAGACGTCTGCCCCATAATGCCAGGGGACAGCATTGGTACTTTCAAATGGTATAGGCCCAGCCTTTGTGATGGTGATCGTAGGTGGCCTGGACGCAGAAATGGTTATTGTCTTACGAGAGATGGTGATAGTGGCAACTTCATCATCCTGTTTCAGCATTACCTCTCCAGATCTGTATTCAGCCCTCCGGCTAAACTGCAAGATTCCTTCGGTCATCAGACTCTGAATCCCCACTATCAACTGTTCACAGCCGTCCGAACGGATCGCACAATCCATACACAATTCTCCACAGCCCAGAAAGATGCCTCTCTTCATCAGCTTGGCTTTAACGAAACCAAGCGGTGTCCTCAAGTCCTTGACATCAGTCAATAAATCTGAGTCTTCTTCTTCAATAATGGAATTCACCCTATCTCCCCCATGGTTCGGCATAGGGTTATTTGTGATGTTCGGCACATTATCCGAAAAATTGATGATTTTAGCGTCAACCATATCTTGCACCTTGTGCTTGAATGCCTTACAGTTTTCTATCGAGTGGCCAGGTGCCCCCGAGTGGAAATCACATCTTGTATTTGCATCGTAGCCTTGTGGAGGTGTCCCTATCAAGGGAGCCAGGGTTGTTTTCTGAACTAGCTGTAACTGAAGCAAAGTTTGTAATAGTTGAGCATATGACATAGGCGGTGTCTCAAGATAACGATTTGCTAGAGGTGTTTTGTTCTGGTACCTCCTGTACCCTTGGTGATTTTGTTGATGCTACAGCTGGGGTTGCTGAACAGCAGGGATGGTTATGCTAGCAACCTACTGGCGCTGGCCCTTACCTTTCCTCCGAGCGTTAGACACTGCGCTCGTCTCTCCTTCACGCCTCTTGCCACTGTATGGTTTCTTTCCTCCTCCTGCTGAGGATAGATCAACACCCTGAATTTTTCCCAGTTTGATTCCATTTTCAACATGCTCTCCAGTAATGATGAGATCGGAGAAACTTCCTGACATACCACTGTTAAGTGCAAATTTTACCTATTTTTGTATATAAGTTTTGTTGCACTTAACGTTACTTTATGTTAAAATCGTTCGAATAAACCCTGCTTTGTTTATAAATGCGTTTACTTTACGTTATAGTGTATATATTATGTTTTCCTGTAAATATCATTGAGTTTAATTGAATTTCATTCATTTTTGTAGGTAATAAAGCATTGATGTTGGAGCATTTTTAGATAGATCATTGAATAAGCTTTCCAACGCTTCGAACCGGGCGAAAAACAGAGTTACGGTTAAAAAGTTATGGTCGAAACAAGTTGGTTTGCTGTCATGTTCGCCAAAGCTCGCCAGGCGAATGTTCGCCAGGCGAACAAAAGTTCGCCAGGCGAACCGAAAGTTCAAAAACGCGTGAAAAACATTGTTTTTACAGAAGCAAAAGTTGTATATGTTCGCCAGGCGAACGGGACTTCGCCAGGCGAATACTGGGACCTTTTTTTTGTCTATTTAAGTGACTTTTCAGCATTTTTTAGGTTATGATGTTTGGGAACTTTTTACCCCAACTTCATCAAACACATTCTTGAGTAGATTTAGCTTAGAAACAACATTGGAGGGTGCATCTTGACGATCCGGAGTCGAATCCACTTCAATCGGAGTTGACAAACCGTGAGATTTGTGTTCTTCTTCCTTCCTCTCTATGTATTTTTCATTTGTTGGGGTTTTGTATGTAAGTTTATCTTGATTGTATGTATATTTATGGGTCTTTGTATAAAATCTCTTTTACAACTCTTTATCGATGGTTATCTTGATTTTTTACTTAATGAGTTTGGATTGTGATAGAGATATACGGTTCGAAATCGATCTAAGATGAACATCTGTTAGATTCTGAATGCTAGAGATAGATTTAGGACTAATATTCACGTGGGTATCGATTCTTAATGCTCCGTGTTGTCAAGTTGTGTGAGAGATCAACAATTAGATGATACGGTTGATCTCTCGACTTTGTGTTAGAGATAAACTCTGTTGTGAGCGATACGTGATGATATTGACGAGCGAATTAGGTTGCGTGCATTTGATCCATATATTTTTTAGTACATGATGGGTAGAAACGAAATACAACTCCTGACGAGTTTTCTCATTTCTTAAGAATGTACTTATTTTCTTGTTTTATGTTTTTCCTTTTGAAATTTTATCCCAAACCATTCAAACCCAAGCTTAGAGACGTAGAGATTGTCGAACGGTATTCTTTCCCTCACACTGATCCCTGTGGAGACGATAAATCCCGGAGGAAATTCTTCCGAAAATAATATTTTTGCTTGCTGCTTTACCGCTTCAACAAAATGGCGCCGTTGCCGGGGATTGGTTTTGATATTGAGTTGCATTGCGATAGTTTCTATATTTCTAAGCTTTGCACATAATTGTATATATATGCTTGTATAGATACTTGTTTTGCTTTTGTCTTCCAGTATGTTTGTTTAAATGTTGTATATATTTTGTTCTCGTAACATTTGTTCAAGTGGTTGGTTAGGACACTTGCTTTTGGTTTGCACGGTGAGACATCACATGGCATGAAGGAAGGAAGTTACTAGCTAAGAACAATAAAGGCGTCGAGCTTACGACGTAAAACAAGCATGTTTTTTCCATTTTTGTTTCGTTATTACTTTTTCCTTCTAGCTTAGGTAGTGTGGTGAACATTCATTAAACAAGTTGTTCTCGGATTATTCGTAAAATTCTCAAATCTTCACTTTACAACTTGTTTAATCCATTTTCACCCGGTATTTTATTGTTGTTTGGACTCAAATTTTTGTTTGGTAGCTTGAGGTATTTGAGGTGATTTTCCAAGTTTGAGTGTTTCAACTTGCGAATGCGTGGTAATGATAGTGTTTAAAGTTTTGTACACGTTCAAGGTATGTGTTTATCGCTTTCTAGGCTTTAGCATATTCATGATACTTAGACTTTTTACAATTTCCATGCCATTCATTCTTTTGTATACTTGTTCATTTTGTGAATCACTTTAGTTCCCACCTTTTTGTGAGGAAGACTTTCGTTGTTCATATATGCTCGGAGTACCAATATTCTTGTTTTAACTGGATTTTATTATGCTTAATCTTTTGTTTGTGTTGATTATATGAAAGCATGAAAAGGATTAAGGCACTTGTTTCATTTTGAGCACAACTACCTAGCCAAATAGTCAGTTCACCTTGTGAGTGTGTGATCATTTGTAACCCCTTTGAGCCTTTGGTCATTATCCATGTTGTTTGAGTTTTATTCTTGTCTATGAGTATCAAATTCATTTTTTGTGTGGATCTTGATTGTTGTTTTTTTTCTTGAGCCTTCAACTTTGTGTTGTTGTATGAATTTTTACCTTGCCTTAGAAAGTAGGGAGTATTCACATGATGATGTGGTTGAATTCAAGTTGGGGAGATGATGATCGTTCACTTGTGTTGTTGATTGCTATGAGGTTGAAAAATAGACAAGAAAAGAAAAATGAGAAAAATATGAAAAAGAAAAGAAAAGAAAAGAAAAAAAAATTGAAAAAGCTTAGAAAAAGATAAACAAAAAGAGTAGAATAATGTTGTGCTAATAAGTTCTATGTGTTTGGTATAACACTTGGGATTCTGGAAGAAGTTTGATTGGAATTTTGGTGTTTGAAACTTTGTGAGTTTATCACTCCCTTAGGTTTAGGCAAGTTTTTGTTTCGATTAGCTTTAGGAATTATCCCTTGTTTGTTCACCCGACCACATTACAACCCTGAAAGTCCTTTTGATTCTTGCTTTTGTGTTTTCAACATGATTTTTTGATGATTGCATAATTTAGTCTTTTGTTTGCAAGATTATTGTGTGAGTGAAAAAAGCCCTCATTTTGTGTTTTTCATCTACCGATGATTGTTTTTGCTAGGTGTGATTCACGTTTGAGCTTGTGTTGTTTTAGAATGTTTGGCATGACTTTTGTATTTAGCATTTGTTTCGTGATTATGTTATCGTTGAAGTTTAGTGGTAAGTATTCACTTTGCGTGTATCAATTTTTGATTGAACCATTGCATTTGTTTTCCGTTTGTCAAAACTTGTTGTTACGTGATTTCTTGGATTTCGCTTTTGTTCCTTTAGTTGTCGACTTTGTTTGAGGACAAACAATTAGGTAAGTTGGGGAGAGTTGTTAAGTGCAAATTTTACCTATTTTTGTATATAAGTTTTGTTGCACTTAACGTTACTTTATGTTAAAATCGTTCGAATAAACCCCGCTTTGTTTATAAATGCGTTTACTTTACGTTATAGTGTATATATTATGTTTTCCTGTAAATATCATTGAGTTTAATTGAATTTCATTCATTTTTGTAGGTAATAAAGCATTGATGTTGGAGCATTGTTAGATAGAGCATTGAATAAGCTTTCCAACGCTTCGAACCGGGCGAAAAACGGAGTTACGGTTAAAAAGTTATGGTCGAAACAAGTTGGTTTGCTGTCATGTTCGCCAAAGCTCGCCAGGCGAATGTTCGCCAGGCGAATGTTCGCCAGGCGAACAAAAGTTCGCCAGGCGAACCGAAAGTTCAAAAACGCGTGAAAAACACTGTTTTTACAGAAGCAAAAGTTGTATATGTTCTCCAGGCGAACGGGACTTCGCCAGGCGAACGGAACTTCGCCAGGCGAATACTGGTACCTTTTTTTGTCTATTTAAGTGACTTTTCAGCATTTTTTAGGTTATGATGTTTGGGAACTTTTTACCCCAACTTCATCAAACACATTCTTGAGTAGATTTAGCTTAGAAACAACATTGGAGGGTGCATCTTGACGATCCGGAGTCGAATCCACTTCAATCGGAGTTGACAAACCGTGAGATTTGTGTTCTTCTTCCTTCCTCTCTATGTATTTTTCATTTGTTGGGGTTTTGTATGTAAGTTTATCTTGATTGTATGTATATTTATGGGTCTTTGTATAAAATCTCTTTTACAACTCTTTATCGATGGTTATCTTGATTTTTTACTTAATGGGTTTGGATTGTGATAGAGATATACGGTTCGAAATCGATCTAAGATGAACATCTGTTAGATTCTGAATGCTAGAGATAGATTTAGGACTAATATTCACGTGGGTATCGATTCTTAATGCTCCGTGTTGTCAAGTTGTGTGAGAGATCAACAATTAGACGATACGGTTGATCTCTCGACTTTGTGTTAGAGATAAACTCTGTTGTGAGCGATACGTGATGATATTGACGAGCGAATTAGGTTGCGTGCATTTGATCCATATATTTTTTAGTACATGATGGGTAGAAACGAAATACAACTCCTGACGAGTTTTCTCATTTCTTAAGAATGTACTTATTTTCTTGTTTTATGTTTTTCCTTTTGAAATTTTATCCCAAACCATTCAAACCCAAGCTTAGAGACGTAGAGATTGTCGAACGGTATTCTTTCCCTCACACTGATCCCTGTGGAGACGATAAATCCCGGAGGAAATTCTTCCGAAAATAATATTTTTGCTTGCTGCTTTACCGCTTCAACAACACTGACCAGTTTCTCATAATAGACCCCCGGAAGAGTGGTTACAAACATCTCAACAAGCTCTCGTTCAACCATCGGCGGCTGAACTCTAGCTGCCAGTTCATGCCACCTCTGGGCGTACTCTTTGAATCCCTCGTTGTTCTTCTGAGACAAGTTCTACAGTTGAACCCGGTTAGGAGCCAAGTCACTGTTATACTGATAATGGTGTACAAAGGCCTCAACAATTTCTTTCCATGTACGTACGCTGGTGGGTTCCAAACCCATATACCACTCCAAGGATGGGCCGGACAGGCTGTCCTAGAAGAAGTGCATCAGCAACTTCTCATCTTCAGAGTGAGCGGACATCTTTCGGTAGTACGACCTCAGATGGACACGAGGGCCAGTGGTGCCCTTGTACTTCTCAAACTCGGGTACCTTAAATTTGGGAGGCACCTTAAAGTCTAAAATCAATCCCAGCTTAGTTATGTCGACACCCATAGTATTTAGGTTCTCGAAACTCTTCATTTTGTCCTCGAGCGCTTTAAACCTCAGACGGGCTTCAGAATTCAATTCGCCCTCAGGTCCCTTCTGCGAGAACAAGTCCTCTTGGCGATCCTTTAGCCATGGCTGATTGCCATTGCCAGCAGCAAACCCAGCATTATCAATACCATACATGTTACCGGCACCAACATTCCCTGCATTTCCAGTTCCTCCAGTGTTGCCATGGCATATCCCAACATTGCCATTGGCTACAAAGTTACAGTTACCGACGCCAGTCGTATTTCCATTAAGCCCGATGTTAGTGACCACATTGCCGTTACCACTCCCATTCTCTCCAGTCACAGGGATGCCACCCTGAGGGGTCTTAATAAGTGGAGGGTTTGGAGTGTTCCCACCATGAAGCACACCGTTGCTGTCAACCCTTGAGATTAGAGGTTGAACCAGAGTTCTGAGCTGGTCTTGGCCGTTAGCAACCACTTGCATGAGCTCCATGTGTTGCACCCCAAAATTTTCCCTCTTTTAAAGACTAACTTATTTCTTCATCCCTTTCAAATTCAATGGCATAAGGGAGGCCCATCCTTCCAAATTCAAGGTTCATGAATTCAAGGCTAGATTCAAGAATTTTTACAAAGAGAAATCTCTTGACATTTGCAAGGATGTCACATTTGTTACAAAATCCAAACTCTTGGTAATGCTTAGGAAATTAAGCTATTTCTAGTCTTAATTCAAGTTTCTAAAAATAACTTCATGCCATGGTATCCCCCATGCCCCATCAAGTCCACATGGTCCTCTTTGTGCTTACAAACATGCAACGAAATTACTTAAGAGTTAATTCAACATTGGAATATCTCGAGATCATGGCTATGCGTGCATTCATGGGCAATTTGAATATGGTCCAAAACAGCCCCATGCAAGAAGTGGCAATGTGTATCATATTACAAAATCATTTTATGTCACAAAATCAAGGCTATAAGCTTATGTTGATACATCTACACATCAAAAATCAGAATTTGAAAATGATGTCCAAAAGGTAGTGTTATTGGTTACATGTGTGTGTCCAAGCATAAGCCAATCAATGGATGCAAGGATGAAGGGCAAGGTAGAGTGCTGCAGAAAAAATACAGCAAAACAGGCCTAGAAATGGAAAGATGTGGGGCTGCACCAAGAAAGAGGTGATAAGTACTCCCAAAAATGGAAACTTTGAAGATTGAAAATGGAAACTCCTTCAATCTCCAAACTCGAAAATCAAATTTCAAGCTTCTTCCACAACTGATTCCAACTGCTTCTCAACAGAAAATGGCACTAGAAGCTTCTGAAAATGATCCACAATCCTTTTATAATCTGTTCTGATCCATTAGGGGCCCATTCATGGCCCAATTTGTGATTTCCAACTTTCAAGTTTTTCTCCAAAAATTCACTTATTTTATGCACAAATTTTCCTTGTTCTTGCTTCACACTTGCTTCAGAACACTTACTTGAGAGCTATGGAGTGTAATTGAGTGAGTCTTTCCCTTTAATTTCAACCAAAGAGGTGTGTTTGAAGTGTTACTTCATCATGAAGCAATCCACCAAAACGCCATGAAATGGGTATCAACTCAAAAATGTAATAATTCCAAAGTGTTTAGAATATCATTTCCAATCAAAATGAGCACAAATTTGGCTTGAAATCATTCAATTATCAATTGTTTTGAAATTTTCCCTTTTAATTAATTAAAATGGCCTTTTTGAGAAATTCCTTCAACCAATGCATGCTCTAATCGACATCCATGGACTCTTGATACTTGGATTAGCTAAAAACATCATTTTGAGCAACTTTCAAGTTGAACAAAACTCCATTTGAAGCTTTCAAGATAGTGAAATGGACCCATAATTCAATATGACCTATAATGTCCAAATACCCTTGAGTTGTCAAAGCCATAACTTGAGTTCTACAAATCCAATCATGGACTTCTAGTACTGTTTAGAAAGCTAAAAGAATAAGGAATAACATTCATGTTGACCAAAATTTCATAGGAATCATCCTTCTAGGGAAAAAGTGTCATGCAAGTTGGGTAACTTTCAAGCTCCAAATTCACATGCCTCAGATGACCTGTAACTTGTCTGGCTCATAACTTGAGATCTATAAACCCTATCAAGGACTTATAGTACTCAAATTAAAGCTAAAATCATGCCCTACAACAATCATGTTAGGGTCAAGATGAGATGAAGATCACATCTTGAGTTGAGTGGTCTTGAAGTCAGGGGTCAAGCTAGGGGATTTTACATTGTCAAGCCTTAGAAACCCTAGCCTAAAACTTCTCAAACTCTTCAATCATGATGAGTTAACATTGGAATCATCCTTAGAACATCTCAATGTATCAATCCATGATCACATGGCTCTTGAATTAGGTTTCAACCTTCTTCAAATCCTCAGCTGACTTAGGGTTGACCCAGTTAAACCCTAGGTGCACCAATCATGGCTGAGGCTTCTTAATCTTGCATAAAGACTTGTCTAGGCTTCCAAATGAACTTCAACATTTCTCATGAGCTCTCTCAAGACCTCAAGTCCAACTTCATGGCCTCAGAATCATCTGATGATCTACCTACAACTCTCAAGCTAGGAGAC
The DNA here is from genome assembly GCA_963859935.3 of Lathyrus sativus. Lineage (NCBI taxonomy): Eukaryota > Viridiplantae > Streptophyta > Magnoliopsida > Fabales > Fabaceae > Lathyrus > Lathyrus sativus. The sequence continues at coordinate 49,977,806 of OZ012741.1, read as the reverse complement.
CCACATACTTGGTTTCAACCATTCTTTCTGAGGATCTTAGACTTCTCTGGTGAGGATATCAATCCTTGAACACTTGAATAAGCCTTTTATCTAGCTTCATAGTCTGGTATAGCTCTTGATTGGTAATCATACCTCTTGATCTCCTGCACACATGTCAATGAAATGCAAATGATAATACTAATGTGAATGAAATGAAACATAAGATAAGTAAAGAGATGTTGGACAAATTTTAAGGTGCAACAATATATATATATATATATATATATATATATATATATATATATATATATATATATATATATATATATATATATATATATATATATATATATATATATATATATATATATATATATATATATATATATATATATATATATATATATATATATATATATATATATATATATATATCAACTATCTTACCTAAGAAAATTTAATACTACCAATATTAAATTTTCACGACACTAATTAAACAAAGCCATTTGCCCATAAACATAATTAACTAAATCAAATGCCCTTGTAATACTTTCCACTTCCCATTTTCCATCTGTTCAGAATCTATTGGCTACAAACATTGAAATTAACTTTCCCTGCCTTCATCTTTTCCCTCCCTCAACATTACACGATTACCACTGTGCGTACCTTTCCTCACTTCCAACTTTTCACTTCAATCACTTTCTTCTCTTGTGTTTCTCTATCATTTTTCCACCTCTCTCACTTCCAACCTTGGCTCCATCTTCAACATTTCTTCTTCAGATACAAGGTAAGATATTCCACGGTTCCTTCTAAGCTTTAACTATCAAGAATATGTAGCATCATTGTGGTTGTTTGACTGCTTGTTTCGTTGTATGCATTTGGATTTTGTGTGTTTGTCCGTGTTTTACTTTCCAGTTCACACCATCATGTCGAGACCCCCCATTCTGATCTCTGATTTACAGAAGCGTAACAATGTCTGAAAGATTATTGTTTGTATTATTGACCTATGGACGATGAAAGAACGAAATGGACACGAGCATTTTGGAGCTATTATACAAGACATCAAGGTGAACTTTTTCTTTTTAACCATTTATTGTCTATGATGTTGATACTTTCCTTAAATTTGCTTAGGAAATACTTTGATTTTTATGGAAACCAAATTCATGTCATAACTAGAAATTATAATATGGAACTTTACAAAATGAGGTCCTAAGAACATCAAACAACCTTTAGACAATGATCTAACTTCGAAGGTTGTTGACAATACGTTAAAGCTGCTTTTTACAAATGAAAATGCTATCACCAAATTAGACATTCCTAAAATACCCCAACACAAGTTCATTTTCAATCCTATTGTTGATTTCTTAATTGGAAAATTTCAAGTTGATCGGTTATACGATATTGCTTCTAACCATTATTGTAAGCCTAATTCGACAAGGCTTGTTGCTTTGCTTAGGAATCTCATTTAAATTTATTTTTTAAATACCATGCTCCCATGTAGTTCTACCTTCTGTCAAATATATCCATCCTATCTTGTGGATACAGCTTCAATATAGTAACTTGTTCAATCACAATCTTTGGTGTCTAATGTAGTTGTACCTGCTATATTTGTAATAGTAAACTTGATCAACTTTTGAAATGCTTTCAAAACCGCACTTTTCCAACTAAATACTTGTTCAATCTGAATACTTACTATTTTGTACCATTTCCATAAACATTGGCATTTACCTTTCCAACCAAGTTTCGTTCTTATGTTATTTGTTGTTAATGTATGTGTCTATGACTAATACATTAATCATCAATTTATTAGTCAACTTTGACATATATGACTTGATAGGTTCAATTGTTAATATATTTTTGTCAATTGTATTTCTTTTCTAAGTTAGAACCACATATTCTTATTTCTTATCTCTTAGTTTCAACATGCATTTATTGTTAATGTCAACTTTAACATATATGACTTGGCAGGTTCAATTCATATCATTTTTATCCTGGTTGAATTTTGGATAGTATTTATTAAATACTTAGTTGTTCTTGTACTTGATTTTCCATACTGTTTTTTTCATCTGCATCTTTACCCTGCTAATTCCTTTTTCATGATAGTGATTACTTTAACATTTTATTTATGTTTTTTCACTTTTCCCTTCTTGTGGAATTCTTTCTTCATTGTTTCTGGCACCGAATCATAGTTCATTTAAGTAGCTATGAGTCTAATGTGCTTTATGTGCAGAGTTACGAAAATACATATTGTAGATATTTTCTCAACATCATTAATTACTGAGTTACGAAATTTGAACATTAAATGTACCGTATTTTTATTTGTATATTTACTATAAATATTCAACTACCCGTGCGGACGCACATGTATTCTACTATATATATTAAAGATAGTTTTCGATCTAGAGGGGGTGGATTGATCACAAATATTAAAACTAAAAACTTTGGCATCAATCTGTTTTAAAAAATATGGCACAACGGAAAAATGACACTGATCGAATCGTCTAACCGAACCTATTATCGAAAAGCTATATACATATTGCAAATCAAATGGAATGATAATGAACGTAAATGTTCAACAAAGATCAAACTATGAATTTATTAAATGCAAACCTATTCGTAACTCGTATTTTCAATGAGCCAAAAGAACAATTTAAAATACGCACAAACAATTTATCGAACACTTGGTATGCAATCGATAGCAATTGGAAATTGTATTTATTTTGTTGATGTTAAAATCCAATCACAATAAAAGTGATTATGATTATATCAACAATAACAGTTTTAAAAGATAATTGAAAAATAATTTTCAATTAAATTGATCAAACAACGATGAACTCGATAAATTGTGAAATCCACAATTAAAGCGATAAAGAGATAAAAGAGAGAGAGAGACCAAGATTTGTTTAGGCAGTTTCTCAATCGGCCTCGCTATAGGTACGTTTGTCCTCAATTCAAATTGAATTGAGATAATTGCAATTAACCTTTTCTTTGCAAAAACATTTATACAAGAGATGAAGAATGCAAACCCCAAAAACCTTATTGTTTTATGTTGATTCTTCCACCTTCAAACCCTTGATTAAAGCTTGTTCAAGTGACCAACAATGTGACTCCAATCCACCAATTTTCCTAAGCACGCAACTTGTTGAAACCCAAGATTTTCAAACACAATTCATCGTCTCGTGCTACTCCCTTTCAAGGAAATTACCTCGTCCCAAGGCCTTCACTCGGTTGAATCTGTGTTGATGTGATCTTGTCCAAAACCTTCAAATCACACCGATCTTGAAGGAAAACCCCACATTGGTTTTCTTATTTGAAACACACAAACTTCCCAACCCCATATTCTCAGTTACACCAAATCTAATTGGACGTTATCAACCCTAATCTAGATGGTCCCCCAATTGAAAAATGATTATGTGTAGTTCAATTTTGTGTATGCATAGAAGAAAGGATGAAAATGATGGAAAACTTTGTAATTTATTTTTGTTTAGGTTTTGTTCTCTAGAACCTTACTAGAAAAAGGTGTGTGTATGAGTGTATAGGTCAGTCTGTGTAGTTATGTTGACACAAAAAATTTGGTTTTTTATGTGTATGACATGCTTAGGTCCTATCAAACTTGTACAAGGAGTCTTTTTGTGCATCCTAATGCTATAATGACAAATGAACATTTAAGTGTAGGTTGATACCGTCCAATATATGAAAATGCTATAATATACTACCATGTTTAACATCATTCAAAACCTGGTTGAATTTGTAGATAGCATTCACATACTCCTCCTTTTTTATGATGGCCAACGTAAATGATGTAGTCGTAGCCTGTTGCATTTTTCTTTGGTACACTGAATAGCTCCCTCTGAATTTATGCGTTATCCTTGATAGCACCCTCTAAATTTATGTATTATCCTCTTAAATATCTTCTCCCCCTTTGACAACATCAAAAAGAGAAAACTAATTCATTAGAAGCATCACGCACATGCACAGGTCACATATATAACATACTACGCAAAGGGAATTATAAAGAAAATATGTGCACTCACATAAAGTAACTATGTAAAAAACACAAGCTTAATAAACAACAACAACACTATTCATAAGAGATACAAAGTTAACACATAGTACAACAATGTAGCAACTTGAAGTGTTGTTTATACAAACCAAAGTGCAACAAGCAAACTATTACAACATAGAAAATTCAATAGATGAAATCAAAATAACACAAGCCAAAAGACAACAAACACAGGATAAACACGACAACAACACATTTTCAGCACCAATCAATGTCTTTCGCGTCCTCTCGACCTTAGTCTTGCATCGAATGTGCCAAATTCACACAAATTGCGGTAGAAGCAATCATAATGATCTCCATCTATTACGTATGGACATGATGCTCATCGTATATGCAAAATATGATTGAAAATCAACATCTTTGGGGGATATGTGCTCCTGCATTAGACGAAACTGCTTCGTCTGATTGGCATGCCTCCCATCTTGTTGTACCTGCATGTTTTGCAGCATAGTAATAATAACATCAGTGTGACTAGGACCAGCATAAAAACCATCACTATGACCAACTCCCTGATCAGTATCTTGCATAGTAGCATCACTACCTGGAACACCAAGAGGCATTTCAACAGGATCATCGTTATTCATGGGATTCACTTCAGCCTCATCGTCATCAGCATTTGGATCATCAAAGTTAAATAGCTTCCTTTCATTCTTGCAAAAATAGTATGATCGATGGTTAATATCCCAAAAGTAGTTCATGTTTGTAAGAGTACATTAAAAGAACTCACTACAACATTTTTACTCTATAGCAACGCCTAGTTTTCAGGAAGTAAAAAAATTGTTCTCGTAGAGAGTAATAGGCAACTAACTATATAATTTGTTACTGTAGTATATTTAATTTTTTATAAATTTTATACAACGGCCCGAAACTGTTCTGGTAGAGGGCAATGAGAACGGCTCCTATTAGCAACGACTAGAGCCGTTCTTATATAATTTTTAATTATTTTAATAAAATATTATTACTAACAAAATTTTCAGTCTCCCTCCACGAGTATAATTTTCAGTTCCCTCCACCGTTCTCATATGTGTATACCTTTCATTCTCCCTCCCAAACCTGAGTAAAATTTTCAGTTCCCTCCACGAGCTTCTCTCAAACGATTCATTGTCCCTCCCAAATACGAGCTTCATCGAACGATTCTCTCAAACGTACGAGCTTCTCCTTAACCCTAATATTCATCCCAAATTGATTCTTCATCGAGCTTCTCCCAAACTCTAACATTTTGTTCTTCATCCCATATTGATTCTTCATGGTACGATTCTCTCAAACCCTAACATTCATCCCAAACTTGTGTGTGTAAATGTTCTCCTTCAACTTTCTCTATTTTCCGTCGACAAATCTAACGGTTTTGTTTTCATAGGTCTCAATTTTCAAACGTAATAGTGCGCGAGTTTTCAATGGTGTGCGAGTTTTCAGTGGTGTGCGCGTTTTCGGTTCATCCTGGTAAAAAGGTAATAATTTAATTATAATTCGTAGCCCTATGTTATTTTGGTGGGTCATTGAGTTAGAGATAGTTAATTAACTCAAGTTATCTAGTGCTTTTCTGCATCTGTCAGGTGCCGGTGCCGCTTCTCTGCATCTGTACCCTCTAGAATAATGGTTCAAAAGTTTCTGCTGATGAAGATAATGAGTTTTTTCCTAAAGAGTCTTCTGATTCTGGATTATTGAAAGAGATTGTTAACAGGTTCTTACCAAAACCTAAGGAAGAGAATAATAAGAACTTACACAAAAGCTGAGAGGTAATGCCATTTAGCAGAAACAGGAACATTGAAAGGGGGCAAAGAGTCAACAATCTTGATAGGAACAATTTTGGTTTGCTTGTCGATCCCAATAATTATAGCAGCAACAAGGGTGAGAACAAAGGCCAAAAGTCTAAGAATCAATTCACAAGAACCACCCTTAACCTTAGGAGGTTTTCTCCCTTCTATACCGGTAAAGATAGCCTTACCCTAATCATCCATTGTAACAAGAACACAAACCTTAATTATGTTGAAGTCGGTTTCACAGAAAAAGCTTAGTGTATGTCTTAAATAGGGATGGAACTTGGAAATATGGGATGTTTGTATTAATAAAACTGATAATAGGGATGGAAATATGAAAAGTGTTGCACCTGTCTATGATCACACGCTTGAGATTAAAAAGGGTCTTCAAAAGAACGATTATTTAGGTGGTGGATTTGATCAAAATGATTTCAATATGCAAAAGTTTGAGAATTTTAATAATGGGTTTAACATCACTTTTCTGTCTGTCCCTTTTGGAAATGAACAGACCATGGTGAATCATGCTGATAATTCTGTGTTTCAGTATCAAGAGGTTCTTAATGCTTTTGCACTCAGGATGCAAAATGCTTAATCAGTTATTTTAAGCATGATGTTAATTAGTTTCTGTAGCTTAATTTATATTTTGTTGATTTTGTGTCTGTTAATCAGTTGGTTTGTCTTCAATTGATAAAACAATCATGACTTATGTGGCTGACCTTGGAACTAGAAAAGTTTTGTTTATTTGTTGCAAACACTTTTTTTCTCATGCTTTGTTAATTGAAGTCTGGTTTGAGTAATGTCTGGTTGTATTGTCCTTTTCTTCTTTGAATTGTTATGGAATTTATAAAACAATGAGCAGTATAAGTAATTCTATGAAAAACTTGAAATTGAAACTACATCTTAACTGCAATCTTTTCATGCTTCCTCTATTCAATTCATTCAACCTTTCAGATGTTTCATGTCTGAGTACTCTACAGATACATAACAGATAGGCAAGGCCATAGACCAGACCAAGACAAGGTAGACCCTAAAATTTCAGATATAGGATCCAGCCATCTCCAGATTGAATAACAGACCAGCCATACACACCACACAATCCAGTAGCTATGTAGGGAAACAAAATGGGGATAGTTCTACTATCCAATCATATAACAGCTTCAAAAGGAAGAGTGTTTCCTTCCAAGACTATTTATTATTTATTGAACTCATCAAACATGATATACCCTACATTCGAAATTTAGAACTGTTCTAATGTCAGACTATAGTTGAAAATGTTGTCCAGAGTAGCTCTTTGAGACAAGGTAGAAGGGTAGAAACTTCACAAATAAAAGCTGTGGAATCAGGAGAAAAGAAAACCATGATTCACTCATTTTGACAAGCAGTTCCATAACTAAGGGTTTTGTATATCCGTTGAATATTAGGATGTAGAACTATTAGTAGAACTGGTAGAACTGTTATGCTATTATACTGTTATGCTGTTAGTAAATCTAATTGTTAATTGTTAGAACTGTTAGAAATTGGAAAAGAGTTAGGAACTGGTAGATAGTATTGAACTGGTGGAATTAGCTAACATGTTAATAAGTTATGCTGTATAAGTACTATTTAGTAAATGGTACTGTTAGTTAGCCCATCACAGTAAATGGTAATTAATAAGTTATGCTAATAAATACTGTTTAGTAAGTATTGAACTGTATTGAACTGTTACTGGTAGTTAGTTAACATACAAATTAATAAGTACTGTTATGAATGAAACATATTATACTGGTGAGGGTTTTTGGTTAAACGACGAAATTGCATGCAGGTGGGAGGGTTTTTAGTTACTATACTTGTGTTATAGGGGTTCAAAGAATAAAATGAATTTAATGTAAAGTTTAAGTATTGGTTATGTTATGGTTGTGCAAAGTGCAAGTTTTTATGCAAATGTTGTGTGTCTTGACTTTGTTCTGAGATTATTTTGGTTGATTATGTCACAGAACAACTAGAATTCTTAAGTTGCTTAAAAATCCACATTTTATGGCTAAACCTGCACTCATTGAGTTGAATAGGAGTATCATTCAGGCTGGGGGAGCTTCTACACAAAGTGTTTTGACTACTGTTGTTGCTGGTATTAGGGATGGACAAATTGCTTTGAGTCGTGCGTCTTTCTTGTTGTCTTTAAGGCCTTCTTGTATTCATTCTCTTGACTCCTCAAGGTTTGACAAGGTGATTTCTGACTCAGATTTTGTACTTGTATGACAAGGTCATTCTCTTTGTCAACTTATATACTGATAATTGGTTATAGGTCAAACCGATTAGGGATGTTGTTTTGCAAGCTCTTAATTGGTTATAGGTCAAACCGGTTAGGGATGCTGATTAAAACCGGTTAGGGATGCTGTTTTGCAAGCTCTTAATTGGTTTTGCAAGCTCTTAAGATTATTGAGTTCTTAATGAAGAATGTTCTATATATGAAACTTGATTATTATTAGTTATTTTTAACCATCAGTTTTTGTTTTTCTTTTGCAGTTAATCGATTATCTTCTACTCTCGGCTCAATATCGTATGTTATTTGTCATTTTTATTTTAGTTTATATGTTCTTGATTCAGAATATATTTTAATGATGAGTTCTTTGTTGCTTATTAAGGTTATTATTAATATGGTTGCATTAACTGTTTTTTCTTGTAGAATTCAGATGAAAATCAGTTGAATGAGGATTTGCAAGAGGTGAATAATGTTTCACCTGAAAACAATTTGTCTGAAGATCAAACAAGTAATCACTCAGATGAATACGATGATGAGTCAGATGACGATTTTTTTGAGGATCTAGATCAGTTTGCTGAGGATATTTTTGAGTTTCCGAGGAATCTGCGCCAGAACGCGAGGAGTCTGCAGTCTAATGATTATTTAGATCGGTTGAATGAGGTTTTTAATGAGCATAGGAAGAATCTGCCGCAGAATGCGACTTTTGAGCATGTTTACAGTTGTTTTTCGGTCTCATCTCTTGATAGGGTATGTCATCAGATGCTTCTCAAGTATAGAATCTAAGTGTACACGTGATCTTTCTAAAACATTCAATTGTACTGAATCTTTTTTTTCTGAGTTTTTGCAGCCGAATCTGGAACACGGTGATAAAAGTAAGTGCGCTAACATCTTACTTGGTTACATTTTATTCTTTGGTATTAGACATTGTTATAATTCCGATAGCTAACGCAAATTCTTTTTTCTTTCAGTTATCATGCCTGCTTCAGCTCTAGATAGCCTCTGTAAGTTTATATTCGTCATTCAAGTTTCAACAATTTGATTATTTTTCCTCTCATGAATTCCTACTCATACTCTTGTTAAAATCATGCAGCACGAGTGAACATAGAATATCCAATGCTACTTGAACTGAAAAATTCTTCTGATGTTAGAACTACTCACTTCAGAGTTTTAGAATTCACAGCGGACAAAGGGACCGTGTCCTTACCAAATTGGGTATATATGTTTTTCCTTTCATTATTCATATTTAGTTTTTTTAGTTAATTGAGTAACCGTTTTTTATCGTAATTTTCAGATGATGGAAGATATGCTCCAACAGAATGGAGACATTGTATCTCTGAAAAACATAAGTCTTATCAAAGGAAAGTTTGTGAAACTGCAGCCTCACTCCAAATATTTTCTAGATATCTCTAATCCAAAAGCCATGTATGAATGATAATTAAATGTCCTATCTAGTTACGTGTTTCTTAAGTATCATATTTGCGTCGGTAAACTAATATCTTGTTTCTTTCCTTGATCATTTTCAGGTTAGAAACTTCGTTGAGGAGTTATTCGTGTTTAACAACAGGCCACACTATAATGATTCCATATAAAAACAAAAAGTATTACATTGACGTGGTTGAAACGAAACCTTCTCCCACAATTTCGATAATTGAAACAGACTGTGAGGTAGATTTTTCCCCACCTCTTGATTACAAAGAACCTGAGAAGAATTTGCCATCTGATTTGTCTGATAAGAAATCTCCACAAGGTTTGGATTCTTTTATTTTCTTTTGGAATATGTTTAATAATTTTGTGTTTGTTTTCAAATGAAGATTTTAACTATATATATATATGAGAATATTTTGCATTTCAGTTAAAGAAGAGGCAGCAACAAAGACTCCTAAAGTGATTCCGTTCAGTGGTTCGGGAAGGCGTTTGGATGGAAAACCGACGACACAGTCAGTCGAAACAAACGGTGTGTTGGATTTTCAGAGGGTTAGACATGGTGGTTGTTGGATTTTCAAATGGTGTGTTTGGGTTGTATCAGATGCCGGATTTTGTGTGCATTCATATGATGTCCATATCAAAAGAGAAGATCACCATTGCTTTGTTTATTGACCTTGGAAATTGGTTGTCCTTTGGTTGTGCCAAACTGGGTCAGCTTCTTGTGTGGGAGTGGCGGTCTGAGAGTTCTATTTTGAAGCAGCAGGGTCATTACTTTGATGTCAATTGTGTCGCATATTCGTCGGACTCAACTCCTTGCTACTGGAGCAGATGATAATAAAGTGAAGGTATTTGCTTCGCTGCTTGCATTGTACTTTTCATCTTGTTTGTATATTATATTGAACAAGTTGAAGATTGAATTCATGGGATTTTTTTCACTTATATGCTACAGGTTTGGATTGTTTCCTCGGGCTTTTGCTTTGTTACGTTTTCTGAGCATACTAATGCTGTTACAGCTCTGCATTTCATGGGAATTATTGTTCTTGTGTCAACAGATTGTTAACATTAGGCCTTGACTTTTTTTGGACAGGTTTTCTTGATGTTGGTTCTTTGCTAGGTGACGGCAACGAGATGGTCTTGAGAGTCTTATTTTCTACTGAGAAGATTATTCAAAAAAATCCATATTCTGGTTGATAGAATCCACCCATTAATTTTTTATTTCCTATTTTCCTCTTTTAAAATCTATATCCTGGTTGATAGAATCCCTTCGAATAATAATCTTATTTAAGTTATATTATTTTTATTTTGCAGGTCATGAATGATAATATCAATGAAGATTTTGAATCATTTGAAGATGAAGAAACGTAGATGTAGAGATGTAGATGTTTAAGTTTAATTTTATAGATTAAAGATGTTATTTTGACTATGAATGATGATTGACATTACGATATGCAATTTGAAGATGTTTTGTTGACATTACGATATGCATTTCGAAGATGTTTTGTTGATTGTGAATCAATGATTGACATTATGATATTTAAATGGATTATGTCATGTATTTTTTTTTTAAATGCAAGATCATTTTAAAATGTGTATTTGAATATTATTATATAAAAAAATTGTGAATGATGTTATTATCAGGTTTATACAATAAAATAAAAATTTATTTTATTAAAAAATAAATAAATTTATTTGGTTTATAAAATAAAATAATTTTTTTTGCAACAGTTACAAAGTGTGTCTGTAGTAAAGAAGGCGTTGTTATAACCTATGAAGTAAAATTGAACTTAAGCCTCTACTAGAACGGTTTAGAATAGGCTACGACTAAGAATCGTTGCTATATTCAATAAAATAGTCGTTCTCTAATAAACAACAATTGCAACGGTTTAAATTTGAAAACGGCGTCCAGCCGTTGCTGTTCTAGACTGTTCTCTATATAAAATTACAGTAACGGCTCTAAACAAGGTGTTGTCGTTGGCTAAATAACCGTTCCTAAAGGCTAAAACAACGCCTTGGTTTAGAACGCCCTGAAAACCGTTCTCATATGTAAAGGCAACGGCTTTTTTGGATTTCGCAACGGTTTTTTGTGTTGCTGTATATTCAAAATGTTGTAGTGACTCTTGTAATAAACTTGGTGACTTGTAGACAAGGTTTGTCAGACCAATGTTGAAATGATTCAAAATCTTTGCAATCATAGATGGATAGCACAAATGTGTACCTTTGTTACATGTTCTAACAGAAAACATGTGATAAATGAAGTAATGTAGCCAACTGATTTTAACATTATGCAGCAAGACATACACTAGATGAATTTCAAGAAAATCAACTCTTGAGAAACCACCATTCTTCAGATGCAAGACATGAGACACAATCCACAGCAGAATTTGAGGAAACATCTTCAATTGTCCCATGGATATGGGATCATAACATTTTGAAGGACGAGGATCCTTAAGCATCTCGTTCAAGTGAAAATTCCAATCAAAATCCTTATGCATATCAGATTCGGTTACCACCTCATCGGTTACTTTTTCATCAAATTCCTCATCAATATCTGGATCACTAACAGCAATGCCAAATAAAGTACTACGCAACTAATCTGTGAAATGATACACTTTGTTGCCAATACAAAATTTAAAGCTTGCACCCTCTTGGCTGTGTAGTCCCGAATAAAACACATGGATAAGATCCTCATTATAGTCTTGAGCTAACTGTAGAAAGTAATCAATGTTTTAATGCTTAACACGATTCATAACTTTGGGAAGAGCTAAATCTTCAATAGTATTCTTCTTCCACATGTATTGCTTGACGACTAGGCGTCTCATGTGCTTAAGCTCAAAATACTTCACATATTTCTTTGAAACTGACGAAAATGGATTCTCAGAGGTAGGAGTGGATGATGAAGCCTTGCATTTCCTTTTGGAAACACTATTGGACTTGGAGGCCATTAGATTGATGAGATACAATATGCACACAAGGTGTTTGTGAAAATGCTTGAACAAAAAATGTGAGAGAATGAGAGACTCAAGAGTACCCACACACTCCAACACAAGCAATAGAAACAAATCATCATAAATATAGAACAACAAACACAAGACAAGAGATGTCACACCCTCATTTTCACCTTTAGCCTTTCATACTCTGCATTCGTCATATCACACATTATTCCGTTGCATATCAAGCATGTGGGTTCACAAGGTAAGGATTGGGTCGATTTGTTATTTTCCGTTTCATATGAGACAATTTGCTTATCATGGACTACTTGAGGAAAAAGGTCCATCACCTAAGTTTTGATCTAAGGTGGAAAGTCTACTCATGTAGATTTCTTCAAGAAGAAGTTACTTGAAAATATTGGGATGTTCAAGATAAATATTCCTAATGAACATGAAATGCAAGGCCAAATTCAAGTTTGCTTTAACCAACTTTGTTTCAAATTCTTGGTCAAGTGGAGTTCAAATTTGCAAAGCATGAGTCAAGATCACAAGTCCATAATTCAAGGCTTCATCCATTTCAAGTTTAATGGTTCTAGGGAAATCCATCATCAATTCATTAATTAGAGGCAAGAATATTACAAAGAGAAATTTTATGACATTACAAGAATGTCATTTGATGCAAGATTCCCAACTCTAAGTAATGTTTAGAAGTTAATTTATTTCTAATCTTCATTCAAGTCTCTAATCAAATCCATGATATGGTAATCTTCATGCCAAACCAAGTTGTCATGTGCTACATTATGCCCACAAACATCCAAAGAAAATACTTAAGAGTTAACATTGGTATGTTTCAAGATCAAGACCAAATGTGTTCAACCATAGGCAATATGGATGCAATCCAAAACAGCCCCATGCAAGAAGTGGCAACATGTATCATGTTACAAAATCATTTTTACGTCACAAGACCAAGAGAATAACATGTGACAATGCATCTAAAAATCAGAATTTCAAAATTATGTCCAAAGGTTAACATTGACCAAGAGGGTAGTCCAAGCATAAGACAACAAAGAGGTGAAAGGATTGAGGGCAATGTAGAGGGTTGTAGAAAAAAGACAGCAGAAAAATGCAGCATAGGCATATACATGGAAATGGAAAGAAAGAGAGTGACATGAGAAAGGGGGGTAAAAGACATTACCCCATGAAAAATATGATGTTTGGGGAGAAGGGAAAACCCTAGAGGGGAGAGATAAGAAGGAGGGGGCTGTAAACAAAAAGGGATCACTCTTGGTTCATTCAAGATCCATTTTTCCACACACATTGCAAAACCAGAAAAAATAGAGAGAGCAATAGAAACCCTAAAAAACCAGAAAAATAGAAAGGAAGAAAAACCAGAAAAAGGAGAGTGAGAAAGAAGCACAAGAGCATCCTTGAAGAGAAGAACCTTTAGAACATAGAGTGAAGAGTGAAGGACATTCAACTAAAACCAGGGAGGACTTGCAAGAAGGATAGAAAGCTCTTGGGTATCCATCCCTTCAAACCTTTCTCTCTTTACTTTTTTTGCTTTTATATTCATTTCATTTAATCTCTTGTGTGTTGTTGTACTGTATATCATGTAAGGTCCTAATAGGGACCAAGAAACCATTTGCAAGAACCATAAAAACAAAAGAGAACAAAGGAAAAAGTTAGGGTTTTTCACTCTGGTAACCTGACACGGGCCGTGTCACACAACACGGCCACCCGTGTCACACGACACGGACCGTGTCACACAACACGGCTGGCCGTGTTGCACCTCTGTTTGAGTTTTCAACGTGTAAAATGCTCAGGACCTCTGACACGGGCCATGTCACACAACACGGCCGTGTCACACAACACGGCCACCCGTTCACACCTCTGTCACGCTCCAAAAACCCACATTGCATGTACCCTATGACACGGGCCGTGTCACACAACACAGCCACCCGTGTCACACCTCTGTCACGCTCCAAAAACCCACATTGCATGTACCTATGACACGGGCCGTGTCACACAACACGTCCACCCGTGTCACACCACTGTTTTTCACTTATTTTGTTATTTTTTACCTCCAAAATTTTTTTTTAAGGAGTTCGCCTGCATATCTCGATTTTTTTTAGCCGACTAACCCCATATGTTTGTATGATTTTAGTGTGAATATTGTTGTTGTCCTTGTTAAATTTTTATTCCAAAAACCATTTTCAAAAGCAAACTCTCAATTTTATCGAGCCATTTTCAACCTTGTAAGTCGGCCGCCTTGTGCGTCCGCCATCGACCTTGTTCGTATCACCTCAAATACTTTTACAAACAATAAACCTTGATCCAACGTCAAGTATTTCTCTTTTCTTATAAAAAATCCAAAACACAATAAAATAAACGATTAGAACTATGCACCACGAACTTTAAAGTGGTGGAGAGGGAATGAGAATGGAATCCTCCTACACTCGTTCCGAGTGTTTTGAATACAAGGCGCTCGACTTGGTTATTCGAGACATTCATTTCTATCCAAAGTCTTTAGTATAATCCTAGTCAAGAATAAATTCCTCCCTAATAAAAAAACCTAAAAACAACATCAACTCATCAAACTTCTTTTGCCTTAGGGCGTCAATCCGACAACCCTTTTTCAAGGTATAAAATCAACCAATACATAATTATTTCTTAAGTGGTCGAACTACGGCTGCTCTGATTTCTCACACATGTTGAGAATACATAGGCATAGGATTGCGATGATCCTAGTGAGCATACTTTTCTTTCTTTCCCACCTTTAGTCATCCATAACTTTTAACCCAAGGACATGTTACGTCCGTTCTACTGCAAACAGGTAACGCATAAGACTCCAAGAGCGAGCCGCAATACACCTAACTACTAGAATGCGCACGATAGCATCGTTTACCCAACATCCCATCTTCCACCGTAGTCCCATGAACTACGAATGCTCTGATTCTTCACTTCATAAAAGTGAATATACGTAGGCACAAGGGCCCCAATCCTTGGCGAGCACTCTAATAAACACCAACCCCCTCTTTCTTCAAACAAGCAAACTTTTAGAATAAAACACACATTCACGCCAAACAACCTAGGAGGTTCCCATCGAGTACGATGGATGCGAGGGGGTGCTAATACCTTCCCCTCGCATAACAGACTCCCGAACCCTAAGAATTGGTTGCGATGACCACGCTCTTTTCCCAAAGGTTTTATCGCTATTTCCCTTTCCCTCCTTGGGATAAATAAAATTCGGTGGCGACTCTGTGTCATTTTTCGCGTAGCGACAGCTGGCGACTCTACTGGGGACTCTTCCCTAAGCGAGTCAAACCTAACCTAGTTTATTTTTCGCGTGTTTGGGTCCTTTCCTTTTATTTGTTTGTTTATCACTTTCCCTTATTTATTCAATTGTATCTCACCTTGTTTGGTTTCATTCGTTGTGGTGTGGATTGGATACTTTGGTGGCAAACCTTGAGGGAAATACTCTATACCCGAGTCTAGAGTGTTAAAATTGAGATAGGAGAGGTTGAGTAGTATGGGCTTCCGAGATGGTCATCTCGTGATAGTCAATACGAGAACCTCGCTTGGAGTAGATTCTTTTGAGAATGATGAGAACCGTCAAGCTCTTGGCGTGTTTGATCAACGTTTTCTCAAGAATCCATTACTCTAAGGACCTTTTAGAGCCTTAAACCATTGGCCAACTAAGATTGATGGTCACGTAGTATGGGTCCTCGAGAAGCTCTTCTCTTGAGGATCGATACGAAGACCTCGTTCAGAAGAGACTTTCTTGATGGTTTGTTGCCTGGCAATGACTGACATACGTAACAAACAATCAAGGAAGTCCATGACTCTGAAATCCTTGTCTAGAACCCAATGTCGATGTGTCTCGTAGTATGGGTCCCCGAGAAGTTCTTCTCATGTGGGTCGATACGAGAACCTCGCCCAAAAGAGATTCATGTGATGGAGTCATCCTATGACATATCCATGTCATGTATGATGAACAGTCATGTGAATCCATGACTTTGGGATCCCAATTTAACCTTAGATCACACCTGGTGAGAATCTTGTGTTATGATCGATTAACTTTTATCCTTGATCCGTACGTTTGATCCTGTGTACTAAAAATCAGATTAAGTACATTGCATCCTAGTGCATTCAATCCACTTCATGTGCGTTGCATTTGCATTCTGCATATCATTTCCCAATGTCGCTTGCGCGAAAATAAGGTGCCGGCAAAACAGAAGAGTCGCCACCTTTCGTTATTTATCCCTCAGAGCGGGAAAGGAAACGATCGGAAAAACCTAACGAAGAAGGGTAAGACAAGGTCGTCGCAACCGTTGTCTGGATTCGGGAGTCGGTTACGCAAGGGGAAGGTATTAGCACCCCTCACGTTCGTCGTACTCGACGGGATCCACGCTTGTTGTGCTTACTGGACGGGTTGGTTTTATCTATCTACCTATCAAGGCTGGCTTAAAGAAGAAACTGACTCGGCAAAGCGTCGCATTTTATGCCTACGTATTCTCATCAGAGAACGAGAAATCAGAGTCAACGTAGTTCGACCTACGACGGATTATGGGGGAAGGTAGCTCGCCAATACATCAGTATTGTGCCTACGTACTCTCAACAGGTATGAGAGATCAGAGCTTACGTAGTTCGGGAAACTACGGTTTATTTCCTGTCTTTTACGAAAGAAGTGTTTTTTATTGTGTTTGCAATTTCAATCGCACTAGAGACTATGACCTGAGAGTGAATGTGTCGCATGTCACCCAAAGGGTACCATACTAAACATCCAAGCTGTGGAAAAGAAACTCTCCCACAATCCTTTCTCAGATAGCTTAAGGCTCGTAACGTACGAAAGAAATCATTCATGATTACTGTATCTTAAACTGTTTTGAGATGAGAAAAGAACAGGCCCAACTAGGAGGGATACTATCAAGTCCTACTGTTGTCATGCCAAGGATTCATCCTATGGTTGAGGTTTGAACAGGGAACTCCTAGAAGTTGTCATGCATAGGTTTCAACCTAAAGTTCTATCATCAATTCCTTATCAAAGGAAATGAGAGTCCTAAGGGATCATGTCAATGATACACCAAAACAGACAAAGCATCAGCTTAACAGTAAATGTGTGTGGGGCTTCAGCCTCCACAAGCTCATCTCAACCTCAAGCCAGAATGGATAACAGTAATCATACTGAAAGATAAAACATGCTATCAAGCAAAATACAATAAACTGCAATCATACAGAAGAAATGAAATAAAATGCCATCAGGCAAACAGACCACATGGGCAAGGGAGCTGGGCTCTACCGAATACCCGCAAGCAAAGCCACACAGTAACAATACAAGCAGAGGGAGCAACTCAACCTCTAGTGCAATCATGCTCCTAGATTCTACCTATTCTAGATATGGACTTATTCTAATGCATCAAGCAAATCAAACAAAACACATCAATACAACAAAGAAAAAGAAAAGAAAGCAACTCCTCCCTCAACTTCAAGCTTCAGCTCTTCCAACAGCAATTCAGTCTTCACACTTCCATCACTCTTGACAAATATCAATTTGCTTTTCCAGGTTTCAACCCTTCAACATAAGTTTCAACTTATCTTCTCTGAGCTTCAGCTCCTTGTTCAGCTCCACCTTCAGGCTTCACTATCAATCATAAGTATCAACTTGGCTCCTTTAGGATCCCCAGGTATCAAACCAAGTATCAACTTCCTTTGTTCTTCAAGCTTTAGCTCTTCAGAATAATCTTCAATCACTTAGAAGTGTCAACTTCATCCTTCAGTCTTTACTTCATCTTCAGGGGTCTTCAAGTATCAACTTGCTCTTATTGCTCTTCAAGCTTCAGCTGGAATGGCAATGCTCAAGGACTCATCCTCTTCAATACTCTTCAATGAAGTCTTCATCTTCAAACTCAGGCTCAACACCTCTCAAGATAATCAAACCAAAGGAAATCACTTAACTGGATAAGCTGGGGATATTGAACTGCTTATTGACCACCAAAGGTGACCTATAAGGGTTCAACATCAAAGGAATGGTTCCCTCAAAAGTTCTACTTCCTAGGTACAATCACTTATCCCTCCAAAGGAGATAGGTGTATACCATGGAAGGACTTTGAATCATAGAGAGGAATGGAGGTGACAGATACCATCCATGTTTAAGAAAGAAGTTAACTAGGTCTAAACTCTTCCTAATCCCTAACCCTAAAACAATCAACAAAACAAACAAGATCAAGCTCCCAAGCTCCTCAATCAATCTTCAAGTCTTCTACTATGCTCCTCAATTCTCCTTAGAACAAAACCAAGCTCTCCAAGCCCACAAAGCAAAGCAAACAAAAATACAAGTCCACAAGGGCAACACAAACAATCATCAACTACAAAAATCATCTAAAAATAGCATACCACTATATTAAAACCTAATATAATTTCTAGGGGATCCTACATACCTACCCTTAATACCCTTATATGTCCCAATGTCTAACTTGACCTAGAAACCCACAATTCTAGTGTTATTGTGGACCTATGTTAAGGATGAACCTAATTCTACACAACCTAATGTCATCTAATCAAAACTAACCTAAAATTCATCACAAAAATATGGAATAAATCCAGGGGGGAGCTCAAGTCCTAATCTAACTATCCTAAAAATAATGGCCTAAAAATACTAAGGGAACTACCTAAACGAAATTCTACAAATTCATGTATCAACATAAAAGAATTAAAAAGAAGTTAAAATGGAAAATACACAAAAAATATTAAAAATGCATGAAATGCAAATATTTTTATTTGACGATTTCCTAGACATTATCATGAAGTGGGAGAAAAAATCCCCATGCAAAAATCATTATTTTCCCATTTATTATGATTTTTCAAAGTTTAACATAAAATGGAGAAAATAAAATGAAATATGAAATGATGTGGTGCAGATAGCAAGCATGGACAGTTCATTTTTCACATGGGCTGAAAATGGGGGTGTGGGTAGTCATGCGTACTGGGCCCAATTTAAGTCAGAAAATCAATTAATATAATGAATGGAAAAATAAAAATGAAATGGTGCAGATAGTAATGATTTCCAGTTAATATTCACAATGGGCCAAGATTGGGGGGTGAGGATAGTTGTTCAGAACTTAAGCCCAAGGACTTCTTTTAATGAAACGGGGCATTTCATTCTTTCTCAGGGTTTCCCTCTCAAATTGGAATTAAATCGTGGCCACTGGATCAGGGAATAGTCAATGGTCAGCTCACAATCCAACGGTCATGCTTCGTCTTCTTCCTCTAGCTAGGGTTACAAAGATGAAGCCATGGAAATGCAGAGCACTAAACTCCACCTTCCTCAAACACGAACTCCATCAATTCTTCATGGAAAATCAAAATTCAAAACCCTATCTTGCCCAGAATTTCATCCTGAATCCAACCATGATCTCAAAATCAACTGAATCATCCTAAATCACTGAACCTGATCCAAGATCAAAGATATGCTCAATCACCAACTTCAACTATTCTTGAATTTTCTTGCATCAGAATACTCACCAACTCACACTGAATGAAATTAGCTATCTAATTCAGGCTATGTCTTAATACAACTCGAGTTCTTGGTCCTCAAAGAAATGGTGTCCATAACTCAATCTTCACCAATTGCTCTCTAACTCTCCAAAATCCATCACCTATGTGTCTCTAACCTTTCTACACTAACAATTATACCTAGCAATGCATAAATTATGGTGTAGTGGAGAATTTGCAAACCTGGTATTTCTTGATCAACAGATGGTGAAAACCCTCACTTCAAGCCTTGAAACTCTTCAGAAAGTTTCCTTGGATGATGATCTTGCTACTGTTTGCAAAAGATTTGATGGAGGAAGCTTCAATATCAGAATTCGATTCTGACTTGCTACCTTGAAAATTCAATTTCCAATTCCTCAATTCACCATGGATTTGCTCTCAAATTGATCTACACAGCTTCACTATCATCAATGGAGTGTGTATGAATGGAAAGAATGAATGAAAATGGTTCAGAATAGGGAATTCACTTTCAACTTGCAATGGAGGCAAGTGAAATGGCCAACTCTCTCTTCTCTCAAATCTTACACCAACCTTGCATCTGAGCAAGTTCTACATGTTATATAGAGTGGTTTAGAATCATCTAGAACCATCTAGGATTATCCAATGAGAAATTGGAAATCTCATGTCATGACATTATGAATTCACTTCTCATCATGTGCTATCTCATGCCAAGCCTCTTGTAACCACCAATTCTGACTTGAAATTCTCCCCACATGAGATGTATGATGTGTTGAGATGCATAACTAACTTGTACATTGAGTTTCTTTGAGTTTTGCCTTTGTGCCTTAAGATGCAAGCAAGCCATTTCCAAAGCAGCCCTATTATCTAGGCCTCAAATCAAAATTGTGGCTGAACCATTGTTTTTAGAATGTCTTTTAGAGTCAAAATGACCTATTATATGACATGGTTTGGATGTGTAACTTGGGATTTCCAATTTTCAATTTCAACTTATTTAACTTATGCCTCCATTTTAGGTCATTTTTATCACTTTTTGATACAAGCCTTTTCAACATCTCATGACCTCCCTACTATCCTTAAAACATCATTCTAAGAAAGTTTTATGTTGAAGATTTTTCCATTTGAAGCTTGGAAATAGGAGATATGGCCTTATGCTTGAAATGACCTATAACCTCCAAATGACCAAAATGTCCTTGACTTGCCAAAGCCATAAGTTGAGTTCTACAAATACTATCAAGGACTTCTAGTACTCTATAGAAAGCTAAGAATATTCTATACAACATTCATGTTGACCAAGAGTTCATAGGAATCATCCTACTAGGGCAAAAGTTGGATGCAAGTTGGGTGACTTTCAAGGACCCAGATTCACATACCTCAGATGACCTGTAATTTGTCAAAGCCATAACTTGAGCTCTACATATCCTATCAAGGACTTATAGTACTCAAATTAAAGCTAAGAACAAACTCTACAACATTCATGTTGTGGGGAAGATGAGATGACAATCACATCTTGAGCTAAACTGCCTTGGAGATAGGGATCAAACTAGGGGATTTTACACAGTCAAGCCTTAGAAACCCTAGCTTGAAACTTCTCAAACTCCTCAATCATGATGAGTTGGTCTAGGAATCATCCTTATAGAATCTCAATGCATCATTCAATGATCACATGTCTCTTGGATTAGGTCTCAACCCTCTCCAAATTGTCAGTTGACCTAGGGTTGACCCAGTCAAACCCTAATTCCACCACTCATGGCTGAATCTTCTGAATTCTTGTACAATGACCTCTCTAGGATTCATGATGGCTTTCAAGACATCTCATAAGCTTTCTCAAAGCTCCAAGTTCATCCTCATAGTCTCAGAATCATCTGAGGAGCTCCCACAACTCTCAAGTTATGAGACACACAACCTTGGTTTCAACCAATCTCTCTGAGGATCTCTTGAGTTCTCTGACAAAGATATCAACCTTTGAACACTTGAATAACTTTTTTGGCTAGCTTCATAGTCTCATACAACTCTTGCTGGGTAATCATACCTCTTGATCTACTGCCCACATATCAATGAGATGCAGATGATCATGCTAGTGAACACAAGCTTGGTAAATAAATGTTGGTCAAATTTTGGGGTGCAACAGCTGCCCCTATTCAAGCGGCTTGAACCTGACTGGGTGAGGAGCGAACGGCTCTCAGCCAATCGAGGTGCGAGACGGTTGAATACCGATAAACCCGGAAATTTGCCAACTACACAAGCACACGATACTCTGACGGGAGCAAATCTTCGAACACTGAAATAATAGCTACACGACAACTAGCTGGAGAATTGGTCACACGGTAACTGGTAATACATAGTCGATCATGCCATCAGGCATCACGATTCCTCGAGACTCTTCAAGTCAACCATCAGGTTGATCATGCCATCAGGCATTCAATGAACTTGTCGGGCATCAGCCGGACTTCAACCATCAGGTTGATCATGCCATCAGGCATTCAAAGAAACTGTCGGGCATCAGTCGGACTTCAACCATCAGGTTGATCATGCCATCAGGCACTCAAAGAAACTGTCGGGCATCAGCCGGACTTCAACCATCAGGTTGATCATGCCATCAGGCATTCAAAGAACTTGTCGGGCATCAGTCGGACTTCAACCATCAGGTTGATCATGCCATCAGGCATTCAAAGACCTCGTCGGGCATCAGCCGGACTTCATTAGCAAGTCGGGAATAGAATTCTTGGTCAATCATGAGCCAACTGGGAATATCTAAACCTCTGCCATCAGGCACTCCGCATCAGCTGAGAGAACTGCTTCATTAACACGGTCAGACTTCAATCATGGAGTCTTCAAGGGAGATTTCAACTTCGCCGTTAGAAACCTGCTGGGGATGACGCATCGCCGTTGGGGATTCTGGAGAACTATCAAGTAACTCCGCTCCGGGGGTCCAGAAATCATTCTGGATGAATCGACTATGTTGAGGACTTCAAGAATCATCTTGGACAAATAACTTCGCCGGGGACCTTCAAGAATCATCTTGCACTGGTAACCATGCTGGAGCTTTCAGGAATCATCCTGAGCGAACACTCTGTTGGGGATTTCAGGAGTCATCCTGGGCAACCTTTACTGAGGACTCTGAGTATCAACTTGAGCAACCAACTCTGGTGACTGCGCTGGGGTCCTAAGAATCATCTTAAGCAAACGGCCCTGCTGGGGAATTCAAGAATCATCTTGAACCAAAGACTTCGCTGGGGACTTCAAGAATCATCTTGAGCAAGCGGCTTCGTTAGGGAGAATGTCAGGAATCATCCTGAGCAATCGATTCTGCGGCGGAACACCTGCAAAACAAGAACGGTAACAACCTAGATCATGTTTATCATGCATATGCTTCGGCAATAGAGCAATGCTCCACACGGTGGAAATGCTATGCGTTTATGATAAATGCTATGCAGTCATGCACAATGATGTGATCCCGTCAGCAAAATAAATGCCGAGGGGGAATTCTCCTGTCAAGGAGAAAGAACTACTCAGATAGAGGAATCATCCTGCTGAGGAGAACATGGTCACGCCAATCTCAATTGGACTCCGCAGGGGACACAACTTCAGTTGACTGCTGCGGGGGAACGAAGATCTACGAGAACTTGGACCTGTTGAGGGAAAGCGATATCAATCGCGGGAATAAACTGCATGGCCTTCTCGGCTACTCCTCTGGAGATAACGACTCTGTGGGGAAACAACTTCGGCTGTTCAACCTTCCACTGGGGGAAAAAACCAATCATGGCTTGAGCAGCTTCCAAGGATTCGGCTCTCTTGGGTATCTGCAAACTCGGCTGAGGAAAGAGAAATCATTCTGCTTGCCGGGAGAATACGACTCTGTGGGAATCTCAATTTCGCTGGGGAAGGAGTCATCCGACTTCGGGGGAGAGTACGACTCTGGTGGGGAATTTCAATTCCGCTGGAGACTTCAGTCTGGCACCATCAGTTGCTGCACACTTCAGTGTACGAATAGTTTCCTACGAAACCTGCACTTGTGACCCGGTGCTGAGGATGAACACGCGCTTCGGCGCCTGACTCAGCTGAGGAGATGACGGTCCTTCAGGACGCATCTGATTGGGGAGAGAATCATCTCTTCCTGGGGAGACATATCGATGCTCATTATCTCGTGTTCGGACTCTGCAGGGAGAGGTTGCTGAACTTTGCTGGGGAAGGAGGAATCATCCTTCTTCGGGGATGCGCATGGCGCACTGTCTGGAACATGCTACACCTGTAACAACACAAACAAATAGACAAGATACCCTTCTCAAAGGGACCTATCAAGGTTATTATCTCGTGACAATGTTCAAGTAATTCATTGCTTCAACAATCAGTGGCCTAGGCCAGTAAGTTTATGTATGCGCATTTTATCAAAAACATCGGCGTTCTTTTTCGTAAACAAAACAGATAAATGCTAAACAGACAAACAGAATTGTTGCATAGTATGCATTTTATTGATAACGAACCCCTGAATGGGTAAAAATGTTTTACAACAGATGCAAGCTCCTGGAATGAGGAAGCCGCACAAAAATAAAACATAAATATACATCAGTATATACAAATGTCGGCAACGAGGCATAGACGAACACCATGAGTTGATCCTTCTATGACCCACTCGACTTCGATACTTCTCCGACGCTTCAGCTTCGGAAGAGATTGATTCAGATAAACGGCCCTCAGGTCTTCCAAACCACTAAACAATGAAAGTCCACACGCGGAACGCAGTCATTTGCTTTTTCAAATCCCTAACTTTTGCGTGAACCGCCCTTTGCGGGTTTTCAGTTCACCGGGATACCCTTTTTTGCCGAAGCCGCCCAGTGTAGGTTTTCGACTTCGCGGGTGTACATTTTTTTCAATTTATATCCCTAATTTTTGCCCGAACCTTTTATTCTGTTTTTGGTTCGCCGGGATGCCCCTTTTTTGCCTGGACTCTCTTTTTTTTGTCCAGCGGGTCACTTTCAAGCAAAGTATTTTTTAACTGCGTCCGCATTCACCGGGGATGCAAAATCTTCACCATCCATCGTGGATAACAACAAAGCTCCTCCCGAGAAGACCTTGCTGACGACGTACGGACCTTCGTAATTCGGAGTCCACTTGCCCCGGTGATCGGAGTGTGGAGGAATAATCTTCTTCAGGACGAGATCACCCGTATGAAAGCTTCTAGGACGCACCTTCTTATCATAAGCTTTCTTCATTCGGCTTTGGTACAGACGACCAAACGCAATCGATGCTAACCTCTTCTCTTCCATCAGGCTGAGTTGGTTCGGTCGGTTCGTAATCCATTCTGCCTCGTCGAGTTTCACATCAACTAAACCTCGCAAAGAAGGGATCTCCACTTCTAACGGTAGGACAGCTTCCATACCGTACACCAAGGAGAAAGGAGTTGCCCCGGTTGAAGTACGTACCGTCGTACGATAACCGTGCAATGCGAATGGCAGCATCTCGTGCCAGTCTTTGTAGGTCACAACCATCTTCTGAACAATCTTCTTTATGTTCTTATTGGCTGCTTCAACGGCGCTATTCATCTTCGGCCGGTAAGGAGATGAGTTGTGGTGTTCAATCTTGAAACTCTGGCACAGCTCCTTCATCATCTTGTTATTTAGGTTCGAACCATTATCAATAATGATCCGCTCGGGAATTCCGTAACGACAGATGATGTCCCTCTTTATGAATTTAGCCACCACCTGCTTGGTCACATTAGCATACGAGGCTGCCTCCACCCACTTGGTGAAATAGTCGATAGCTACTAGAATGAAGCGATGACCGTTAGATGCAGTGGGCTCGATCTTGCCTATCATGTCGATGCCCCACATGGAGAACGACCACGGGGAGGACATGACATTTAACGGGCACGGCGGCACATAAACTTTATCAGCATAAATCTGGCATTTATGACATCTCTTCGCGAATTTAAAACAATCCAAATCCATCATCAGCCAGTAGTATCCTGCTCTCAGGATCTTTCTTGTCATAGCATGCCCGCCGGCGTGCGTACCAAATGTGCCTTCATGGACTTCTTCCATGAGCATACTCACCTCTTTCTCATCTACACATCTGAGTAGCACGAGATCGTGGTTTCTTTTATACAACACTCCATCAGGATTGAGATAAAAGTTCCCAGACAGCCTCCTCAGAGTCTTCTTATCCTGGGTTGACGCACCCGCAGGATACTCCTTAGTCATAAGGAAGGTCTGGATGTCATGGAACCATGGCTTGCCGTCCGCGGCTTCCTTGATTGCAAAGACAAATGCAGGTCTATCAAGACGAGAAAGGACAATTCTTGGAGCCTCATTCCAAAAATTGACTTTATACATTGAAGCCAACGTGGCTAAGGCATCAGCCATCTGATTTTCCGCTCTGGGCACATGATGGAGTTCCACTCGATCAAAGAACGGCAGTAGCCTTCTGGCATAATTCATGTACGGCACCAAATTCGATTGACGAGTCTTCCACTCCCCTTTAATTTGGTTGATCACAAGCGCTGAGTCACCATATACGTCTAGATTCTTGATTCTCAAATCAATTGCCTCTTCTAGACCCATGATGCATGCTTCGTACTCCGCTTCATTATTGGTGACTGGAAACGTCAGTCTCGCAATAAACGGGATGTGGGATCCGTGGGGAGTCGTGATGATAGCCCCGATGCCACTTCCATAGGAATTAACTTCCCCATCGAATATCAATTTCCACTGGGATTTCCTATCTGGCCCCTCGTCGGGCAACGGTTCATCGCAATCCTTCGCTTTGAGAAACATAATATCCTCATCAGGGAATTCAAATTTCATCGGCTGGTAATCCTCGATCGGCTGTTCGGCAAGGTAATCAGACAATACGCTTCCCTTGATGGCCTTTTGGGACACGTACTGAATATCGTATTCCGTTAACACCATTTGCCATCTGGCGATCCTGCCCAAAAGAGCCTGCTTCTCGAAGACGTACTTGATCGGATCCATCTTCGAAATTAGCATGGTGGTGTGATTGAGCATGTACTGTCGTAGACGTTTGGCAGCCCAGGCTAGTGCACAACATGTCTTCTCCAGCATCGAGTATCGAGATTCACAGTCAGTGAACTTTTTACTCAAGTAGTAAATGGCATGCTCTTTTCTGCCCGTCTCGTCGTGCTGACCGAGAACACACCCCATACTATTCTCAAGAACTGTCAAGTACATGATTAATGGCCGTCCAGCCACTGGGGGTATCAAGATTGGAGGTTCTTGGAGATACTGCTTTATCTTGTCAAATGCCTTCTGGCAATCCTCATTCCAGATAATTGCCTGATCTTTCTTTAAAAGCTTGAACATCGGTTCACATGTGGCCGTGAGCTGAGAGATAAACCTTGCAATGTAGTTTATTCTGCCCAAGAAACCACAAACTTCTTTTTCTGTTTTCGGCGCTGGCATCTCTTGTATGGCTTTTATTTTTGCAGGATCAACCTCGATGCCTCGTTCACTCACGATAAACCCCAGTAGCTTTCCGGACCGTACTCCAAAAGTACATTTGTTAGGGTTCAGCCTCAACCTGAACTTCCTAAGCCTCTCAAAAAGCTTCAATAAGTTGACCAGATGCTCTTCCTCCGTTTGGGACTTCGCAATCATGTCATCAACATAGACCTCAATCTCATGATGAATCATGTCATGAAACAAAGTTACCATTGCCCGTTGGTAAGTGGCCCCTGCGTTCTTCAGACCGAAAGGCATTACCTTATAGCAAAATGTTCCCCATGGAGTGATAAACGTCATTTTCTCCATGTCCTCCGGCGCCATCTTGATATGATTGTAACCGGAGAAGCCATCCATGAACGAAAACATGGAGAACTGGGATGTGTTGTCGACCAACACATCGATATGAGGCAACGGGAAATCATCTTTAGGGCTCGCCCTATTCAAATCCCGATAATCGACGGACATGCGTACCTTACCGTCCTTCTTCGGTACAGGTACTATGTTGGCGACCCACGGAGGGTAAGTGGTGACCGCTAAGAAGCCAGCATCGAGCTGTTTCTGCACTTCTTCTTTGATCTTAACGGCCATATCTGGTCTCGTCCTCCTAAGCTTCTGCTTAACGGGAGGGCAATCTTCTCGCAGCGGCAAGTGGTGGACCACGATGTCCGTGTCAAGTCCGGGCATATCTTCGTATGACCAAGCAAAGACGTCACTATACTCTCTTAGCATCTCGACCAATCTCTGCTTGACACCACTCTGCAGCGCAGCCCCTATCCTGACGTTTCTGATGAGCTCTTCAGAACCCAGGTTCACGATTTCAATCTCCTCTTCATGAGGCAGAATAACTTTCTCCTCTTGTTTCAACAAGCGGGCTAACTCTTCAGGAAGGTCTTCGTCTTCATCAATCTCTTCTTCGGCTTGATAGATCGGGCAATCGAAGTCGAAGTGAGCCGTAGAAGGTCCAGAGTCGATGTCATCTGTTATGTGGATCCTGCAATAACAAGGGTTAAGTTTAAAACAAGGATGTGCAGGTTAGCACAAACCCCATTGCCATTTTACTGTTTTTCAAAACAAATATAAAACAGGAATAACAGAGATCACAATATTTGAATACGAAGAAAACGCCTTTGATTTATTAACAAAATGCATGTACATAATCCAACAAGGCCCTGACAATAAAACCGCTATGCCCCGGGTAGGACATAGGGTCGTACAATAATTGGAAAAAAGTAAATAATTACTCTTCACTTGTCATCTGGATGATATCCTTGATGATCCAATTGCTAAGGCCCTCGCCTGGCTTGCTTGGCTGAATCCAAGAGTCGAGGTCACAGTCGCTATCCCCGCTGTCTTCAGACACCGCGTTGATGCTTTCGAAAATTACTCCGCCACTGGTAAATTGGATCGGCCCTTTACCTCGAGACGCACTGCTAGACGAAGAAGAAGAAGCTTCAGCTCCAGGAGAATATCCCAATCCAAACTTATCCTGCTTGTTCGGTATCTCCAAAACTCGCCCCCAACCTGGGGTAGATCCGGCTTGGACAACGGCCCGAGCTTCCTTAAATGAGGAGAGATTCATCTCTGGCTTTCCAACAACCACAGGAGCTACTTCTTTTACTTTGATAGCTTCGAACGCTTGGCAAAGAGTCTCATGGATTTCACCATCCATTTCCACATACTTAAAGGATGACAAATGGCTCACCATTATGTCCTCCTCGCCGCACACGGTTACGATGCTTCCTCCGACAACATATTTGAGCTTTTGGTGCAACGTGGAGGTCACGGCACCAGCAGCATGGATCCACGGCCGGCCCAAGAGACAACTGTAGGCAGGCATGATGTCCATAATATAAAAGACCGCGTTGAACGTTTCCGGACCGACTTGGATCGGCAAGGTCACTTCCCCGAAAACGTGTCGTTTAGTCCCGTCGAACGCCTTCACAACCAGATCACTGGGTGTGCAGATCACTCCACGAGTATCCAACTTCATTAACGCCTTCTTCGGAAGAACATTAAGTGACGAACCCGTGTCCACCAGCACGTGCGACATGATCGTGCCCCTACACTCTATCGAGATGTGCAGGGCGCTATTGTGATTCCTCCCTTTTGGTGTCAGCTCTAAGTCTGTGAATCCTAGCCCATTTCCAGCATTGACGTGGGCCACAACCTCTTCTAGCTGATTCATCGATATCTCTTGCGGTACGTAGGCGGCGTTCAACACCTTCAGCAGCGCATTGCGGTGTGCTTCAGAACACAGCAACAGGTTGAGAATGGAAATCTTCGAGGGCGTCTGATGGAGATGATCTACAATCTTGTAGTCGCTCTTTTTAATCAACCGCATAAACTCCTCGGCATCTTTAACAAGCAAATCTTTCTCTACCCCACACGGGACTTCTTCAACGACTTTATTTTTCCCTTTATCGGCCGCATCAGCTCTGACCGCTTTATCCGCCACGACCTCCGGCGGTGCAAATACTCTCCCGCTGCGAGTAATACCACTGATTCTCGCAAGATTCTCCACAGTCGACCCATACGGCTCTAGCTCCAACCTCTGTCCGTTGCAATAGACTTCGGCCCCATAATGCCACGGGACGGCGTTAGTGCTCTCGAAGGGTATCGACCCAGTTTTGGTAATAGTAATTGTGGGCGGTCTGGGCGCAGAAATGGTTATTGGCCGGCGAGGGATGGTGATGGTGGCGACTTCATCGACCTGCTTCAGCACTACCTCTCCTGATCCACTTTCAGCCCTCCGGCTAAACTGCAGAATCCCCTCAGTCATCAGACTTTGAATTCCTTCTACCAACTGCTCACATCCGTCAGAATGTGTGGCACAGTCCATGCATAGTTCTCCGCACCCTGGAAAGAACCCTTTTTTCAGCAACTTAGCTTTAACGAAGCTAAGCGGCGTCTTTAGGTCTCTTACATCAGTCAACAGATCTGCACTCTCTTCTTCGATAATGGCGTTCACTCCGCCTCCCCTGTGATTCGGCATAGGATTCTTCGTGACATTGGGCATATTATCGGAGAAGTTGATGATCTTGGCATCTACCAGGTCCTACACCTTGTGCTTGAAGGCTTTGCAGTTCTCGATTGCGTGGCCTGGTGCCCCTGAGTGAAAATCGCAAGTGGCATTTGCATCGTACCCTGGTGGAGGTGCCCCTGTCAAGGGAGCCATCGTCCTCTTCTGGACCAACTGAAGCTGAAGCAAGGTCTGCAAGAGTTGCGCGTACGACATGGGCGGTGCCTCGAAGTGACGGTTTGCTAAAGATGCCCGATTCTGGTACTTTCTATATTCCTATTGATTCAGTTGCTGCTGCTGCTGCTGTTGAGCCGCTGGGATATTTATACTGGTTATCTGCTGCTGAGGGCCTTTGCCCTTCCTTCGAGCGTTGGTCACAGCGCTCGCTTCTCCCTCTCGCCTTTTGCCAGCATAAGGTTTCTTTCCACCTCCTCCAGCTGAGGATGATTCACCTTGAATTTTCCCGATCTTGATTCCATTCTCGACGTGCTCGCCCATGATAATGAGAGTTGAGAACGTCCCAGACATGCCGCTGACTAACTTTTCATAGTAAACCCCTGGGAGGGTAGCTATAAACATCTGCACGAGCTCTCATTCAACCATCGGTGGCTGAACCCGGGCTGCCAACTCACGCCACCGCTGGGCGTATTCCTTAAACCCTTCATTATTCCTCTGCGATAGGTTCTGCAGCTGGACTCGGTTCGGGGCCAAGTCGCTATTGTATTGGTAGTGGTGCACAAACGCTTCAGCGAGATCCTTCCATGTGCGCATACTAGTGGGCTCCAAACCCATGTACCACTCGAGGGATGGCCCGGAAAGACTGTCTTGGAAGAAGTGCATCAGCAACTTCTCGTCCTCCGAATAGGCAGACATCTTCCTGAAGTACGACCTCAGGTGGACACGAGGGCAAGTGGTGCCCTTATATTTTTCAAATTCAGGTACCCTGAACTTAGGAGGTACCTTGAAATCAGCAATTAATCCCAGCTTGGACATATCAACGCCCAAAGTATTCTGATTCTCAATATCTCTCATTTTATCTTCAAGTGCCTTGAATCTAAGTCGCGCTTCAGCATTCAGCTCTCCTTCAGCACCTTTCTGAGAGAACACATCATCCTGATGATCCTCAAGCCATGGCTGAGGCACAAACAGATTCCCGACGCCTGCATTGCCGTTGCCCGGCCCGACATTGACATTAGCTCCCAGACTCCCATTACCGACGCCCGTCGCATTGAGTCCGATGTTGGCCATCACATTGCCATGAGCACTGTCGTTGCCTCCGGCCACAGGGACACCGTTCTACGGAGTTTCAACTGGTGGAGGAGTAGGCACGGTCCCACCGTAGAGCACGCCGTTGCTATCAACCCTGGAGATCAAAGGCTGAACCAAAGTTCTGAGCTGATCTTGGTTGTTGGCGACCACTTGCATGAGCTCCATGAAGCGATCCATCCTTTCGCGGAGCTCCTGAACATTAGTTTGCACTTGATCCATGATCCTGGTCTGATTAGCTCTAGTCGGATAACGATGAATCGGTCTCTGATCAATCCTGGAGTCACCGGAAATAGCCTGGGACAACCTGTAAACCTGAAAAACCTGTAAACACTAAAGGGTTAGGAAAAACAACAAAAATGCTCGTCATGCAAATGCATGCGTGTGTCTGTGTGTTTGGGAGATCTCCCCCGATCCTAGTGCCTGAGTGCCAGTGCTGATAATAATAATAAGAAGAAGTCTGAGTCCAATCAGGGAAACAACAATCTCATATATAAAGAAAGCCTATCAAGGCAGTACATAGCATCAGCGAGTACAAGATGAATCAACAGCGTGACCTCAGCCAACAAGCCTGGCGATGGTCAGCATACAACAATGATCAAAACAAAAGGAATACAAATAGTCAAGTACGGCCACGGGCGCGATACTCTTCTAACAACTCCTTCGTCTCTGGATGATCTGGCAGAGTGAGCAACCCTTCGACGAGTAATTCCCTTTGCACAATGGTGTACTGAAGTCCTTCGATCGAACCTTCCCATGCTCCTTCGCCGAAGCAATCTTCTAACTTCCGCTTTTTGGACTCAAACGTCAGCTTGCACTCCTTCAGGTTAGCGAGAGGTTTGTTGAGCTGGCCTTCGGCGGCGTATCTGCGGGCGGTTTCTTCATCAAACCTCTTTTCACTGTCCTTCACCTGGGCTTCCAGCTTGGAGATCTGTAGCATCATCTTATCCTCTCGCTCTTTCCTGGTGGCCAGGGAAGCCTTCCAGTGCTGGTTGAACTTGGATATCCTTCGATATGCTTCGTCCAAGTGCTGCTTCTTCGTAGCCAGTACGTCGTTGACAGCTTTGAAGTCTCGACCCATGCGTTCACGCTCGGCTATCTGCTTAGTCAGGTCTGTACCCAGCTGGTTCACCAACTTTGTCTGCCTTTTGAAAGAATGAACGGCTTCGTTCCTCTCGCTTCGGAGCTGAGCTAATTCCTTCTCCAGTTCTTTGTTCGCCCGCTTCAATTCATCCCGCTCAGCTAACACCTGATTATGCTGCTGAAGGGGCACGGTAGTAGGCTCTTCGATCATTGGAGGGCTTTCTGGCTTGGCATGAGGAAACGGCATCCCTATAGCATTTACTCTGGCTCTGATCCAAGTCAAATACGGAGGGTAGGCTTGATTGTTGCTTTTTCCCAGCAAAGGCTTTCCTCGCTTACTGATACCATTCCACACGCGCTGAAGTTTGGACAACAGATCCCCCTCTAGAATACCAGTGAGGTACAGAGATTCTTGTACCTCTTCATCCTTCGGCGGAGTTCTCAAGGCATATGCGAACTGTCGAACCAGCAACGATGGATTGTAGTTTATACAGCCCTTCCTACCTATCAAAGGCACGTTTGGAAACCCGCTGCAACTGAAGATCACCTCAGTACCCAACCTATCTCTGTCGAACCAATCAATATTCTCTGCAGATAAACTCATCAGACGCTCAGACCATTCAGCTGTGGCTGCAGACAAGACAAAAGGACCCCTCTTGGGCAGATGGCTATCAAGCCATTTGTAAAGCAAGGGTACGCAGCACGAGACATTCTTCCCCCTCCTGTTCTCGTTTTTGTAGTGGACTGAATGATAGACATCTCCTATCAAGGTAGGGACTGGATTCCCTGAAGCAAAAATGTGAAATGCATCAAAGTCTACAAAATCGGGCATATTGGGGAACAAAATGATGTCGTATATGCATAGAGCGAGGATGGCATTGAACGTGACCCAACATCCGTCCTTGGCACACTGCTGAGCCTTACCCACTAGAAACTGCAAGGAGAACCCAGGAACCTTGTTCCAACTAGTCAATACTAACTCGGAGGCGTCCAGATGAAGTGAAGGAGCTAAACCAGCCAGATCGGGCTCTGGATCCATGTGAACAAAAGGCATCTGCCTCTTGATAGGCACACCTAGCAAATCAGCATATTCTTCCAGCGTAGGTGCGAGAACAAAATCCTGAAAAGTGAAACATCTCAGCGGAGGGTCGTAGAACTGCAGCAGAGCGTGCAACCCATTCAACTCGAACACAGAAGGCTTATGAACCAAACTGAGCAACCTGCCGTAAGATTTTCTGAACTCATCCCTCACAGAATCATATGCTAAAGCTATCAAACCAGTCAGCTTAACCACATCAGGGGCAGGGAACTTGTAAGCCACGGTCTTCCTCAGAGAGCCCATAACAGTACAATAGGAGGCAAGAAATCCTGGATCGGGGAAACGGTACCTGCAACACAGACACATGTTAATGAAATGCAAATGAATATGCAAACTAATGCAAAATGCAATCATGCAATAGGAGGCCAAGGCAACTGCTGCTGTGGAGATTCTGTATCAACAACCACTGATAAGAAGAAAACCCCGGTGTAGGACCACAAATCTGATCTGCCAAGAACCACCATCTGATAGGGCCATATACACAGGATCCTAATTCTGCTCTGTCAAGAACAAATGTCTGATAATAAGGACCTCGGATGTAGGATCAAGAAATATCTGATGATGAGGTCTTCAGACCCCAATCAAAAATCTGCTCTATCAAGAACAAACATACAGCTGCTGATGAGATCTTCAGACCCCACTCAAAAATCTGCTCTATCAAGAACAAACAACATCTGTTGATGAGATCTTCAGACCCCAATCAAAAATCTGCTCTATCAAGAACAAACAACTGATGAAGAAAACTCTGCTCTATCTAGAACAAATACACATCTGATGATAAGATCCTCTGATCGAAACCTGCTCTATCAAGAACAGACAAATCTGCAACTGGGAAACCCCGGTACCAACAAAACTGATTCACTGTCAAGAAAACCAGGTAGTCTGAAGGTCACAGTTTCCTGCAATAACCCAACCCTGCTCACGGGTATGGACCTAAACTGACTCAAGTTCGGCATCCTATGCGTTCATCAGCATCACATACATTCAAGAGGGGTGATACGATACCCAGAAGGTGTGGCATCACCAGCTCATGAAGCGGCCTCACTCGGCTGAATCACAAATGATCGGTCCCCAGAGTCGACAATCCATCAAACCAGCAACCGTCTCAACCCAAAGGGTTGAAAGAGAAGCCAACCGGATGAACCTTGTCTGAGCATGGATTTCACGAGACACTAGTGCCTGCAAAGCAAGCACGCACCCACTAATTTCCACAACTAATTCTATGGTGCACTCAAGCCTGGGTCTGGCTTCTCACTCATCAGAATGCCCCTTCCCACAACAGCACAGATAATCATATTATACTGAAAATAAAATGCGGGAAATAAAGTGCGAGAAGTAAAATGCGATAAATAAACGCAACCCAACAAGTAAACATACAAGCGTTAGGATTGACTCGCATAGGGAACCGTTGGAGATTCCCCAGCAGAGTCGCCAGCTGTCGCTTGCGCGAAAATAAGGTGCCGGCAAAACAGAAGAGTCGCCACCTTTCGTTATTTATCCCTCAGAGCGGGAAAGGAAACGATCGGAAAAACCTAACGAAGAAGGGTAAGACAAGGTCGTCGCAACCGTTGTCTGGATTCGGGAGTCGGTTACGCAAGTGGAAGGTATTAGCACCCCTCACGTCCGTCGTACTCGACGGGATCCACGCTTGTTGTGCTTACTGGACGGGTTGGTTTTATCTATCTACCTATCAAGGCTGGCTTAAAGAAGAAACTGACTCGGCAAAGCGTCGCACTTTATGCCTACGTATTCTCATCAGAGAACGAGAAATCAGAGTCAGCGTAGTTCGACCTATGACGGATTATGGGGGAAGGTAGCTCGCCAATACATCAGTATTGTGCCTACATACTCTCAACAGGTATGAGAGATCAGAGCTTACGTAGTTCGGGAAACTACGGTTTATTTCCTGTCTTTTACGAAAGAAGTGTTTTTTTATTGTGTTTGCAATTTCAATCGCACTAGAGACTATGACCTGAGAGTGAATGCGTCGCATGTCACCCAAAGGGTACCATACTAAACATCTAGACTATGGAAAAGAAACTCTCCCACAATCCTTTCTCAGATAGCTTAAGGCTCGTAACGTACGAAAGAAATCATTCATGATTACTGTATCTTAAACTGTTTTGAGATGAGCAGAGAACAGGCCCAACTAGGAGGGAGACTATCAAGTCCTACTGTTGTCATGCAAAGGATTCATCCTATGGTTGAGGTTTGAACAGGGAACTCCTAGAAGTTGTCATGCATAGGTTTCAACCTAAAGTTCTATCATCAATTCCTTATCAAAGGAAATGAGAGTCCTAAGGGATCATGTCAATGATACACCAAAACAGACAAAGCATCAGCTTAACAGTAAAATGCATGCAATGCAAGTGAGGGAGGAAATGTGTGTGGGGCTTCAGCCTCCACAAGCTCATCTCAACCTCAAGCCATAATGGATAACAGTAATCATACTGAAAGATAAAACATGCTATCAAGCAAAATACAATAAACTGCAATCATACAGAAGAAATGAAATAAAATGCCATCAGGCAAACAGACCACATGGGCAAGGGAGCTGGGCTCTACCGAATACCCGCAAGCAAAGCCACACAGTAACAATACAAGCAGAGGGAGCAACTCAACCTCTAGTGCAATCATGCTCATAGATTCTACCTATTCTAGATATGGACTTATTCTAATGCATCAAGCAAATCAAACAAAACACATCAATACAATAAAGAAAAAGAAAAGAAAGCAACTCCTCCCTCAACTTCAAGCTTCAGCTCTTCCAACAGCAATTCAGTCTTCAGACTTCCATCACTCTTGACAAATATCAATTTGCTTTTCCAGGTTTCAACCCTTCAACATAAGTTTCAACTTATCTTCTCTGAGCTTCAGCTCCTTGTTCAGCTCCACCTTCAGGCTTCACTATCAATCATAAGTATCAACTTGGCTCCTTCAGGATCCCCAGGTATCAAAGCAAGTATCAACTTCCTTTGTTCTTCAAGCTTTAGCTCTTCAGAATAATCTTCAATCACTTAGAAGTGTCAACTTCATCCTTCAGTCTTTACTTCATCTTCAGGGGTCTTCAAGTATCAACTTGCTCTTGTTGCTCTTCAAGCTTCAGCTGGAATGGCAATGCTCAAGGACTCATCCTCTTCAATACTCTTCAATGAAGTCTTCATCTTCAAACTCAGGCTTAACACCTCTCAAGATAATCAAACCAGAGGAAATCACTTAACTGGATAAGCTGGGGATATTGAACTGCTTATTGACCACCAAAGGTGACCTATAAGGGTTCAACATCAAAGGAATGGTTCCCTCAAAAGTTCTACTTGCTAGGTACAATCACTTATCCCTCCAAAGGAGAGAGGTGTATACCATGGAAGGAATTTGAATCATAGGGAGGAATGGAGGTGACAGATACCATCCATGTTTAAGAAAGAAGTTAACTAGGTCTAAACTCTTCCTAATCCCTAACCCTAAAACAATCAACAAAACAAACAAGATCAAGCTCCCAAGCTCCTCAATCAATCTTCAAGTCTTCTACTATGCTCCTCAATGCTCCTCAGAACAAAACCAAGCTCTCCAAGCCCACAAAGAAAAGCAAACAAAAATACAAGCCCACAAGGGCAACACAAACAATCATCAACTACAAAAATCATCTAAAAATAGCATACCACTATATTAAAACCTAATATAATTTCTAGGGGATCCTACATACCTACCCTTAATACCCTTATATGTCCCAATGTCTAACTTGACCTAGAAACCCACAATTCTAGTGTTATTGTGAGCCTATGTTAAGGATTAACCTAATTCTACACAACCTAATGTCATCTAATCAAAACTAACCTAAACTTCATCACAAAAATATGGAATAAATCCAGGGGGGAGCTAAAGTCCTAATCTAACTATCCTAAAAAGAATGGCCTGAAAATACTAAGGGAACTACCTAAACAAAATTCTACAAATTCATGTATCAACATAAAAGAATTAAAAAGAAGTTAAAATGGAAAATACACAAAAAATATTAAAAATGCATGAAATGCAAATATTTTTATTTGACAATTTTCTAAACATTATCATGAAGTGGTATAAATATCCCCATGCAAAAATCATTATTTTCCCATTTATTATGATTTTTCAAAAATTTAACATAAAATGGAGAAAATAAAATGAAATATGAAATGATGTGGTGCAGATAGTAAGCATGGACAGTTCATTTTTCACATGGGCTGAAAATGGGGGTGTGGGTAGTCATGCGTACTGGGCCCAATTTAAGTCAGAAAATCAATTAATAAAATGAATGGAAAAATAAAAATGAAACGGTGCAGATAGTAATGATTTCCAGTTAATATTCACAATGGGCCAAGATTGGGGGGTGGGGATTGTTGTTCAGAACTTAAGCCCAAGGACTTCTTTTAATGAAAGAGGGTGTTTCATTCTTTCTTAGGGTTTCCCTCTCAAATTGGAATTAAATCGTGGCCACTGGATCAGGGAATAGTCAATGGTCAGCTCACAATCCAACGACCATGCTTCGTCTTCTTCCTCTAGCTAGGGTTACAAAGATGAAGCCATGGAAATGCAGAGCACTAAACTCCACCTTCCTCAAACATGAACTCCATCAATTCTTCATGGAAAATCAAAATTCAAAACCCTATCTTGCCCAGAATTTCATCCTGAATCCAACCATGATCTTAAAATCAACTGAATCATCCTAAATCACTGAACCCGATCCGAGATCAAAGATATGCTCAATCACCAACTTCAACTATTCTTGAATTTTCTTGCATCAGAATACTCACCAACTCACACTGAATGAAATTAGCTATCTAATTCAGGCTATGTCTCAATACAACTCGAGTTCTTGGTCCTCAAAGAAATGGTGTCCATAACTCAATCTTCACCAATTGCTCTCTAACTCTCCAAAATCCATCACCTATGTGTCTCTAACCTTTCTACACTAACAATTCTACCTAGCAATGCATAAATTATGGTGTAGTGGAGAATTTGCAAACCTGGTATTTCTTGATCAACAGATGGTGAAAACCCTCACTTCAAGCCTTGAAACTCTTCAGAAAGTTTCCTTGGATGATGATCTTGCTACTGTTTGCAAAAGATTTGATGGAGGAAACTTCAATCTCAGAATTCGATTCTGACTTGCTACCTTGAAAATTCAATTTCCAATTCCTCAATTCACCATGGATTTGCTCTCAAATTGATCTGCACAGCTTCACTATCATCAGTGGAGTGTGTATGAATGGAAAGAATGAATGGAAATGGTTTAGAATAGGGAATTCACTTTCAACTTGCAATGGAGGCAAGTGAAATGGTCAACTCTCTCTTCTCTCAAATATTACACCAACCTTGCATCTGAGCAAGTTCTACATGTTATATAGAGTGGTTTAGAATCATCTAGAACCATCTAGGATCATCCAATGAGAAATTGGAAATCTCATGTCATGACATTATGAATTCACTTCTCATAATGTGCTATCTCATGCCAAACCTCTTGTAACCACCAATTCTGACTTGAAATTCTCCCCATATGAGATGTATGATGTGTTGAGATGCATAACTAACTTGTACATTGAGTTTCTTTGAGTTTTGCCTTTGTGCCTTAAGATGCAAGCAAGCCATTTCCAAAGCAGCCCTATGATCTAGGCCTCAAATCAAAATTGTGGCTGAACCATTGTTTTTAGAATGTCTTTTAGAGTCAAAATGACCTATTATATGACATGGTTTGGATGTGTAACTTGGGATTTCCAATTTTCAATTTCAACTTATTTAACTTATGCCTCCATTTTAGGTCATTTTTATCACTTTTTGATACAAGCCTTTTCAACATCTCATGACCTCCCTACTATCCTTAAAACATCATTCTAAGAAAGTTTGATGTTGAAGATGTTTCCATTTGAAGCTTGGAAATAGGAGATATGGCCTTATGCTTGAAATGACCTATAACCTCCAAATGACCAAAATGCCCTTGACTTGCCAAAGCCATAAGTTGAGTTCTACAAATACTATCAAGGACTTCTAGTACTCTATAGAAAGCTAAGAAGATTCTATACAACATTCATGTTGACCAAGAGTTCATAGGAATCATCCTACTAGGGCAAAAGTTGGATGCAAGTTGGGTGACTTTCAAGGACCCAGATTCACATACCTCAGATGACCTGTAATTTGTCAAAGCCATAACTTGAGCTCTACATATCATATCAAGGACTTCTAGTACTCAAATTAAAGCTAAGAACAAACTCTACAACATTCATGTTGTGGGGAAGATGAGATGACAATCACATCGTGAGCTAAACTGCCTTGAAGATAGGGATCAAACTAGGGGAGTTTACACAGTCAAGCCTTAGAAACCCTAGCTTGAAACTTCTCAAACTCCTCAATCATGATGAGTTGGTCTAGGAA
This sequence comes from Lathyrus sativus, assembly GCA_963859935.3. Classification (NCBI taxonomy): domain Eukaryota; kingdom Viridiplantae; phylum Streptophyta; class Magnoliopsida; order Fabales; family Fabaceae; genus Lathyrus; species Lathyrus sativus. The sequence continues at coordinate 49,937,578 of OZ012741.1, read as the reverse complement.
TCATCCTTATAGCATCTCAATGCATCATTACATGATCACATGGCTCTTGGATTAGGTCTCAACCCTCTCCAAATTGTCAGTTGACCTAGGGTTGACCTAGTCAAACCCTAATTCCACCACTCATGGCTGAATCTTCTGAATTCTTGTACAATGACCTCTCTAGGATTCATGATGGCTTTCAAGACATCTCATAAGCTTTCTCAAAGCTCCAAGTTCATCCTCATAGTCTCAGAATCATCTGAGGAGCTCCCACAACTCTCAAGTTATGAGACACACAACCTTGGTTTCAACCAATCTCTCTGAGGATCTCTTGAGTTCTCTGACAAAGATATTGTCGCGGTGAAAATCGGATACCAAACTATTGATTAGTTTGAATCTTTAATTCATTTTGCAACCGAACTTTGATTTGTCCAAAGGAAGGGATAAAGATCGAAATTCCCACAATGCAATGCAAATGCAAGGTAGATTGTTTAGGTTCGGGGGTTGGTTAAACTTAGGGAAGGTACTAGCATCCTAAGTTTCTGTAGTACTCTACAGGAACCTCTTGTTTTATGTTGTTTACTGCTAAGTGTTTATCTGCTTAATGGCTTAGAGACCCTAGGGGTTTATATCTAAGTATACTCGATAAGGAATCGCACCTTGTGCCTACATATCCTTACGGGAGTGGAATCAGAGTATGTTGTAGTTCACCCTAAAGGGTTAGAGGAGTTCTTTGACTGTGGTCAAAGTTCCTACGGGTTTAGGGTAGTTGTTTGATCGGGTTTAGGAGAAGAGATGAGTCTTCATGTTAAGGGAGAGATAACCACCACAGATGTAAAGGGGTTGTAGGAAATGGTCTTTGCATCGTCTTAAGAAAAGGTCTTACACACTCGGATGGTCGCCAAGCATGCCTTTGTCGTTCTTAAGGCAAAGTCCCTACATGTTTGATTGTATTGTTGTGGGGTGGAGATTATATCTCACTTAAGATGATTAACATCTATTCTCTATTTGTGTTTGAGAGAGTTGTATTGTTTGTGATTGTTTGTCTAAGTTGTAAAGATTAAGGTCCTTCCTATGGGGTAGGATCTATCCTAAACGATCAACTTGAAGAATCAAGGATCAATGGGAAGATGGTGCAAATGATGTGCAACTACACATAACGTTGAATTATGTGTAGGTTTTTCCTTTGGACGGAATGCAATGCGATGTAATGATAAATCGATAATGTAAATGAATTGCGATAATGTGAATTGCAAAAAGATAAACCATACACGAACGCATGAAAGCGCTAAGTGAGTGTGTGTGCTTTGTGACTAAGATAAAGCAGATAAAGATAAATGTAAATACGCATGAAAGCGCTAAGTGTAAGTGCATGTGTCGTGAGTGCACGATTGATTGTATTACGATGTTGATTTGATTTTTTGATTGATAAAGAGAAAGTTATATTAGCGGGTGAATTGGTTTAAAGAATAATTGATTTAATTTTAAGAGATGCTGTATTATTTGCCATTAGTAAAATATTTTAGATGTGAATTAATTAAATTTTAAGAAGTAATCTTCAAATAAAAAGGGTCTCGAATATCTAAGAAAGTTTTTAATTTTATCTTATTAAAAAAGAAAAGGTTCATTTTTTCTTAAAAAGGGTCGTTGTTATTATCAAAAGGGTAATCTAAATGTTTTTTAGGTTAATATCATATTAATTATCTAATGAAATTGAGTTAAGTTGAGAATAAATAGAATTAATAGGTTGAATTAAGGAGTTAACGGTGAGTTAAGAGTTAAAAAAAGTTTTAACAAAAGACTGATTATGGCAAAGATTAATTATTAGTAATTAGTAAAAATTGAGTTAACTGTTATATTAATCCAAAATAAAATAAAAGGGGTACCAGTTAAGAGACTAAGTTAATAAAAATAGATTCTAGTTGGTTTAAATTAAAAAAACTTATTAAAAGGAGATTAATAGAATAATTGATTAATAATAATAAAGTTAAATGATTAAGTTAATTTTAAATTAATTTAATTAACGATTTTTAAGAAGATTAAACGGTTAATTAGGGTATGGTGAGTGTGTGTTGTGTTAGTAATTATCAGACAGAACAAGAACAAAATGGACACAGTAATCCCCAGATCTCCCCTACCCCTTTCTCGTCGCGATCTTCCTCCATTTCCAAACCTGAAACCATATCAAAACATCAATGAAATCAAAAACATGGATAAGGATGAGAGTTCACCGAATGTCGACGGCAGCAGCGCTTGTAGTGACGAAAAGGATGCTCCGTCGGTGGAGATTTTTGCGGCGGTTTGCGAAAGCGACTTCGAGCGTGGAAGGACCGTTGATTCACTGGCGGCGCGACGGTTGCGGCGGTTACAACTTCTCGATGGAGGCAGAGAAAAGATAAGCCTTCTTTGATTTTCCCCTTTACCAACTTTTAGGGTTTTCGAGTCGTTCTCTTCGATAGCTTTTTTTTCCGTTCCTCTTTCTTGCTCACCAGCGTCTATATATAGGCTTTTGAACGAAACAATTTTGGACCAACTTGAATGTGGATTGGATTTGATTTAGGGTTTTGAAATACCGATTAATTCTTCCTATTTGGTTATGACCTGATTTGGAAAGATTTCCTTTTTCGTTCCAATTTCATTAATCTCGTTAACTAGGTTGGCTGTCTAGGTTCAATGTTTTAGGGATTTGGATAGGATCTTCTTGTGGAATATCCTCCCACCAATTTACTAATCCACGATTTTGTGATTGCAGGTGCGAAAACGATTTTGTTTTGGGCCAGAGGGGTTACATCAGCCCGAAGTAGATGAGGCACAAGAGCTAGCGGGCCTTAAGCTGTAGTGGACTTGCAAGTTTATTCACGTGGAGTGGCTTGTTTCTCTGTTTCCTTGACGAGTTATGCTGACTAAATGTTGAGACCGCTGGTTGCGTGGTTGATATTGCTTTACCGTTGTAATGATGCTTGTTTGCAATTGACATCGTGGATGTTACGCTGTTGCGAGTGCTGCTTTGCCCTTGCTGTTGCCAATGTTACTCTTGACATTGTTTACGTATACTAAATGTCGTCTATTGCTTCTAGTGCTTTGCGCTCGCTTGTGATGAGTTTCGCGTTGTTTGGGAAGTACACTGATTTTCTCTCTTCTGCTTTCAGGTGCAAATAAGTTTGGAGGCTGCCGGTCTTGTGCCATTGGCGAGAAAGGACATAATGGTGATGACGACTTAATAGTCTGAGCCATATTGGGTTGTCGGATGTAGTTGCCTTGCGAATTACATTGAGTTGTTCGAAACAGTTGCCTTATTTCGATTTTCGATGCTCGGTAGGGAGTTTGATAATGGCCACGGCCATAGTCCTCCTGGCCGCTCGAGTCTCGTGCCCGATGATGAGTTGAGCTGAGGGCCGAAGTTAAATTTCACTCTCCTTTAGATTATCAGTCCTGTAGTTCACTTGTTAATAAAATGCCTTGATTTTCTGTGGTGCTCTCTGTAGGTTGTGGTGAATTTATAGTTTGTAGCATGAACATGGTACGGATTGGTGAAGGCTCCGTTCTTGTGTTAACTGATCATACTGTCTCTTATTTCAGGTAGCATTGACACGCAAGCAATGCCCCGTGTTAGCTCGTGTTTCCAGCTCTTAGAAACTTCACCGTAAGTGGCCTTAATTGGAGACTGAGGAAGTAGAGCTGGTTAACTGTCCTGGTGGCTATTGGTTACTTTCCTTTCTCGATGTTGGTGACTTATTGGTCTTTGGTTTTAGGTACAACAGGCGAGATCTTATTTGATGTGGTATGCGCAAGCGGTTGAATGTGGAATCCGGAAGTTGTAAGGGGTAAGTGTGGATGCCGTGATTGATTTACTGATGTGGAGCAAAGGTTATGCTGGTAGCCAGTATTTGATTTAGGAGATGGAGCTTCTGGTTGTATTTTCAGGAAAGTTGGCGAAGTATGACGAGCCAATGAGCTTGGTGAGGAGAGAATAACCTTTGTTCAGAAAGTCCGTCAAGGAATACTGGCCTCATCTTTAGTTTGGTAGAGTGTTTTGTGAATATCAATGGTGTAATCCATCATGTTATGTTGTTAACTGAGACTGTTCTTAAGTTGAGTCGTCCGATTTGCTGTTTGAATTTTGATAACAAGCCTGTTGTTGTTCTTTGGATTTTTCACCGAAACCCGATTTCCTTGCAGATTCACTTAGGTGGTTAGGTGTGGTCTTTGGAAGCTTGCGGAAGAAGATGTCATCCTTAACATGTTATCATTAAGCTTGAAGCATTCACGCTACGAGAAGGTGTGGAGTTCAGCAACTGCTGGCGATCTGGAAGCAGGGACTCGGGGATGGAAGCGATGTTGCGCGACTCTTTTGTTTTGCTTACTTCAAACCAGAGAATAGCTCGCAGATCTTTGTCGACGGAATTCTTGAGAGTCTTTCAACCTATATTTCTCCTACTAATATGAGACAGCTAGCAATAGCTTGAAGTTTCCAATTTAATTCAATTTCAAATGGCTTTCATCAGACAGGAATTTGTAGACGGCCACCTAGGGCATTAGTTTAAGAAATGTATCGTGCAAGTCCTTACTGTAAGAACAAGCCTTTATTGTAAATGTACTCGCTGAAGTGGTAGTTGTAAAGGCTTTCGCAACAGCAAGCCAATTATTTTTAAAATTCACTGTATTGGTAATCTTGAAACCGAAAATTGATGTACTCAGATTTTCTAGGATAGAGTGATAGCCATAACCCTTTTGAATGGAAATCCCAACTCATAATAATATTAACCCGGCATTCTCACCATGAACAACGAATAACAGGATGTACTCTCACTACAAGTGGTGGACTCCAAATATCCTTAATGGCATCAGTCTGAATCTCCTATTTTGAACTTGATTATTTAAATGTTAGCTTCAAATCCGTCTTGAAATTGAACCGTAATTTGTCGAAGCTTGTTCGGACTAAGCCCATAACTTCAATATTTGAATCTTCAACTTGAACTTGAATTGGATGCTCTTGTATCTGTCATTAATAAATTGCCTTCTGCGAGAATGCAACCTTTAAGGATTCCTTGTAGTCGGGTGCTCCGACCTTAGCGTACCCACTGATTAGGTTGCAAGTGCATACAAATGAACCTGAATCTTGAAATCACATTATCTCTTACTGGAAAGCTACATAAGAAACTGTCAGAGATGTGTTAAAGTGTAAATAATCATGCACGCATTTGCTAGTCCTGATAAATACGTATATATGGGCGGAGGAAAAAAAAAATAATCAAAACACCCAAATGGGTGGGATCTTAAGGTCAAAAATTAAGGTGCAACAGATGCCCCTATTTAAGTTACTCCTATTCGGAGATATGGAGATTGAAATCTTCGTCTCGACGAGATAGGAGGGACTTAAATACAAACATTGCACGAATTTTTGGCCATAAGAAACCACCGAATGCATATGATATGCAATGATATGAAAATGCAGGGCAGACAAAAAATCTGTAAGGAAGAGGTCATAGGGGATGAACTGGACGCGACATACTAGACAGAAAAGCAACAGATCTAACAAGGCGGGACCCTACGAGGACATGAACAATCACTCATGGGAAATCTCCAAACGTGTAACGGTAACTCATGCATCAGGGATGCGGTGGTTTTGACGATTTGTGATCGAAAGATACTTTTGCTACCGAGGTGGTGGTCAATAGTAACTCAAAATGGGTCCCCCTTTTTTTATTTTATATTCTGTAACTCAGCTGAAACGGTAAAATGTATAACCTATCCTGGCATCATGGTACGGGGACCATGAGCTAGTCTCGGTCTTCGATGTCATTGTAGTTGTAGATATTGTTGTAGTTGTTGAGCTTCCCCGAGCATCATGATATGGGAGTCATGCGCCGGTCTCAGTCTCTGATGTCAAACTTCCCCTTGCTCCATGGTATGGGAACCATGAGCTGGTCTCGGTTTCAGATGCCGAACTTCCCCTTGCTCCATGGTATGGGAACCACGAGCTGGTCTCGGTTTCAGATGTTGAACTTCCCCTTGCGCCATGGTATGGGAACCATGAGCTGGTCTCGGTTCCTACCCAAAATGGTGGAAACTCGCGAGAGCGTCCTCAAAGAGGGGTTGTAAATTGTTGATTGTAGATTGCTGTAGTTGTAAATTGTAATATTGATGTAGGTGTTCGGCTGTGAGCCATAGTGTCATTGTAGATTGTATGTTGAAAATTGTGACACTGTAGAATTGTTGATGTAAATGTTGTAGATGTAATCTGTAATTGTAGAATTTTGTAGATGATCTTGTATTTGTAATTGTAGATGCAATTTGTATTGAATTGGCAATTTGTAGAATATGCACCGGGGATCTTCAAAAGAGTTGTAAACCGGTTGATACGTGGAATGTCCTCTTGTAAGGGGATATGTCATTGATTGTACTCATAATGAACTCTCTGGGGAAAATCATTTTTTTGAGGAGTATCTTTGTTGTAATTGTGAGATATGTAAGATTGTTGTAGCAGAAATCCTCAAATGGGGAAGTGTTTGTAATGTCCTTTGACTTGATAATCTTGAAATAGTCCACTGGGGAAGGACAGATTGTCTTGATGAATATTGTTGTTTGTCGTTTTGAGAATAGATCTGCCCAAAACGAGTTGCTCAAGTAAAGAGATCTTTTGTCATTTAGTTGTAAGTTGTCGAGTGGATCTTGTAATGTTGTTGAAGAAACGTTGCGTCTTCAATGGTGATCCTCATAATGTCAAAGCGCAAAATAAATGCACTTTTGCCCCATGCTTAAAAGCTGTAAATATTCATAGTGTGATTGTCAAAGACCGAAGTTCAATTCGGGAAATAACCGAAGAGAAACTGTCAAGCAAGACTCAACCATAGAGGCATAAGCTCCAATGGGAATGTACTGAAACAACTGTCTTCCACGAGGATCAAACTTCGTGGGGAAATAGAAATATTGAGTTTTTTTGCTTTGCTTAGGGCTGACAACTCTATTTGGAAGGAGTAAGACACGCCCCAAATACCCAAGGGTAAACGCAATCGAAGAGATAGAGTAAAACAAACAAAGGATGCACAAAAGTGCAAATGTTATGCTATCTACTTATATGATATGTGTATGCTTATGCTGACAAGACAGACGAAAGCAAAGACCGAATACGGGATAAATGTCTCGAAACAAACACCCGACCAATCTTCAAAGATAGAAGTATCACTGGGGATAAATGAAGAACTAAGTATAGGATCCCATTCCTGCTTCAAAACTTCAAAATTTCTCTTGAGACAAAATGATCAATCCAGTTGGGGATGTATCATCTTGATAAGTCTGGCATGTTGTATGAAATTGTAGACGGAGGTACCCAAACCGGAGTTTCATAGGGGATAAAATAAATATCCTTGGTCTTCGTAGTTGTTGAACATGTTGGGGTTGAGCTTCCTGAGGATGAAATATACATCTTGCTCCAGTCTTCAAATGCCCCAAGTCACATAGTTGAAAAGTCTCGAGAGGATTTTATAGAAAACATGATGCCTAAATGCCCCACTGTTTTCACACTCTCTAGAGATTCACCGAATCTCGACGTAACTGCCCCTGATTGGCGGTAAGTGAGTCCTTGAATTTCTTCTAGTTGAAACCAAGACTTGCGCGGATGAAATTTCCTTCGGGAAGAATGACTTGCCCCAAGTCAGCAAAGCCTTCAGATATCATTATCGATGTCTGTATGTGGTCTTTCTAAGATGTCAAACGTATTTAGCACATTTGAGATATCCATTTTGAAATGGTTAATGCAACACACGTTTGTCTTGAAGTTTTGAAAAAAAGGGGTATCACAATAACTTGTGATCGAAACCACTAGTTAGGATACAAATTGAATCGTTATTTATGAAGCCGATTTAAATTTGAGCATAGCTCAAGGAGTCAGGAAACAATATCTCATTGAGTATGCTTTCGAATTAGACCTTACCTCAATTAGGACTTTGAAGTTTGTATATGGGTTTAATTTATGACTTGTAAAATGGGGTAGAAAGGGTTAGTATATTTGTGCCCACCCGGTTTTGAGAAGATGTTCATCATTTTTTTGATATTACCCTGCCCCGGGTTAAGAAAATGATGTTTCGGTTTGGGAGAAAGAGAGCGGATCCTCAATCAAGGTTTAAAAGAAAGGGTTGACTATGTTGGCTTTCAGGAGGTTTAAAATAATGCCTTACATCATCAGTAGGGTTTTCATTCGAAGCATACAACAAGAGATCATGTGTTTTACTTCATCATCCTCCTTCCAATTCTCTGTCAGAGCGAGGGATCGGGTAAAAGTCGGCATTATAAATAATTTTGAAAAACTATTTGAGTGAAAACGAATGGATTTCTTCAAGACAAACAGTTATTGCATTACTTATTCAAAACAGAAAGTTCTTACATGCAAAATATGCTTTCAATCAAAGAAATAAACACACAAACAAACGAAAGAAAATGTAAAGTTCTTCTGAAAGTCCTTTCCAGGATCTTTATTGTGCTTTCGTGTAGACGGGAAAGGCATGCAGAAATGTCTGGTGCGCAGCTTTCAGACACGGCGTTGGCGACCTTGAATCATGCCTGGGGAGGATGAACCTTGTTGCGATAAGGGGTTATCTCGTACGTAAGGGACGGAACCCTCAAAGATCAAGACTCTATCTTTGACCAAATTTTGGACGTCTGCTTTCATGCCGTAACAACTCTCAATGTCGTGCCCCGGAGCACCTTGATGATACAGGCAAAATTTGTTGGCATTGTACCAGTATGGAAACCTCTTAGGTACCTTGGGTGGGGCTTTAGTCTGGATATGCCCTCTTTGAATTAGAGCTGGAAACAAATCAGCGTACTTCACCGGGATGGGATCAAACTGGTGAATTGTTTCCCTTGGTGTATCTGGAGTCATCCTTTGATATCTTTTCCGAAGTTGTCGGTGTTGTGGTTGATCTGGAGAGGCCAACCTCTGCCTAGGATGTGGTTGTTGTTCACGCTGAGCAAGCATCGCATACTGGTGCTGAGGATGGGGTACCGGAGCTATGAATTCTCTGGAAGGTCCACAGTCATCTCTATTGTTCGGGGCTATACCCAAGTTATGGTGGTATTGCTTCACAAAAGCAAAAGTTAAGTCTTCCCAAGACTGAATGTGATTCACTTGCAGATTCATATACCATGCGGATGGTGCTCTACCCAAACTTTCTTGGAAGCAGTGAATCAATAGTTGGTCGTTCCCAAGATAGGCGGTCATCTTCTGACAAAACATCATCAAATGATACCTTGGACAAATTGTACCCTTGTACACTTCAAAGGCGGGCATCTGGAATCCTGGGGGGATAACCGAGTTTGGAACTAGGTGCGGGTCGTGAGCATGAAAATCAGGCGCACGGTTCCTTTTCATTATTTTCCATCGTTCCTCAAAGTCACGAAATTCATTCTTGAATGCTGTAAGCTCTGGATCATCCATTTCCTTTTCTTGCACAGGCTGAAGTTGCATAGGAACAAAGTCGTCGAAAGGACGGCGGAGCGTCGGGTTAGACCTTACTCTGAAGCTAGTCATGCGATCCATGTCTTTGTTCTCCTCACTATCCTTTAATGATACTTCTGGCTTGGTCAGATGGTCGAGACGGCGACTGACAGCAAAAGATGGAAAACCGAAATGAGCCACAACAAAAGAAGGACACATGCGCAAAATGTAAAATGCCATGCAGAATGTTAATGCATAATGCAGATGTAAGGAGGAGACTTCAAGAAACTCAAAGTGTTTTCTCAGTGTTATAATGTAGAATAATCGAAAAACCTCTTATTTTGAGAAACGATGAAAACAAAGTACTCTTTCAGAGTTTATTACAACGAAAGCAAAAGAAAACTTAGAACTCTATCCCACGGTCTTCTTTGTACGGAGCTCCTCTGCCAACTGGTCAATGCGCTCCTGCAGTGCCGCTTTCTCGATGATGAGTCGTTCCACACACTCCTTCCAAGCCGTGGTAGTTGATGGGAGATCATCATTGGTGACAGCACTTGAAGAGGCATGAGGAGAAAATAAATCTCCTTGCGCTTTTCTCTTTCTGGCAACTTCTGATCCTGGTGTCTTCTGAAGTCTGTCCTTCTCTACTTTGAGGGTGAAGAACTTATTCTTCCAGGCAGTCCTCAACTTCCGGGCTTCATCCAAAGCAATCCTTACTTGTTCAATTTCCTCCTCTTCGAACCAGTCGGGGTCATGGGGAGATAGTACCATAGGTTCATGGAAAGGAAAAGGAATTTTGAGATCGAGGGCCCTTTCTCGCACCCAATGCAGATATTCTTTAGAGACAGTACAATCGGGATAGCCTGAGGCAGCTGTTCCTTCCCTATCAATGTATTTCCATGCATAAATGATGACAGTCTTGAGATCTAGGTCCTCTTCTCCTTTGAAATAGATCTCTTCTAATGAAACCGGGTCAGGCACTTGGATCATAGGGTGTCCAAACTGTCTACGGGCCAAAGCGGGACTGTAACTTATACATCCTTCTCTTCCAATGAGCGGCACGTTGGGGAATCCTCCGATGCTAGGAATCATAGGCACACCTCCATAGGCGGGATCATACCAGACAATGTCCGAATGGGTAAGGGCCATAAGTATCTCGGACCACCGAGGTGTTGCCACTTTGTCCCAAAGGGACGGATACAAAGTCAAACGAGCGATGAACCATGAGTACAGCAAAGCGGTACAACATACAATGTGTCCTCCTCCTTCGGCATTCTTCGAGTGAATCGAAAAGTATGTATCGGCAAGCAAGGTGGGTACTGGATTCTTGAGTATGAACAGTTTGATTGCATCCATGTCAACAAAATTGTCAATTTTGGGGAACCAGAAAGTCCCATAGACCAACAAAGCGAAAATGGCTTCCGATATGAGAACCTCCTTTCTTTCAGCGTGGTAACGGACCTTTTCGATCAAAAAGTCGGCGGGGAACCCAAGGACTCCTTCCTTGGTGATCAGGTGCGTCTGGACATCTTCTAGGCTAAGATGGGTAGCGTTTGCAATTTCCTGGTGACTAGGCGTGTCCTCCCTTCCGGTGAATAGCGGTCGAACAGTCACAGGCATCCTCAAAAGTTCTGAGTATTCTTCCAAGGTCGGCATCAACTGGTAGTCTGGAAAAGTGAAGCAGTGATACATCGGGTCATAAAATTGAACCAATGTTTCCAACAATCCTTCTTTCATCCTTAGCTCAAGGAAACGGAAGACTCTTCCATATTCTGCTGCGAAGGCAAAGCGATCCTCGACAAGTTCGGCTAGTTATCTCAAGCTTTCGAGGTTGGGACTCTGAAAAGTGTACTTTAGGGTTTCTCTTCTGAAATCCATGATTACAACACCTACAGAACGAATTTGAGTTTCTTGAAGTGAACAATGGAAAAGAATGCAATGCAAGATGATTAGGACTTCATGGGATTCCTCTATTTATAGGCATTGCGGTAAAAGAAAACGTTTTATTAAAGTTGAAATGGACTACATAAATATTCTTTTAAAGAGTCCCCAAATAAAAGCTAAATAAAAGCTAGTAAAGACACTAAAGAAGCTTTGAATGCTGCTGCTTGAGCTGCTCTTCGAGTTGCGCCTTCTCACGGATAAGGTTGTCCACAATTATTTTCCAGATAGTGCATTGTGGGTCGGAGAAAAATAAATCCTCCATGACTTTCCTCTTCTTGCAGGGGAGTAGCTCTTCATCCTTCAATTGTAGCTGTTTCTGAAGTTCATCCTTCTCCTTTTGAAGTTCAACCTTCTGCTCTTGAAGTTCAACATTCTGCTCTTGAAGTTCAACATTCTGCTCTTGAAGTTCAACATTCTGCTTTTGAAGCTTGACCTTCTCCTTTTGACACTCATCATTTTCTGCCACTGCTACCTGGTACTTGTTCCTCCAAGATTCCAGCTCATGTTGAGACTTCCTTAAGGACACCTCTAACTCCTCGGCTTTAGACATAAAGACATAAGTGGGCTCTCTCCTGGGAGCTATGGGATCTTGACGGGAATAGGGCATCTTTAGATTGGTTGCCCTTTGTCTGACCCACTGGAGGTATGGTTCTAAAGATACGCAGTTAGGCTTCCCTAGACTTCTCTTCCCTTTCTTGTATACCCTACGCCATGCGTCCAGAACTCTTCCTAGAAGCTCTATATCATTTTTGAAGAACATACCCTCTACTTGAACACTCTTGGGAGGTTCCTTCAACGGGTATCCCAACTGTCGACGAGCTAAAATAGGATTGTAGTTGATTCCTCCATCAAAGCTGAGCAATGGTACATTAGCAAAGTCACCACAGCTATCAATGATTAATACTCCATCATACACTCGGTTGTACCAATCAATGTCAGAATGGGTCAAAGCCATAACCCTTGGAGACCAATGCTTTTTGCCAATGTTTGTAAAAGAGCTAGACTTCGGCAAGTGTGAAATAAACCACTTGTAAAGTAAAGGTACACAACAAGTAATCATCCCTCCACCACGGAGGTTTCGGAGATGTATAGAGTGATATGCATTTCCCAACAGAGTTGGCACTGGGTTGTTCTTCATAAAGATCTTGAATGCCTTGAGATCGATGAAACCTTCAAAACTTGGGAATAAAAACAGCCCATAAGCAAGCAAAGCGAAAATTGCCTCAAACGGAGCCTTTATTAGAATAACCAGCATAGAAGGAAGCTTTTTCGATTAGGAAACCTGTCTTTAAACCAAGAATTCCATCCTTAGTAACTAGGTTGGCTTTGACGTCAGACACCTTCAAACGGAGAGCTTTAGCAATATCTTTCTCATCAGGGTCCTTTTCCAAGAAGGGAAAAGGAGATTCTTCCAGAATAGGTAGACCCACCAAAAAGGAATACTCTTCTAATGTAGGTAACAACTGAAAGTCTGGAAAGGTGAAACAATGGTAGAGAGGGTCATAGAATTGTAGCAAGGTGGCAAGAAGTCCTTCATTCACTGAGCAACCCAACAAGGATATCAGCTTCCCATACTTGGTCTTGAATCCTTCTTGATCTTCGATGAAACCCCACAACTTCTTTAGGTCATCCAATTTGGGACTCTTAAAAGTATATTTCATAGTATGTCTTTTATCTGAAGCCATAGTGACCTACAATGTCCATAAACGAAAGTAAATCCCATGAAGTCCAATGCAAAATGATGCTATATGAATGCAGCAAACACAAGTATTCACATAAGGACAATAAAGATAAACAAACAAGGGGGGCCCTAGGTTTGCAACGAGCATGGAGTAAAGGTGTACCCTTCCCAAAGGTTTAAGGACTAAGATGTTGTTTGTACCTGTAGAACAAGGTTCTAAGAGGTTCCCAAAGTCATTAGCCCATCTTTCGGATATTATCAATTTTCCCAATTACTCGAGGATTAATAATATTCTCTAGAGAACTTCTTTTGAGTGTAGCTTCGCGTAGCACTATTTCGGAAGTACTTCCTCATAGTCCCGCACTACGTCCTAATAAAGGCCAAAGTTGGGTTAAGGTAACTACGGTCCTCAATATCATAGGCTCCAAAGTCGAAAGTAGTGAGTGTCTTCACGATGGATCGTTCAACAGTACTATTTCGAAAAGGCCTCAACTGAGCGGGATTCTCGATTCAACTTAGTAGGGATTCCACTCCCTATAAGCCTCCTCGAATATATCCCATCCTATCTTAATTTCTCTCAAAGTTCGGGTGTAGAACTTTATCTCACCACTCAAGGACAACAGACCCAAAAGGAACAGAACAGAAAGCATGTAAACACATAATCAAATAGGCAGATATATAAAGCAGTAAATAAGTAAAATAAGATAGGGAGACCCACTAGAGTTCCCCAGTGAAGTCGCCATTTCTGTCGCGGTGAAAATCGGATACCAAACTATTGATTAGTTTGAATCTTTAATTCATTTTGCAACCGAACTTTGATTTGTCCAAAGGAAGGGATAAAGATCGAAATTCCCACAATGCAATGCAAATGCAAGGTAGATTGTTTAGGTTCGGGGGTTGGTTAAACTTAGGGAAGGTACTAGCATCCTAAGTTTCTGTAGTACTCTACAGGAACCTCTTGTTTTATGTTGTTTACTGCTAAGTGTTTATCTGCTTAATGGCTTAGAGACCCTAGGGGTTTATATCTAAGTATACTCGATAAGGAATCGCACCTTGTGCCTACATATCCTTACGGGAGTGGAATCAGAGTATGTTGTAGTTCACCCTAAAGGGTTAGAGGAGTTCTTTGACTGTGGTCAAAGTTCCTACGGGTTTAGGGTAGTTGTTTGATCGGGTTTAGGAGAAGAGATGAGTCTTCATGTTAAGGGAGAGATAACCACCACAGATGTAAAGGGGTTGTAGGAAATGGTCTTTGCATCGTCTTAAGAAAAGGTCTTACACACTCGGATGGTCGCCAAGCATGCCTTTGTCGTTCTTAAGGCAAAGTCCCTACATGTTTGATTGTATTGTTGTGGGGTGGAGATTATATCTCACTTAAGATGATTAACATCTATTCTCTATTTGTGTTTGAGAGAGTTGTATTGTTTGTGATTGTTTGTCTAAGTTGTAAAGATTAAGGTCCTTCCTATGGGGTAGGATCTATCCTAAACGATCAACTTGAAGAATCAAGGATCAATGGGAAGATGGTGCAAATGATGTGCAACTACACATAACGTTGAATTATGTGTAGGTTTTTCCTTTGGACGGAATGCAATGCGATGTAATGATAAATCGATAATGTAAATGAATTGCGATAATGTGAATTGCAGAAAGATAAACCATACACGAACGCATGAAAGCGCTAAGTGAGTGTGTGTGCTTTGTGACTAAGATAAAGCAGATAAAGATAAATGTAAATACGCATGAAAGCGCTAAGTGTAAGTGCATGTGTCGTGAGTGCACGATTGATTGTATTACGATGTTGATTTGATTTTTTGATTGATAAAGAGAAAGTTATATTAGCGGGTGAATTGGTTTAAAGAATAATTGATTTAATTTTAAGAGATGCTGTATTATTTGCCATTAGTAAAATATTTTAGATGTGAATTAATTAAATTTTAAGAAGTAATCTTCAAATAAAAAGGGTCTCGAATATCTAAGAAAGTTTTTAATTTTATCTTATTAAAAAAGAAAAGGTTCATTTTTTCTTAAAAAGGGTCGTTGTTGTTATCAAAAGGGTAATCTAAATGTTTTTTAGGTTAATATCATATTAATTATCTAATGAAATTGAGTTAAGTTGAGAATAAATAGAATTAATAGGTTGAATTAAGGAGTTAACGGTGAGTTAAGAGTTAAAAAAAGTTTTAACAAAAGACTGATTATGGCAAAGATTAATTATTAGTAATTAGTAAAAATTGAGTTAACTGTTATATTAATCCAAAATAAAATAAAAGGGGTACCAGTTAAGAGACTAAGTTAATAAAAATAGATTCTAGTTGGTTTAAATTAAAAAAACTTATTAAAAGGAGATTAATAGAATAATTGATTAATAATAATAAAGTTAAATGATTAAGTTAATTTTAAATTAATTTAATTAACGATTTTTAAGAAGATTAAACGGTTAATTAGGGTATGGTGAGTGTGTGTTGTGTTAGTAATTATCAGACAGAACAAGAACAAAATGGACACAGTAATCCCCAGATCTCCCCTACCCCTTTCTCGTCGCGATCTTCCTCCATTTCCAAACCTGAAACCATATCAAAACATCAATGAAATCAAAAACATGGATAAGGATGAGAGTTCACCGAATGTCGACGGCAGCAGCGCTTGTAGTGACGAAAAGGATGCTCCGTCGGTGGAGATTTTTGCGGCGGTTTGCGAAAGCGACTTCGAGCGTGGAAGGACCGTTGATTCACTGGCGGCGCGACGGTTGCGGCGGTTACAACTTCTCGATGGAGGCAGAGAAAAGATAAGCCTTCTTTGATTTTCCCCTTTACCAACTTTTAGGGTTTTCGAGTCGTTCTCTTCGATAGCTTTTTTTTCCGTTCCTCTTTCTTGCTCACCAGCGTCTATATATAGGCTTTTGAACGAAATAATTTTGGACCAACTTGAATGTGGATTGGATTTGATTTAGGGTTTTGAAATACCGATTAATTCTTCCTATTTGGTTATGACCTGATTTGGAAAGATTTCCTTTTTCGTTCCAATTTCATTAATCTCGTTAACTAGGTTGGCTGTCTAGGTTCAATGTTTTAGGGATTTGGATAGGATCTTCTTGTGGAATATCCTCCCACCAATTTACTAATCCACGATTTTGTGATTGCAGGTGCGAAAACGATTTTGTTTTGGGCCAGAGGGGTTACATCAGCCCGAAGTAGATGAGGCACAAGAGCTAGCGGGCCTTAAGCTGTAGTGGACTTGCAAGTTTCTTCACGTGGAGTGGCTTGTTTCTCTGTTTCCTTGACGAGTTATGCTGACTAAATGTTGAGACCGCTGGTTGCGTGGTTGATATTGCTTTACCGTTGTAATGATGCTTGTTTGCAATTGACATCGTGGATGTTACGCTGTTGCGAGTGCTGCTTTGCCCTTGCTGTTGCCAATGTTACTCTTGACATTGTTTACGTATACTAAATGTCGTCTATTGCTTCTAGTGCTTTGCGCTCGCTTGTGATGAGTTTCGCGTTGTTTGGGAAGTACACTGATTTTCTCTCTTCTGCTTTCAGGTGCAAATAAGTTTGGAGGCTGCCGGTCTTGTGCCATTGGCGAGAAAGGACATAATGGTGATGACGACTTAATAGTCTGAGCCATATTGGGTTGTCGGATGTAGTTGCCTTGCGAATTACATTGAGTTGTTCGAAACAGTTGCCTTATTTCGATTTTCGATGCTCGGTAGGGAGTTTGATAATGGCCACGGCCATAGTCCTCCTGGCCGCTCGAGTCTCGTGCCCGATGATGAGTTGAGCTGAGGGCCGAAGTTAAATTTCACTCTCCTTTAGATTATCAGTCCTGTAGTTCACTTGTTAATAAAATGCCTTGATTTTCTGTGGTGCTCTCTGTAGGTTGTGGTGAATTTATAGTTTGTAGCATGAACATGGTACGGATTGGTGAAGGCTCCGTTCTTGTGTTAACTGATCATACTGTCTCTTATTTCAGGTAGCATTGACACGCAAGCAATGCCCCGTGTTAGCTCGTGTTTCCAGCTCTTAGAAACTTCACCGTAAGTGGCCTTAATTGGAGACTGAGGAAGTAGAGCTGGTTAACTGTCCTGGTGGCTATTGGTTTCTTTCCTTTCTCGATGTTGGTGACTTATTGGTCTTTGGTTTTAGGTACAACAGGCGAGATCTTATTTGATGTGGTATGCGCAAGCGGTTGAATGTGGAATCCGGAAGTTGTAAGGGGTAAGTGTGGATGCCGTGATTGATTTACTGATGTGGAGCAAAGGTTATGCTGGTAGCCAGTATTTGATTTAGGAGATGGAGCTTCTGGTTGTATTTTCAGGAAAGTTGGCGAAGTATGACGAGCCAATGAGCTTGGTGAGGAGAGAATAACCTTTGTTCAGAAAGTCCGTCAAGGAATACTGGCCTCATCTTTAGTTTGGTAGAGTGTTTTGTGAATATCAATGGTGTAATCCATCATGTTATGTTGTTAACTGAGACTGTTCTTAAGTTGAGTCGTCCGATTTGCTGTTTGAATTTTGATAACAAGCCTGTTGTTGTTCTTTGGATTTTTCACCGAAACCCGATTTCCTTGCAGATTCACTTAGGTGGTTAGGTGTGGTCTTTGGAAGCTTGCGGAAGAAGATGTCATCCTTAACATGTTATCATTAAGCTTGAAGCATTCACGCTACGAGAAGGTGTGGAGTTCAGCAACTGCTGGCGATCTGGAAGCAGGGACTCGGGGATGGAAGCGATGTTGCGCGACTCTTTTGTTTTGCTTACTTCAAACCAGAGAATAGCTCGCAGATCTTTGTCGACGGAATTCTTGAGAGTCTTTCAACCTATATTTCTCCTACTAATATGAGACAGCTAGCAATAGCTTGAAGTTTCCAATTTAATTCAATTTCAAATGGCTTTCATCAGACAGGAATTTGTAGACGGCCACCTAGGGCATTAGTTTAAGAAATGTATCGTGCAAGTCCTTACTGTAAGAACAAGCCTTTATTGTAAATGTACTCGCTGAAGTGGTAGTTGTAAAGGCTTTCGCAACAGCAAGCCAATTATTTTTAAAATTCACTGTATTGGTAATCTTGAAACCGAAAATTGATGTACTCAGATTTTCTAGGATAGAGTGATAGCCATAACCCTTTTGAATGGAAATCCCAACTCATAATAATATTAACCCGGCATTCTCACCATGAACAACGAATAACAGGATGTACTCTCACTACAAGTGGTGGACTCCAAATATCCTTAATGGCATCAGTCTGAATCTCCTATTTTGAACTTGATTATTTAAATGTTAGCTTCAAATCCGTCTTGAAATTGAACCGTAATTTGTCGAAGCTTGTTCGGACTAAGCCCATAACTTCAATATTTGAATCTTCAACTTGAACTTGAATTGGATGCTCTTGTATCCGTCATTAATAAATTGCCTTCTGCGGGAATGCAACCTTTAAGGATTCCTTGTAGTCGGGTGCTCCGACCTTAGCGTACCCACTGATTAGGTTGCAAGTGCATACAAATGAACCTGAATCTTGAAATCACATTATCTCTTACTGGAAAGCTACATAAGAAACTGTCAGAGATGTGTTAAAGTGTAAATAATCATGCACGCATTTGCTAGTCCTGATAAATACGTATATATGGGCGGAGGAAAAAAAAAATAATCAAAACACCCAAATGGGTGGGATCTTAAGGTCAAAAATTAAGGTGCAACAGATATCAACCTTTGAAAACTTGAATAACTTTCTTGGCTAGCTTCATAGTCTCATACAACTCTTGTTGGGTAATCATACCTTGTGATCTACTGCCCACATATCAATGAGATGCAGATGATCATGCTAGTGAACACAAGCTTGGTAAATAAATGTTGGTCAAATTTTGGGGTGCAACACCCGAGAACCTCATACCACCTTTTTCTAACTAACTGGCTGATTTTCCGACACCCGCTCAGAACTGGCAACATGTCTCATATTACTATGGGAGAGCTTCAGAAAGGTCAAGAATTGTTAAAAGAGGAGGTCAAGCAACTGAAAACTCAGGTGAACTTGATTATGGAGATCCTGCAAACACTAATGAAGAAGGAAAGTAACCCCGCACCAGTTGTTGCCGCAAAAATGCTTGATCCTATGGAAGTACTTAAGTCCCCCTCAAGTCAAGAGATGCCTGTCGCACCTCGAAAATTCATTTCGAACATACGACCCTCGCGCAAAAGGCGCGAAAATGCGGTTCGACAGAGTCGCCACCAAACTTTATTTTTCCCGAATAAACGAGAGAGGAAAATATCGAGAAAACCTCATAAACGCGGAAGGAACACGGTCGTCGCAACCATATTCCTGGGTTCGGGAGTCGGTTACGCGAGGGGAAGGTATTAGCACCCCTCACGTTCGTCGTACTCGACGGGAACCTCTTAATTCGAGTTGTGATGGATGTTAGCTAAGCTTAATTCTTCTCTTCTCACTACTAAATACTATAAAGATACTATAAAGGGATAAAGACGCTAAAGGGAAAGGGGATGGTTAGAGGATAGGGTGCTCGCCAAGGATTGGGGCCCTTGTGCCTACGTATGCTCATTCAGACGAGAATGAGAAATCAGAGCGTCGTAGTTCGACTACGTGAAAGGAAGGGGGAAATAGAATATGGAGGGAATTGTGCTCGCCAAGATCATCGCAATCTTGTGCCTACGTATCTTACATTCAATAGTGAATGAAGAATCAGAGCGTTTGTAGTTCGTGGTAATGACCACGAAAGAAACGGGTTTGAATTGGATTTGAAGTGGGTACGGATGACGATTACTCGAAGTTTAAGAAAGACTTCTCGGACCCAAGTAATCGGGAGAGCGAACCAAAGACTTGGAACACTCTCTTTTTTCATCATGAAGGAATGATGTGTTTGAAAGGATAAGGTTGAAATGATGACGATCACTTGAAGCCTAAGAAAGACTTCACAGACCCCAAGTAATCGGGAAAGCGAACCAAAGACTTGTAACACTCTCTTTTTCATCGTAAAAGAAGGCTGTTTGAATTTGAAATGGTGTATAAAAGGATGAGATTGGTCGGATGACGACTACTTGAAGCTTGAGAGAGGCTTCTCGGATCCAAGTAGTCGGGAGAGTGAACCAAAGACTTGGGACACTCTCTTTTTCATTGTAAAAGAAGTTGTTTGAAAGGTGAGTGAAAGGATGAGTAATTGGAGATGGTTGAATATTTTCGAGTTTGTTAATATTATTTAAAGGCGTCAATTGCTCACACACGAATAAGATAACTCGCATCTAAACAACTGAAAGCAAGATCAAAGACTTGAACCTACTCTTTACACCTTGGAAATAATTGAATAATTATTAATAGATTGATAGTTTGTTTCGAAAATCCGCTTGATGTTGGATCAAGGGTTTGACTCATTATCGCGTGCAAAGTGTGTTGAAAATGAAATTGTTTGAAAAAAAGAGACCGACTTGACTTACGCATCAAGGGTCGAGTTGTAATAGGTTGATGGCGAATGCGTATGAGCACTCGACTTACGGGTTGTTTGAAAGTGGCTCGATGATGAATCGAGAATTAGTTTGAAAATAGTTTGATCCGCTCTAGTCCCTATGGGTGCTCCTAGGAGATAAACTAATAATCAAATAAATACGAAGCATACATCGGAATGGGAGAGGGGTACATGTAAGTTACACAGGATTGCACGAAATAAAGGGGTCTCATAGTAAGGTAGCCCAAGAGAAAGCCGTGTGTGCGCATTTGTGTCGTAAACTACTCTTTGAGCATAGTCGGGCACGACTCAACATTAGGATACCTACAAATAACCAATGATACAACAGTCCACCAATTCGGCTTTTAGGAGTTTCGATAATTTATTAGGTGTTTTCGATTATGGGTGAATGAATATGAAAAAATATGATAATATGAATAATAATATGAACAATATGAATAAATAATATGTTAAGATAAATATAACAATAATATGAATAATATGGAAATTAAATTTAATGGTCAATGAATCGAAATAAAATCGGAAGAAAAAAAGTGGTCTCGGATCCTTTGTTTCACGCCAATAGTTTGATGGTTAAACGGTGGAAACTTCTTCATCGACCCGCGAAAAAAAATGATAAAAGTGGAATAAAATGCTCAATAAAAATCTAACCCCAAAAATGTGTAAACTCTAAACTTAAATTAACAAGAAAATAATTATAAAGTTTTATAAAAGGTTGTATGTACATAAAATAAATGAGATAAAAAAAAATTCTTTCTAAAAAAAAAATTAAAAAAAAAACTCGTTGTTTGAATTTTATTTTTGAGAGCTGAGGGTGTGCAGACGCTAGGGAATGGGTGATGACTAGAAATCAAATAGAGTCATCATGGGCCCAAAGCCCATTCGTCTATCCCTTAACAAACCCAGCGGCCAGAGTTAAACACCACCACCAAATGTTGAATGAACAAAAACGCAACGTTCAGAAATAGAAACCAACCCACCATGGACGAAAAAACCTCAACAGATCAAGCTTTGAAAAGGCTAGTATTCACCATAAAATCAACTTCGGTCACGATTCAAAATCCCTATGGCATTGTGTCTATATCTGGGTTTCACCCGATAGCTTCAATCTTTTCTTCCTCTCTCCATTGTTTTTTGGTTCTGTTCTGAAATGGGTTGAATGAAGAAGAAGATTAAGTTGGATGTTTTGAGGGTAGGGAGAGTTTCGTTTAGGCGTAGAATGAAGAAAGGGTTCTGAGGAAAGTATTGGGGTTGAAAGTGAATTGTTGGGTTGAGAGTGAAGCTGTGGTGATTTACAACATCACCGTTGTTGTTGGGTTTCGAAGAAAAAGTATGTGGGTTGAAGGTTTACATGGTTTTGTTTTAATGGATGGGTTAAGAAGATGGTGGTTTTATGAAGAACAATTTTTTCATTTTGGGGTTGTAGAAGAGGAGGGTTGAAATTTTAAAGGTGTGAAAAGGATTATTCGTGGGTTCCCCCTGTTGAAGATTTTTTGAGAGGTTTTATTGATTGGAGAAAATGGATTTTCGTGTGGTGTTATGAATTGGTCTGAAACAAGCTTTTTTAATGTTGGTTGTCTGGCGTGGCTTTTGTGATTTTGCAGTACTGGTTTTGTAGGTACAGTTATGTGTGGGGCTGGTTTAGCAGGTTGCAGGCTATGGCTTGTTCGAGGGTTTTTGGCTGGTTGTAGCAGAGTTGGTCTGGTGTGGGGTTTGGTGCAGCAAACTGGTTTTTTTTTGTTTGTTTGTGAAGCTAATGGTTTGTCGAAGACCATTGGATATACCAATTGCTAGATGTGTTATACTGCTTTGTGTAGTGGTTGTCTTGTATGTCATGGTCCTGACTGAATTCTGTTGTGTACTGACATTGCTATATGTTTTTTCATTTATTATTTTTTCAGGACTTCGCATATGGCTCTTGCTGATGGTGGAAGCACGTTGCACGGCAGTATTGTGATGCTTTATTTGAAAATCGGGTGAGCTGAAGGTTAAAAATGTTGGCTGCAGAATTACCTTTTGGGGAGGTCTTTGAAACATTCCAAGTTAAGGACTGCTGAATGACTTTGTTTTTTCTCGCAGGACAACGGTTATCGACCGTTCATGCAGGCCCGTTCATCCGTCCCTTATTTTCCATTGCTGAATAACAATTGTGATGGTTGTAATGATACTTTAGTCCAGTGCCTTGGCGAACCGATTAAGCGCAGATGGAGCTTTCAACCTCTGCTTGAAAACGTCACGGTGTGCTGCGGCTTGGTTGTTTACAGCTTTAAATTTGCTATTAGCGTGGGGCTACCGTCACTTGATGGTGTGCCGGTATGCCGCGGTTATCACAAATTGGGTGTATCGTTGTCCTTGTATGGTTTATGCAACGTGATTTGCTTTTTATAATTGCTACCGTTTTTGTGGTTTTTCAGGGGAGGAGCGACTTCTTGGTTTTCTTCTTTTTAAATAAGTGCGTGAAGGCTCCGTTTCTTCGCGGATATGGATTGGGAGACGTAGTACGATTTGTGTAAAGGCTGCTGCAGGCTCTAATATTCTCGTACAATCTCGCAACATTTCTATGATACGTGCGTATGGACTAACCAGAGGTATGCTTTGCAATAACACCTTGTTGTGTTGTGTGACGGTGTCTTTTACGTTTTGTTGTGTATCATAATCTTCTGGTGTATGCTGGTTATTTTGCAGAGTTAGTTTGTCATGCCCAAGGTACCGTGAACGGTCATTGCGGTAACATTTTGTTGAGGATGATGTAGGGTTTATCACTCTGTTAAACACTTGATATGGTTGTCAAGTACTACTTGGCTATGTGGCCTGAGCTCTCACCAATATTTATCATTTCTATTTATTTCGTGAACTGCAGGCAGTATCCATTGTGTACAGTTTGGACATGAATTACATGCGGTTCGGTAGCTGGGGTAGTGTATGATGCGCAGATTGTTTGCGGTTTGGAGAACCCAGTCATAGCAGATATATTCATCTTCATATCAGTAATGTTGTTGTTTCAATACAAGTCATGGGATTCAATGGTAGGTTGGCTCATGGCTTGTTAGTCTGAGAGCAGTCTGAAACGTGCTGTAACACGAGACCTTATTTTTCTTTTGAAATAAAATTGTCGGCTCAATTTGTTGCGTGGCAAGCGTAGAGTCATGTAGCTCATGAATTGACTCCTCTCTATTATTTGTAAAAAAAAATACAATGGCCTTTATTAATTATTTTGTAAAAAATTCCACTTATCAAAAGTGAAATGAGATTTGAGAGCTTGTGAAGTTCATATGTTCATGTAGAGTTACTTGGAATGTTGGAAAGTGCATAGGCTCCTCATTTTTATCAGCTGACCATGGATGATAAGCTATGGTTTGTCACACGGTTTTCTTCAACTTTTGTTTGCGCTGCAGTTTGTAACTCTAATGGGAAATGGATCCTTTTGTTTGCAAAGGTGGGCCTATGATAGTTCTTGATTTTTGTATAAGAAGAAAGAAAAAGAATTTCCTATATGTGACTTTTGTGTGAGTAGTTTTTTTTTGAAGGATTATGGGCTCCCCTTGGACTCGTAAGATTCTAATATTTGCGTCTCACTCATAAACAAAGTTTGGACATCTCCATAAGATCATGATAATCAAACTCGAAATTCTTGGCTTAAACTGATGAAAATTTGACATTCCGCGAAAACCAAATTCCAAGTAAAATTTTGACTTGAAATAATTTCCACTCGAATTAGCCTTGAAAAAAAAAAGAATCGACCATGGATCAATATTGAATTAAGCATATTCCTAACAATTGACCCACATACATATGATTTGGGTACAAAAGCCCTCACAGAAACCTCATGACGCAATCTCTTGAATGACTAACCATTTTAGGTCAAAAACACTGAATGATACTCATTACCCGCCTGAGTCATCTCACACAACCTTGAACTACAAGCAGAGGCAACAATTTTGAACTTTTTGAAATAAAGCAAATGAGTAAATAGACGAAATGGAGGTTGTACAAAGGTAGGACAAATTTGGGGTATGACAATGCCTCGTGAGCATGACCTACCACTTGGACCTATGAAGCGTACTTATCAACGACCGTTACTTAATCCTCAGTCAGGTCCAAGGAATCAACCGCAAAGTAAGAATCCACATCCAAATCAGCGTCGAAGCTCTTCCCAACAAGGCCCGAGCAGACCAAGGAGGCCAGAGAAACACTTTGACCCAATTTCTATGTCGTACAGTCGACTCCTCCCTTTATTGCTCAGTAACTTTTTGGTCCAGCTAAGAGAACTTGGTCCTCCTCCAACACCTCCTCCTTTAGGTTATGATGCAAATGCCAGGTGTGTATTCCACTCTGGAGCGCCTGGACACACGATCGAGGATTGTAAAACCTTGAAGTACCAAGTACAAGGGTTGATTGAGTCCAGATTGATTTCATTTACGCCTCAAGGCCTTCAAATTAACGTCAACCCTTCATCTGGTCGGGCAGGTTCATCAGTTTCTGGCATGGAAGAAAATTCTGAAAGTGGGCATGAAAAAGGTTATCATAGTGGTCCCAATGAGCAAGAAGGCTAGCCTAACTGCGAGTCAAGAAAGTAAAAGCCCAGTACCCGATGGCGGCAAATTTTTATATCTTGTTTTTTCTAAGCATTTTGTAATTTATTTCCCGTCATTTGCTACTTGTTTTTAAACATTGTTTTGTTTTGAATGGTAATATTAATGAAGTAATCATGTTTTTTGAATTAATCATGTCGCATTCGCTCATCTTTTCTTCACTTACAAAAAACAAAAAAAACAAAAAAATACATCCATGTACACCTCTCGTCCACTTTCTTTTTCAAATTTTAGCAAAGATTGGAGGGAGGATGACGAAAACGGAATACCCATAATTGCAGTTGTATGCTTTCGGATAAAATCCTGCTGATGATGTACAGGCATTGTTTCAAATCCCCTAAACACCGAAGATATAAGGAGTTAGTCCCTAGTCAACCACTTTGAGCCTAGAAGTAGGAGTTTCCTTCGGATTTAAACCCTTATGATAAACCTGGGGCATGGGTAGTGTTCAGTTAATCTGATTGCACGTTCAATTTCCAGATGAAATCCATGTTATGGCATTTTTTCTTCAACGGCCAACGACTTGGCAGTCACAAGCCTTTCAAAAAAAATATATATGCTAAAAGAAAAGCCCGCTAAGTTGAACACCTAAAGAGGCAACTTAGCCAAAAGTTAGGGATACAAAAAAAAATCAAAAGAGGTCCTCAAACCCTCAACAAAAACAAAATAAGATTCAGTGGCTACTCAAATCAAAAAGGGTCACTAACATCCATCAAAACCAAATAAGGTGACTGCCACGTCGAACGAACCTTGAACCGTCAAGCTTACACTGTCAAGATAAGCACGTGTGGAATTAGCTGAACATAGAACTGGAGATCATCACGAAGAAAGGGTGGGGACAAATAATACTTTGAGCCTTATATCCTTTGTTTCTATAACCGTGAACCAGACCATGTTATAACCCTTAAAAAGACCTAATTGAAGTAGGTTTTATTCTGAAAGCATGTTACAGTAAGGTTGTGTAAGCTGACTCCCTACATATTTGCTAATCTTCAGTATTGGTGTCATATTCTTGCTATATTTTTCAAACACCAATAAATCAACACTACGTTTGGATTAATGGTCCATTCGTCACACACTTCCACATCATTCCTAATAAAATGATCTTTCAAATTTGCATGAGAATTGCATTAAAATTACCATTTGTGAATAAACAATTTAAATTGCAAGTCGGTACTTGACATCAAGGAAAGGTTAACAAAGAGTAATCAAAGAGGATTTGACCGTTCATCAAAACTGACCGGAATCAAAAGCACCTTGCGGTCCTGTGGATCAGGGGCATTGGCATCCAATGATGGTGAAATAGGCTAGTCTAAAGCAAGCCCCCAAGCATCATTTGATAAGGGGACGAGTCATGCAAAAATTTGTTGATCAGAAGAGAATCATCACAAGACTCTACCAACTAGGGGCAGGTCATTCGAAGGTTCTTTGATTAAAAGAAAATCCCTTCCAATGCTCAATCAGCGCAGGTCGAATCACTTCAACGCTCATTCTGGGGGCAAGCTACTTCAAGAGTACGTCGAGGCCCATCACTTTCAAGAGTTGGTTAATCAAGGACAAATTCTTCCATGATTCAAAATTCTGGGGCAAGCCGTCTCAAGGTCATCTCCTGGAAAGCTACCTCCAATCTCTCTTTTAAGGGAAATCCTCCAAAGACCCTTCCAGACTGGGACAAATTGAACTGAAACTGGGGCAATTCCTCTCAGTGTTTTCAGGCTTATGAAGCAAGCTCTTTCAAGCTCAAAGCGAGTGTCGGGAAATCATGCTATTAGCCCACCCGACCAAATCACCCTTATCAAATAAAAGCCTTGCTACAAGAGACCCTCATTACATTTCTAGGAAACTTCATATCATTGCATAAATCATCCTCAGGCATTAGTCGCATCGGTTTTCTCATGCATGATGTCCTGCAAATCATCTCATTCCTCGAGCCTAATCTCACAATCCAACAGCCTTATAACCCAAATCACTTCTAAACCAGTTCTCGCCTGGTCACCCTTTTCTTTAGCCTACCCCGTAAAAAATCGGTTCCCATCTGGTAATTCACCTTCAAAACCCAACCATACTTGGCACGTCCATCGCCCACAAACTCCATATTCTTACATCCCTAACAATTTTTTTTTTTGCATACATGCTGCATCATTACATGAGTGCTTAGCCAGTCATTCTCAAAGATACAAATTTCCTGTGGACATCCTAGTAGGATCTTTTAAGAGTGCTATCACTTACTGTAATACCCCAAATTTTGCCCTAAGATTTGTCGTCGCATTTCATTGCATTTAATCAATTACTAACAAATTTGTGTAGTTGTTTGACTTTTTGCAGGTAAATATCATATGGCATGTATTTTTTTTCTAAAAAGTAAAAATGGCACAATTGGCAAGAGGACATGTGTAAGGAGTTGTGAGTGTGAGAGGTTGAGAGTTTGAATCTCACCTTTATCATTTTTTTGTTTTTTATTATTTTTACTCTAAATTTTTCTATCTTTCATTAAAAAATAACAAAAATAGTTTTTTATTATTACTTAATTATTATTTTCGTATTTTAATTAAATCATTTTTTAAAATATCATTTTTTTTCACTTTTTTCTAAATTATTCATAAAAATATCCAAAAAATCATAAAATAAAAAATATTGAAAAAAATTTTGTTCTTTTTATAATATTTTTTATTTTAGGAATCAATAGGATTATTAGTTTTTATTTTAAGTTTATTTTAATTATTTTAAATTATTTAAATTTTATTTTTTTTCTTAACTAATTATTTAGTTTGGGCTTTAAAATGGGCTTTAGGGACATTATTGACAATTTGGTGTTAACCCTAATTTGTTCCCTATATATACATGTGTTGCTTTGTTGAAAAAGGGGAGAATGAAAAAAAACCTAAGAGGAGTGAGTGTCGTTTACCGTTGTTTCTTTTTCTTCATCTTTTACCGTTATTTCTTTTTCTTCATCTATTACTGTTGTTTCTTTTTCTTCATCGTTTACCGTTATTTCTTTTCCTTCATCTATTACTGTTGTTTCTTTTTCTTCATCTTTTACCGTTATTTCTTTTTCTTCATCTATTACCGTTATTTCTTTTTCTTTATCTATTAATGTTACGTTTATATATTTATAATTTTTAAATTGTTAGAGTTTATATATATATATATAAGATTAATTTTCGATCGAATTATATCGATACGATGTTTGCACATTTGTGTGCATGACGCGTGACATTTGTGTTAGTTCGATCTGGATGCGATGATCGCATTTTTGTGTGAGCAATAATACTGTTTTTTTGCTTAATTTCTTTTTCTTTGCGATAAATTTTGTTTCGTCCGATTTAGATCTGGTTGCGCTAAGCGCATTTCTGCGTTAACAACATTGTTGGGTTATTTGGCATATTTAAAATTCATTATTGCTTTATTATTATTATTATTATTATTAGTATTATTATTATCATTATTTATTATTATTATTATTATTATTATTAGTAGTAGTATTATTATTATCATTATTTATTATTATTATCATTATTATTTATTATTATTATTATTATTATTATTATTATTATTATTACTATTATTATTATTATTATTATCATTAATTTATTAAAACTTGTTATAATATAAAAATCTGTTTTTTAAAATAAATAACATTAACATCTTTTCCAAATTAATATGAAAACCTATTATTTTTAAGAAAAACTTTTTTTTAGATAAATTTAAAATAATAACTAGAACCGTTTTTTTTAAAAATATATAATAATAACATTAAACTTTTTTTTTTTAAAAAATAAAACCTTTTTGTTAGATAATTAAATTAAGACTATTTTTGAAATTTTTTTTTAATAATATTAAAACCTCTTTTTTTTAACTTAAATCAAAAGCTTTTTTATATATCACAAATAAACAACAAAGAATATCTATAACTTTCGCACTTCCGTTTCATAACTCGCCTGATTACTGTGTGACTCTGTCTGCTAACCTTGTGTATTCAATGTGCAGCTTGTTACGTTGCTATTAGTTATTTTAATGTGTTTTTCAATTCAAGTTGTATATAATTGTATCCGTTTCTCATTTGTAACCTCGCGAACCAACAATCGCGTTTACTTTCTGCATTTTATTTCCGTTTGTATGATTTAAATTTCTCACACTTTCATCACTATTACTTCTGTCACATCACACCTCCGAAGGATTAGGTCTAGCCGTTTGGCCGCCATGCCAATAGTCCTCAAACCCTCAAATTTCACACATTCAATTTCAAACCCTCAAAACTACAAACTACAAACCCTAATTTTCACAAATGCCTCGCCGCAGGCAAAATTACCATGTTACCCCTAGCATTAGGTCAAAGAGCCGCCACGCTCATTTTAGGGTTTCCCGCCATGGAATCCCAAATTTAACCCTAATTACAACTTAACAATTTATAACATAGAGATCGGAGTTTAAGACTCCATGTAAGCGTGTCCTTAAGATGCGTTTATTCCCCTTGAGACCTTGACCACAGTCAAGAAGTCTCTAACCTCCCTTTTGAGGGGAACTACAGTTACTCTGATTCCATTCCCGTAAGGATATGTAGGCACAAGATGCGATGTCTTGCCGAGTAAACTTAGAATTAACCCCTAGGTCTTTTAATTTTCAATCCTTTGTATATACCCTAAAGCAAAATAATTAATGAAATAAATAAAAAAAAAAATAAACAAAAGGTTCCCGTAGAGTACTACGGAAGTTTAGGGTGCTAATACCTTCCCTAAATTTAACCAACCCCCGAACCTTAGATATCTCCCTTTTAGGTTTTTCCTTTCTTTAACCTTTCCTTCGGATAAATCAAAGACCGGTTGTAAATGAATTAAGATTCAAGTTAATCAATAGCTTGACATCCAAATTTCACCGCAACAGAAAATGGCGACTTCACTGGGGAGTCCTAACTATTGAGGGTTATCCCTATTTTGTTTATTTTTCTTTATATATTTGTTTTATTATATATTTTGCTCACTTGTATGTATATATTGGGGTACCTTACTTGGAGTTACTGTGTTGTGAAAACTTTTACCGTTATCGATTGGAGTCTGTGATACTGGGAACCATAGTACCTTTACACCATCTTGACCTTATATAGGACGTAGTGCGGGAACTATATGGGAGTAGTCCTACAATGGTTGCTACGCGATGCTACACTTAAAAGAGGTTCTCTTGAGAATATTATTGACCCTCGAGTCAGTCGGGAAGTCGATAATATCCGAAAGATGGACTGATGACTTTGGGCACTGATTTAGAACCCTTGTTCTGCAGGTACAATCAACCTATAGTACATACCTCTTTGGGAAGGGTAGACCTTAACTCCATTCACTGTTCCTCTAACTTAGGACCTTTGTTTGCTTATGTGTATTTGTACATTGCATCCATAAAGCATCATATCATTCCTAGTTTCAAGGAATCCGACAGTCCCTTGCAAATTCAAGAAGCCCTACATTTCAAAGTCTAAAAATTTTTCCAGCCTTCCTAAAAGGGAATATTTGCAATCGACCGTTGAAATTCTTGGAACCATTGCATGGCATTAACATCATACTCTTGCATTGCATTTGTCCCCCGGTTTCTCATTCCCGGTCCTCTCGTCTTCCAGTGTACCTTTGAGTCGTCAAACTGATTCCTCGACACAGATATCAGACTAGAATCGGAACAAGGATCACTTTGATCCTATTCCCATGACTTACACAGAGTTGTATCCTGACTTAGTTCGACAAGGGCTGATCACTACAAAGGCTTTACCACCTCCTCTTAATCCTCCGGCTGGATTTAGGGCTGATCTCCATTGTGCTTCCCATGAGGGTGCCCCAGGCCATGACTTGGAGCATTGTTTTGCATTGAAGGCTAGAGTATGTGAATTGGTTAGAACTGGAATACTTGATTTTACAGACAGTCATCCGGATGTTCAGAAAAATCCCTTGCCAGTACATCAGAAATGAAGTTTTGTCACTAGGCCTTTTGTTTCTCGTTGTTTGCACTTTCCTTATTTTGTTTAAGTTGTTTGCTTTTAATTATGTTTGTACTTTCATTAATGAAATAAGCATTGCGACTTTTGATTCAATTCATTTCCGTCCATTTATTTGCATCTTTATGCTTTATTTTTCAAATGTTTACTTCTTGTCCAAAATTTTGATATGCTAAGATCGGAGGGAGGATGACGAAAACGTTATACCCATAATTGCTGTCAGTATGCTTTCAACCAAACCTTGTTGACGATGTAAGGCATTGTTTCAATTCCCAAACACTGGAGAAATAAGGAAGTTAATCCCTCGTTACCCCCTTCGAGCCTAGAAGTTGGAGTTTCTTTCGTTACAAAAAACCCACAATTTTAACCTTGGGATGGGTAGTTCTCAGTTAACTTGGTTGTGTGTTCATACGATACACCTTTCATTAACAAATTTTCCTTCGCACACGTCAAACAAGTGTCGAAGATGTTTTCTAATCAAAAGGTCGATGATGGTTCACCGTAATCATTAAAATCAAACAGTCACTTTCCTTCACACAAAAAAATAATCCAAAGAAGCCCGCTAAGTCAAAACCTATGAAGGAGACTTAGGCAATACTGGGGCATCCCGCTGACTGTAAACTCTAAAATAAACAGTTCAGGCAAAATTTAGGGATAATACAAAGAGATTTTAAATCCTTATCTTGAAAATCCTCAATGTCAAAACAATCAAATGTTATAGGGGAGTAGTGGCTGCCTTTTCATAGGTCCCTTTGACTTCTGAATCATCACTGCTACGATCAATGAAATCCCTAACTTATGGGAACCTGAATGCATAGTATGAGTTAACTGAGCATAGGACTGAAGATCATCACGTAGATTGGGTGGGTACAAATAAATTTTGAGCCTTTATCTTTTGTTTCATAAACCGTGAACCAGGCCACATTACAACCCTCAAAAGACCTAATTGAAGCAAGGTTATTTTGAAAGTATACTACAGCAAGGTTGCGTAACCTGACTCCTAAAGATCTTTGTGAATCATTTATTTTGGCAGTACACCTTTGTTTTAAACTTTGAGCGTCTTGAACCGTTGTGTTCTGACTAACGACTCATGTATTTTCCATCTTTCAAAAATAATTTTGATTTCAAAAGTCGCATGAACTTTGCATTACCATGTTTGTATGAATATTTTTGTTTGCAAACTGGCTTTCCTCTAAGGAATTTTCAAACAAATGAGAAACTTGGTCAAGTGATCTTATCAGGGGCAAGTTCCTTTTACATCCTGTCAAAGAATTAGTTCAAGATTTGTTCAAGGCAATATCTTCTCAGATTTGGTTTATCCAGAGAATTGTTCAAGACTCAGACTGGGGCAAGCCCTCCGAGGATACAGCAAAACAGTCGATTCCACGAATCAGACAGCTGAAGCAATTATCAATTCATTTGACCTGGGGCAGTTTACTTGCATAATCCCCAAGCAGTTATTCATCATTCCTACAGTGATTATCAACTTGATACAGTTTAACAGAATGACAGTGATCTCCGTGTTGAGGAATCAGTCCTCCAGTTTTGTCATCTCACAGAAAGAGTCGAGTCTTGTCGTTGACGTCTGCATTTGCATTTGATCATATGTCATAGCATAATTCCTATACATGTGCACATCTTGGGTGCTTTATTCCCCATTTACATTTCTATCTTGGGTGCTTTACTCCCCATTTACATTTCTATCTTGGGTGCTTTACTCCCCATTTACATTTCTATCTTGGGTGCTTTACTCCCCATTTACATTTCTATCTTGGGTGCTTTATTCCCCATTTATATTTCTATCTAGGGTGCTTTACTCCCCATTTACATTTCTATCTTGGGTGATTTATTCCCCATTTACATTTCTATCTTGGGTGCTTTACTCCCCATTTACATTTTTATCTTGGGTGCTTTACTCCCCATTTACATTTTTATCTTGGGTGCTTTACTCCCCATTTACATTTCTATCCTGGGTGCTTTACTCCCCATTTACATGTCTATCTTGGGTGCTTTACTCCCCACTTACCTTCTATCCTTGGGTGTTTTATCCCCCATGTACCTTTATCCCGGGTGTTTTATTCCCCGTTTACCAGATATTCCTGGGTTTACCTAACATCATGGTGTTTTACCCCCATTTGCTTTTTTTTTCTCCCTGAGGTCGTGTTTTACTCGTGTCTTACCTTGTGGGCAAAATTTATTTACTTGGCATCATGGGTGTTTTATCCCCATTTGCGTTTTTCTCCTGAGCTCGTGTTTTACTCGCGTCTTACCTTGCGGACAATTTCTAATTTACTTGGCACCTATCAACAATTTTGTGTCGTGTCTACTCGACGTTCTTCCAGATATGACATGTCTTCTTCCCTAGTGCAATTCCTCGGTGGGTCGTCCCCTGTGGCGTTGTTTCGTCTGTATCCGTGCATTTGTCATTTTCATCATACGCATCATATCAGATTTATATTATATTTAGCATTATAGTTCGTTTTGTTTCGTCCATATCATTGCATAGCACTGCGTCTAAAGGCAAAATTTTCGGTTATCTGTATTTAAATCCCTCCACCATGATTTCTCGAGTCTCCGTTGCTCGAACCACCCGGTGAAGTTATTTAAATAGGGGCAACTGTAATACCCCAAATTTTGCTCTAAGATTTGTCGTCGCATTTCATTGCATTTAATCAATTACTAACAAATTTGTGTAGTCGTTTGACTTTTTGCAGGTAAATATCATATGGCATGTATTTTTTTTCTAAAAAGTAAAAATGGCACAATTGGCAAGAGGACATGTGTAAGGAGTTGTGAGTGTGAGAGGTTGAGAGTTCGAATCTCACCTTTGTCATTTTTTCATTTTTTATTATTTTTACTCTAAATTTTTCTATCTTTCATTAAAAAATAACAAAAATAGTTTTTTATTATTATTTAATTATTATTTTCGTATTTTAATTAAATCATTTTTTAAAATATCATTTTTTTCACTTTTTTCTAAATTATTCATAAAAATATCCAAAAAATCATAAAATAAAAAATATTGAAAAAATTTTTGTTCTTTTTATAATATTTTTGATTTTAGGAATCAATAGGATTATTAGTTTTTATTTTAATTTTATTTTAATTATTTTAAATTATTTAAATTTTATTTTTTTTCTTAACTAATTATTTAGTTTGGGCTTTAAAATGGGCTTTAGGGACATTATTGACAATTTGGTGTTAACCCTAATTTGTTCCCTATATATACATGTGTTGCTTTGTTGAAAAAGGGGAGAATGAAAAAAAACCTAAGAGGAGTGAGTGCCGTTTACCGTTGTTTCTTTTTCTTCATCTTTTACCGTTATTTCTTTTTCTTCATCTATTACTGTTGTTTCTTTTTCTTCATCGTTTACCGTTATTTCTTTTCCTTCATCTATTACTGTTGTTTCTTTTTCTTCATCTTTTACCGTTATTTCTTTTTCTTCATCTTTTACCGTTATTTCTTTTTCTTCATCTATTACCGTTATTTATTTTTCTTTATCTATTAATGTTACGTTTATATATTTATAATTTTTAAATTGTTAGAGTTTATATATATATAAGATTAATTTTCGATCGAATTATATCGATACGATGTTTGCACATTTGTGTGCATGACGCGTGACATTTGTGTTAGTTCGATCTGGATGCGATGATCGCATTTTTGTGTGAGCAATAATACTGTTTTTTTGCTTAATTTCTTTTTCTTTGCGATAAATTTTGTTTCGTCCGATTTAGATCTGGTTGCGCTGAGCGCATTTCTGCGTTAGCAACATTGTTGGGTTATTTGGCACATTTAAAATTCATTATTGCTTTATTATTATTATTATTATTAGTATTATTATTATCATTATTTATTATTATTATTATTAGTATTATTATTATTATCATTATTTATTATTATTATCATTATTTATTATTATTATCATTATTATTATTATTATTATTACTATTATTATTATTATTATTATCATTAATTTATTAAAACTTGTTATAATATAAAAATTTGTTTTTTAAAATAAATAACATTAACATCTTTTCCAAATTAATATGAAAACCTATTATTTTTAAGAAAAACTTTTTTTTAGATAAATTTAAAATAATAACTAGAACCGTTTTTTTTTTAAATATATAATAATAACATTAAACTTTTTTTTTTTAAAATAAAACCTTTTTGTTAGATAATTAAATTAAGACTATTTTTGAAAAAAAAATTTTAATAATATTAAAACCTCTTTTTTTTAACTTAAATCAAAAGCTTTTTTATATATCACAAATAAACAACAAAGAATATCTATAACTTTCGCACTTCCGTTTCATAACTCGCCTGATTACTGTGTGACTCTGTCTGCTAACCTTGTGTATTCAATGTGAAGCTTGTTACGTTGCTATTAGTTATTTTAATGTGTTTTTCAATTCAAGTTGTATATAATTGTATCCGTTTCTCATTTGTAACCTCGCGAACCAACAATCGCGTTTACTTTCTGCATTTTATTTCCGTTTGTATGATTTAAATTTCTCACACTTTCATCACTATTACTTCTGTCACATCACACCTCCGAAGGATTAGGTCTAGCCGTTTGGCCGCCATGCCAATAGTCCTCAAACCCTCAAATTTCACACATTCAATTTCAAACCCTCAAAACTACAAACTACAAACCCTAATTTTCACAAATGCCTTGCCGCAGGCAAAATTACCATGTTACCCCTAGCATTAGGTCAAAGAGCCGCCGCGCTCATTTTAGGGTTTCCCGCCATGGAATCCCTAATTTAACCCTAATTACAACTTAACAATTTATAACATAGAGATCGGAGTTTAAGACTCCATGTAAGCGTGTCCTTAAGATGCGTTTATTCCCCTTGAGACCTTGACCACAGTCAAAAAGTCTCTAACCTCCCTTTTGAGGGGAACTACAGTTACTCTGATTCCATTCCCGTAAGGATATGTAGGCACAAGATGCGATGTCTTGCCGAGTAAACTTAGAATTAACCCCTAGGTCTTTTAATTTTCAATCCTTTGTATATACCCTAAAGCAAAATAATTAATGAAATAAATAAAAAAAAAATAAACAAAAGGTTCCCGTAGAGTACTACGGATGTTTAGGGTGCTAATACCTTCCCTAAATTTAACCAACCCCCGAACCTTAGATCTCTCCCTTTTAGGTTTTTCCTTTCTTTAACCTTTCCTTCGGATAAATCAAAGACCGGTTGTAAATGAATTAAGATTCAAGTTAATCAATAGCTTGACATCCAAATTTCACCGCAACACTTACCTTTTGTAAGTCCATTTTGAGATGTCTTCTCACCTTACCTTTCGTAAGGGATTTCATGGCCTTTCACATGAAATCTTATCCTTTCGCTTCCCTTTTGTAAGCGTCTTCTCGCTGTCTTTTACATGCGACTAAACTTTGTGTTGGGTATCTTCGATCAATTTGGATGCTTGATGCCTATGTGGCCAAGAACTAAATGGTCGTCATACTTAAAGAATGTCATCTCCGCCGTTGTGCCTGTGAGGTCAAATGATGTTCTGATACCCTTTTCAAAGTCCCTCTGCCTTTGCAAGAGGATGGTTATTACCCTTCACTTACCTTTTGTAAGCCTTTCCGTGTCTTTTCCACGAAGTATCTCCTCTCTGCCTTTCGCATAGGAGTCTCCTTACCGTTCGTAAGGGATTTCATGGCCTTTCGCATGAAGTCTTATCCTTTCGCTTCCCTTTCGTAAGCGTTTTCTCGCTGTATTTTACATGCGACAAAACTTTGTGTTGGGTATCTTTGATCAATTTGGACGCTTGATGCCTATGTGGCCAAGAACTGAATGGTCTCCATACTTAAAGAATATCATCTCCGCTGTTGTGCCTGTGAGATCAAATGATGTTCTGATACCCTTTCCAAGTTTCCTCTACCTTTTGCAAGAGGATGGTTATTGCCCTCAACTTACCTTTTGTGATTCTTTTTGTGTCTCTTTCACGAAATATTTTCACCTTGCCTTT
Organism: Lathyrus sativus; assembly: GCA_963859935.3. Classification (NCBI taxonomy): domain Eukaryota; kingdom Viridiplantae; phylum Streptophyta; class Magnoliopsida; order Fabales; family Fabaceae; genus Lathyrus; species Lathyrus sativus. Next base: position 49,900,514 of record OZ012741.1, on the reverse strand, counting down.
CGCAACAGATTTAACTTACCTTTAGTAAGACACACCGTGCCTTTTGTACAGGTTCTTGTCAGCTTACCTTTTGTAAGTGTCCTCTCTACCTTTTGTGGAAGGAATTTTTCTCCTAACCTTTTGTTCAGGGGTCTGTTCTGCCTTTTGCAGAAGAAAGTATGATCGTCCTCTCCCGAGGGAGTTTCCTATCTACCTTTTGTAGAGGGAATTGTCTCCAAACCTTTTGTTCTGGAGTCCTATTTACCTTTTGTAAAAGGAAATTTTTCTCCTAACCTTTTGTTATGGAGTCCTTTCTGCCGTGACAGAAGGAAATACGATCATATTCTCCCGAGGGAGTCTCCGCTATTTGATGTAGAAGGAGTTACTATTTCTCCAAACCTTTTGTTTCGGAGTCCTCTCTGCCTTTTGTAGAAGGAGTATTTCTCCTAACATTTTGTTCTGGAGTTCTCTCTACCTCTTGTAGAAGGAATATTTTTCTCCTAACCTTTTGTTCAGGAGTCCTCCTTGCCTATTGTAAGAGGAAAATTGTTTATTTTCGAGTCCTCTCTACCTTTCGTAGAGGGAATATCTCATTACCCCTTATTTTCCGAGTCCTCTCTACCTTTTGTAGAAGGAATATCTCACAGTAGTTTTATTTTTAGAGTCCTCTCTACCTTTCGTAGAAGGAATATCTCACAATCCTTTATTTTTAGAGTCCTCTCTACCTTTCGTAGAAGGAATATCTCATTATAGTTATTTGTAGAATCCTCTCTACCTTTCGTAGAAGGAATATCTCATAATCTTTTATTTTTAGGGTCCTCTCTTTCTTTCGTAGAAGGAATATCTCGCAATCGTTTATTTTAGAGCCCTCTCTACCTTTCATAGAAGGAGTATCTCACAGTCATTTATTTTCGAGTCCTCTATATCTTTTGTAGAAGGAATATCTCCTAGCCAATTTTTGGTTCCCTATTATAAGGCAACTCTTTGACTTTTTGCAGAAGGAGTTTTAGATAACTTGTGTGTAGTATAACTTATCCTCTTGGAATTCTACAGGAGTCCTCCTCTTCCGGCTGGCAAAGCACTCGTGTTCATTCCGCATTACATCTCAAGCATATCATCATATACCTCATAACCCTTCCTCGCTAACAGACACATTCTTTAAACTATCTTGCTGACTGTTTACTTTTATTCCACACCTCTCCAGTTGAAAATCCCAGGTATTCTAGTATTTAATTCTCTTCTACCATGAATGTCCGAGCACCTTTACCCCCCAGACATTCAGGTCCAAGATGATTAAATAGGGGCAGCTGTCACACCCTTATTTTCACCTTTAGCCTTTCATACTCTGCATTCGGCATATCACACATTATTCCGTTGCATATCAAGCATGTGAGTTCACAAGGTAAGGATTGGGTCGATTTGTTATTTTCCATTTCATATGAGACAATTTGCTTATCATGGGCTACTTGAGGGAAAAGGTCCATCACCTAAGTTTTGATCTAAGGTGGAAAGTCTACTCATGTAGATTTCTTCAAGAAGAAGTTACTTGAAAATATTGGGATGTTCAAGATAAATATTCCTAATGAACATGAAATGCAAGGCCAAATTCAAGTTTGCTTTAACCAACTTTGTTTCAAATTCTTGGTCAAGTGGAGTTCAAATTTGCAAAGCATGAGTCAAGATCACAAGTCCATAATTCAAGGCTTCATCCATTTCAAGTTTAATGGTTCTAGGGAAATCCATCATCAATTCATTAATTAGAGGCAAGAATATTACAAAGAGAAATTTTATGACATTACAAGAATGTCCTTTGTTGCAAGATTCCCAACTCTAAGTAATGTTTAGAAGTTAATTTATTTCTAATCTTCATTCAAGTCTCTAATCAAATCCATGATATGGTAATCTTCATGCCAAACCAAGTTGTCATGTGCTACATTATGCCCACAAACATCCAAAGAAAATACTTAAGAGTTAACATTGGTATGTTTCAAGATGAAGACCAAGTGTGTTCAACCATAGGCAATATGGATGCAATCCAAAATAGCCCCATGCAAGAAGTGGCAATATGTATCATGTTACAAAATCATTTTTATGTCGCAAGACCAAGAGAATAGCATGTGACAATGCATCTAAAAATCAGAATTTCAAAATTATGTCCAAAGGTTAACATTGACCAAGAGGGTAGTCCAAGCATAAGCCAACAAAGAGGTGAAAGGATTGAGGGCAATGTAGAGGGCTGTAGAAAAAGACAGCAGAAAAATGCAGCATAACCATATACATGGAAATGGAAAGAAAGAGAGTGACATGAGAAAGGGGGGTAAAAGACATTACCCCATGAAAAATCTGATGTTTGGGGAGAAGGGAAAACCCTAGAGGGGAGAGATAAGAAGGAGGGGGCTGTAAACAAAAAGGGATCACTCTTGATTCATTCAAGATCCATTTTTCCACACACATTGCAAAACCAGAAAAAATAGAGAGAGCAATAGAAACCCTAAAAAACCAGAAAAATAGAAAGGAAGAAAAACCAGAAAAAGGAGAGTGAGATAGAAGCACAAGAGCATCCTTGAAGAGAAGAACCTTCAGAACATAGAGTGAAGAGTGAGGGACGTTCAACCAAAACCAGGGAGGACTTGCAAGAAGGATAGAAAGCTCTTGGGTATCCATCCCTTCAAACCTTTATCTCTTTACTTTTTTTGCTTTTATATTCATTTCATTTAATCTCTTGTGTGTTGTTGTACTGTATATCATGTAAGGTCCTAATAGGGACCAAGAAACCATTTGCAAGAACCATAAAAACGAAAGAGAACAAAGGAAAAAGTTAGGTTTTTTCATTCTGGTAGCCTGACACGGGCCGTGTCACACAACACGGCCACCCGTGTCACACGACACGGCCCGTGTCACACAACACGGCCGATCGTGTTGCACCTCTGTTTGAGTTTTTAACATGTAAAATGCCCAGGACCTCTGACACGGGCCGTGTCACACAACACGGCCGCCCGTGTTGCACCTCTGTTTGGCCTTAAAAACTTATTTTGTCCCAGACCCTATGACACGGGCCGTGTCACACAACACGGCCACCCGTGTCACACCTCTGTCACGCTCCAAAAAACCCACATTGCATGTACCCTATGACACGGGCCGTGTCACACCTCTGTCACGCTCCAAAAACCCACATTGCATGTACCCTATGACACGGGCCGTGTCACACAACACGGCCACCCGTGTCACACCACTGTTTTTCACTTATTTTGTTATTTTTCACCACTGTTTTTCACTTTGTGCCATTTTTTTTTGCATGTCTCGATTTTTTTTTAGCCGACTAACCCCATATGTTTGTATGATTTTAGTGTGAATATTGTTTTTGTCCTTGTTAAATTTTGATTCCAAAAACCATTTTCAAAAGCAAACTCTTGATTTTATCGAGCCATTTTCAACCTTGTAAGTCGGCCGCCTTGTGCGTCCGCCATCGACCTTGTTCGTATCACCTCAAATACTTTTACAAACAATAAACCTTGATCCAACATCAAGTATTTCTCTTTTCTCATAAAAAATCCAAAACACAATAAAATAAACGATTAGAATTATGCACCACGAACTTTAAAGTGGTGGAGAGGGAATGAGAATGGAATCCTCCTACACTCGTTCCGAGTGTTTTGAATACAAGGCGCTCGACTTGGTTATTCGAGACATTCATTTCTATCCAAAGTCTTTTGTATAATCCTAGTCAAGAATAAATTCCTCCCTAAGAAAAAAACCTAAAAACAACATCAACTCATCAAACTTCTTTTGCCTTAGGGCGTCAATCCGACAACCTTTTTTCAAGGTATAAAATCAACCAATACATAATTATTTCTTAAGTGGCCGAACTACGGCTGCTCTGATTTCTCACACATGTTGAGAATACGTAGGCATAGGATTACGATGATCCTAGCGAGCACACTTTTCTTTCTTTCCCACCTTTAGTCATCCATACCTTTTAACCCAAGGACATGTTACGTCCGTTCTACCGCAAACAGGTAACGCATAAGACTCCAAGAGCGAGCCGAAATACACCTAACTGCTAGAATGCGCATGATAGCATCGTCTACCCAACATCCCGTCTTCCACCGTAGTCCCATGAACTACGAATGCTCTGATTCTTCACTTCATACAAGTGAATATACGTAGGCACAAGGGCCCCAATCCTTGGCGAGCACTCTAATAAACATCAACCCCCTCTTTCTTCAAACAAGCAAACTTTTAGAATAAAACCCCCATTCACGCTAAACAACCTAGGAGGTTCCCATCGAGTAAGATGGATGCGAGGGGGTGCTAATACCTTCCCCTCACATAACCGACTCCCGAACCCTAAGACTTGGTTGCGATGACCATGCTCTTTTCCCAAAGGTTTTATCGCTATTTCCCTTTTCCTCCTTGGGATAAATAAAATCTGGTGGCGACTATGTGTCATTTTTCGCGTAGCGACAAGAGAGAATTTCAATTTTTTTAATGATATGGGATGATAGATTTATGAAAGATAGCACAAAGATTTGAGGACCAATGAAGGATTTATGATGTTAGATTGAAATTAAACGCAAATTTTAGTGAATTTGATGCATTTTAGTGGATAGGGGAAAATGGGTGTTGTTGAGCATGCAAGAACAAGGATAGAAATGAAGAGGAATGTCGCAAAAGGAAATTATAAGTCGACCTTAGAGCATATGTGTCGGCCTGTCCTAGCTATAGTTTGGCACATACTAACGCGAACACACAAGAAATTTAAAAATTTTAATCATGATCCGACCTGAAATAACATATTTCGGCCTATACTGGAACATTTCAAACAAATTCAAAAATTAATTTGTATAGGTCGATCTGTGCCAGATTGTGTCGACCTGACGACTTAAAAATAAAAAGAATCTTAACTCAAGTGAGTTTTTAGTGACTTTGATAGACTTGTGGTGACTCATGAACAACAAGTTGATGAGGTGCACATGCATATGATTATGTTTGATGGTTTGTTTGCTTGACTCATGCAACATAAAAGAATGCAAACATGACTTGGTTTGAAATAAGATGAAATATGATAGCATTTATGTATAGTTACTATAAACATATAAAATGCAACACAATACAATCACATTTGATACTATGTATTCCCAGATGTTCTCTATACTTCAGTTGGATGAGTCAAACCTAGCACCCTACGTAGGCTCTGATCTCCAAGGCTTCAACCGTTCAGCCACGAAGCCCTGGGGATATGTGGAGCTGATCATCACCTTTGGGGAAGCAGAGATGCCCAGGTCCATCAAGGTCTAGTTCCTGGTAATTGATTGTCTTTCCCTTTACCAATGCATCTTCGGACGACCAACGCTGGCCTAGTTGATAGTCATGCCCTCCACGGTGCAACTGAAGATGAAGTACTATACTTTTAAAGGGCATGTCACCACCCTGCACGGAGACATAAAAGCAGCAAGGAGGTACTTTAAGGAAGCCTAAAAAAGGATGAGCATCATCACCACTCGACCGAAGACATCCAGCAGGCTTATCCTACCCTGCAGCTTCGACGAGGCGAAACCGATGCCCCGTGTTGACTCCATCGACCTCGACAGCCGTTTCTCCAAAGACAACCTTTGAGACCAGAAGAAGAAGAATGGGAAGGAGTCTCAGCCAAGCGCGAGCAGCCTCTAAACATCAACAAGAAGCGACGAGCCTGCCCAACCTTTATGGCCAATCCCAAATGGATAATTCGAGCTAGTCATCCACGGTGATAACCCCCACAAGGGAGTGAAGATTGGAACCGACCTCCCCGACCTTGCGAGGAAACAGGTGAAGGCCTACCTCTGAGAGAATGCTTATCTGTTTGCGTGGAGCGCTTCAGAGATGCCTGGGCTAGATCCAGAGGTGGCCTGCCACCAGCTCACCATCGACCCCACTGTAAGGGCAGTAGCCCAGCATAGGCGCAAGCAGCCCCGGAAAAAATTGAGGCTGTCGAGCAAGCTGTGAAAGACCTCCTAGAGGCAAATTTCATTTCGGAAGCCAAGTACACTACTTGTCTGTCCAATGTTGTACTTGTAATGAAATAAAATGGAAAATGGAAAATGTGTGTTGATTATACTGATCTTAATAGGGTCTGCCCTAAAGACGCTTATCCCCTACCCAACATAGACATATTTGTTGATATTTCTGCCAGTTTTAAATTAGTATCGTTCATGGATGCATATTCCGGCTAAAACCAAATACCCATGGCCAAAAACGATAAAAGGTACACAACTTTCATGACCGAATCAGGCAACTATTACTATAACGTAATGCCCTTTGGCTTGAAAAACGTCGGCGCTACCTACCAAAGAATGATGAAAAAAGTCTTCCGAGGAGAAATCAGGGATATGCTCAAGGTTTATATGGATGACATGATCGTGAAATCCCACGAGGAATCCAACCATACGCTCCATCTGAAGAAGGTCTTCGAATAGGCCAGGAAGTACATGTTGCGCTTCAATTTGGAGAAGTGCCCGTTCGGGGTACGGGTAGGAAAGTTCCTCGGTTTCTTCCTGACAGAACGAGGAATCAAAGCCAACCCCAACAAGTGAAGAGCCTTCTCTGAATTCCCCACGCCGAGATCTAAGAAATCGATTCAATCTCTAAATGAGATGCTCACCTCGTTGTCACGTTTCGTTGCAAAATTTGCTTAGCACGCTGTTGCGGTGGAAATAGGATCACAAACTATTAATGAGTTTGAATCGCAATTCAATTCACAACCGCTCTTTGATTTATCCGAAGGAAAAGGTCAAAAAGGGAAAACCTATTTTGCATCGTAAACACAATGCGGGGAGATTCTAGGATTCGGGGGTTGGTTAAATTTAGGGAAGGTATTAGCACCCTAAACTTCCGTAGTACTCTACGGGAACCTTTCGTTCAAATGTTTACTATTTATTTCATTAATTATTTTGCTTAAGGTATATGTACAAAGGGATTAAAAGCGAGAAAATAAACCTAAGGGGTTAATTCTAAGTTTACTCGGCAAGACATCGCATCTTGTGCCTACGTATCCTTACGGGAGTGGAATCAGAGTAATCGTAGTTCCCCTCAAAAGGGAGGTTAGAGACTTCTTGACTGTGGTCAAGGTCTAAAGGGGAATAAACGCATCTTAAGGACACGCTTACGTGGAGTGTAGAAACTCCAAATCTCTACGTTGAATGGTTATGTGAAATTAGGGTTGAATTAGGGATTCCACGGCGGGAAACCCTAAAATGAGCGCGGCGGCTCTTTGACCTAATGCTAGGGGTAAAATTGTGATTTTGTCCATGGCGAGGCATTTGTGAAAATTAGGGTTTGTAGTTTGAGGTTTTGAGGGTTTGAAGTTGAATGTGTGAAGTTTTACGGACTATTGGCGCGGCGGCCAAACAGTTAGACCTAACCTTCGGATGTGACGGACGTGATAAAAATATTGGTGGAAGTGTGATAATTGAATCATGCAAACAGAGAGATAATGTCATAATTTAAACCATGCAAGCAGAAATTTAAAGGCAGAATTTAAAGAGCGATTGTTAAGTTCGCAAGGTTACATGAGAGGAGCAGTTACAATATGATAATGAAATTTCAATAGAACAATAATAAAATAAAATAAATGACGGTAAACGCAATAAACTGCAAAACAAACAAACAACGTTAATGGGCAGAATTAGATGAATTATCAGATGGTGAAATTATGCATTTTTTTGTGGTTTTATTTTATGATATAAACTTCAATTTAAATTAAAATAGGATTTTTAATATTGATAAATTAATTTAACTTAAATCCTCAAAAACTGTTTTAACCTAATTTTTTATTTTAAAAAAAAGTGAATTTTAATATTATTTTAGAAAACATTTTAAAAATAATTACAATAATTTTAGAAAACATTTTAAAATAATTATAATAATGAAAATAAAATAAATAAAAACTAAATAATAATAAAAAAGGGTTGGGTCGGTAATTGGGTGATCAAACCCCAACCCGGCCCGGTTTGGAGCAATAAAGTCTTTGAGGGAAATCCCAAAAGGGGAACCCTAAATCGCCCGCGGCCGTCTTTTCCTCTTGTTTTCTCTCATTTCGTTTCTTATCTTTCTCGATCATCTTTCTCCTGCATGCCAAACGAAAAGAACAATAATCAATCATGTGGCTTACGATTCGATGGGGGTTTTGACGATGATGAGAACATGCGTAGTTCTCTGAGGCTTGATGATGGATCGCGGTCTGATTCCCCACCGGACGGCGACGGCGATCTTCCGTGGTGGCTTGCTCGCGTTGTTCTTCGCTCTAGGGTTTCTTCGCTCCCTCTTCTCCCTTTCGATCTCGCGGCCGCTTTTCGCACTCTCTCTCGTTAGGGTTTCACACGAGGTGATATTGTTCCTTTTATATCTCTCCTCCTTCTGAGTTTTTGGGCCTTTGGATTTCCGTTATCTTTCCTTGTAATCTTACGATATGATTTGATTTTGTTGAATTTTATGATGTGATTTGAACTTGCCATTTTTGTCTTGATTGGATTCTGATATGTTCTGATTCGGTTTCCTTTTTGATTTATCCAATGAGGGATCCAAATTCGACTTGATTTTGGCGGATACGACCTCGAACTATATTTCGATTTCATTTCCAACACTGGATTGGACACAAACTGGTTATCTGGATTTGTTTAATGTTGATATGGATTTAGTCTTTCTGGTACTGATTCAAAACTCGGTTTGACTGATAGGGATATTGTTTCCTTTCTGATGCCACCTGACTCTCTCTTCTTTGCATTTCTCTGTGACAACCATGGATTTATTTATTCTTGAATCAAATTGATCTTTTCAATTTTATGCAGCTTGTGAACTCAAGTTCAACTCGGCCTCTTCGTGGCTAGTCTGAGATCCGTAGGCATCCGGGTTTTCGCTCAATGTTGCTTCGAAACATTTACTTGATAGCGGCTGCGAGTTTGGGGCAATGATGTTCGTAGCTGAGCCTCGGCTTCGCATTTTGCTTCTCCCCCGTGGCCTGCACATTTGGTTGAGGCTTACTTTGAACTGAACTTGATATGCGAAACCAGGTTGCCGTGATGATCTCTGTTATGTCCTTTGCTTGTTCGTTCGCGGCTATTCAAAACTGATTCAGAACAGCCTTCTGGGCTTATGAACTGATGTTGATGTTCGACCATCTCATTTTTCTGATAAATTCTGGAGCCCTTTATCATTTCTGATATAACTGCCTCATCTTGCTTGCATTCTGATGCTTTTAGTGAATTTTGCAGATATTCAAACCAACCTTGTTTGGTGTCTGGTTCTTCAATGCCGTTCGGATGCTCCTGATGGTTTTGATTGGATCATTCTTTCGGTTCATCCTATTGCCGCTATTGATATGCTTTTTACTGATACATCTCTGGTTCTTTCAGAACAAATAACTGTTTCTTTCTGAGCTGATGCGTGGTTTTCCATTCATTTCGGTCATGAACATTGATTTGGGACATATACTCACTTTCCTCTTCTTTTTTCCAGTGAACTGATGCTGATGCTTCGATTGAGTCAAGGTGGCCAAGTGAAGGTTATTGGCGATGATGACCTTAGGGTCTGAGCCAATTGGTTTTGATGCCTTAGTGGTAACGACCTTCGGGCCTGATCTGATATTTTGAGCTGATAGTTTTGTATCAGTTTGGAAACGATACCATGTTTACTTGATGGAATGGTACTTAGCTTGGCTTTGAAACAGAATCCAACTTCGGCATATGATCTTTTGGCAAAGCAGTTCAACCCCTACTTCATTTACTCTTTGTCTCTCTCGGCTATCCCGTATGATAAGAACGATAACCACCTGATCTGACGCCAATGGCACAGATCGGTAACGGGGGTAGGATGCGGCTTTGGTCGTGCCACTCCCGGCACTCGATGATGACAATTGTTCTGAGAGTGTCAAACAACCTCTAACACTTTTTTCTGTTCTGTTCTGTTTTCTTTTTGTTATGCAGGTTGATCAGAAGTTGTATGAAGAACTCAAGGAAACTCATTGAAGAACATTTAGGACTTAGGATTTTTCTTTTAGAATAAGATATTCATTGTAATATCCTTCTCTTGTAAGCAAATTAAGTATTCAGAAACAATTTTCCCTTTCAAACTTGTAACTTTAAATATTTGTGAAATAAAAACCCAATAAAATGTTCATTGTAATTTTCTCAATTGTAAATCTAAACATTCATGAATAATAATTCATAAATTATTTAAACTCACCTTTAAGCCATAACTTATGAACACTTGTGGATAAAAGTTCCAAAATATCTAAAACTTACTTCCTTTTTGCCTCGATCCAATGAATGATATCCCGTAACATAACCAGATCCAAATTGAAATCCCTTTGATTACGTGACTCCTCAAACCAAGCTTTGGCAACCTTCTCCTCATTTTAAGTTCAAATCTCAACTCATTGTGATAAAATAAGCTACTCGTCACATGATCTTGTCATGATTAATCCATGTAAACAAATGCCTCGAAAATGGACGTCTTATTTATCCCAACATTACAAACTCTGCTTGAAACGACCAAAACGCCCCCTTGGGGGTAATTCCTGCGAAATAAAACGCACTCAAACGACTAGTTAGTGATTTAATGGATGCAAAATGGAGTGATATGCGAAATGACTGACTAAATGTAAGGGTAAAATTTGGGGTATTATAGTTGCCCCTATTTAAATAGCTACACCGGATGATTTGAGTGACGGAGACTCGAGAATCATGGTGGAGGGATTTAAATATAGATAACCGAAAATTTTGCCCTTATATGTGGCGATATGCAATGCTATGGACCAAGCGAGAACAGACTAATGCAGACGATGCCATGCATATGATATGATGCGTATGCTGGAATGATGAATGCGACAATGCTGACGAATACGACGACACAGGGACAGACGCTACGAGAAGAACACACTGGGGAAAACGATGTGCTGGGACACAGCACAACACCGGGGAATTCCAAAATGATGGTCAACTGGTGCGAACACGACCAATTGTCCTTTTTTAGAAAAGGAACGAGATTCTCAAATGGAGATGGCACCTATGAGACGGCCTCCACTGGGGAATCTACAAGTAAAACTGGATCATGTACAACTGCAAGATCGATCACAGAATGCTGGAGCATTGAGCAAAGAATAACATCCAAGCTTCGGTAAACTATCTCTCGTGACAGGATCAAACGGACTTTTCGGGAATCGTAGCAAATATACAGGGTAAAAAAAACCGGCTGTATGCCAAAATAAATGGACTTTGAGTGGAAATGCCCTGATAAGCTTCTCGAGGGAGAACTGTCACTTATCGTTGGAAGGGACTTATACGCCAAAACGGATAAGCACTCAAATAAAGAGGCTGCTGCTTATCTGATAGATAAATCTTCTCATATTTAAGGTTGGTACCTGGAATACGTTTTAGATTCTTCTTTTACTAAAGGATAAAATAAACTTCTTCATACTTCCGAGGACAGCGCGTCGGGTATGATTCCGCTTCTTCTTTTGCTAAAGGGTAAACTGAACTTCCTCATACTTCAAGATTCATGCTCTCCTGAATATGATTCTGTTCCTTCTTTTATTAAAGGGTAAACTGAACTTCCTCATACTTCAAGATTCATGCTCTCCTGAATATGATTCGGTTCAAACCTCCCCATACTTCAAGACGACAAGGAAAATGGAAGCCCAACTGCTCGATGGAGATGGCCATTTGCTGCGAGTCATAACGAAGATAGGATCAGCTCCTCAGGCGAGAAATGTCGCTTATTTGCAAGAGTGGCAATAATAAGCTTCTCGTGTAAGAACTGCTTGTAGAGGTGATAACAGATAATGATGATAAGCTTCTCGACGGAGAACTGTTGCATACTGTTGCAGAAGAATGTTACGATAAGCTTCTTAACCGAGAACTGTTGCTGATCGATTGTAAAATGTTGTGATAAGCTTCTCTTGGCGAGAACTGTTGCGTATCCTGTTGTGTAAGGTTGTGATAAGCTTCTCTGGTGAGAACTGTTGCTGATCGATTGTAAAATTTTGATTGTAGAGTTTTATACCGATAGGCTTCTCAGGCGAGAACCGTTGCATACCGATGCTGCAGGATTGTTATATCGATAGGCTTCTCAAGTGAGAACAGTTGCATACCGATGCTGTAGGATGTAGGATTGTAAAGTGTCGTACCGATAGGCTTCTCAGGCGAGAACAGTTGCATACCGATGCTGTAAGATGTACTGATAGATTTTCCAGGCGTGAACTGGCGTGAATCTGTGAAGGATTGTGATTGATTTTCTTGAAAGATAGTGCAAAATAAATGCACATCCGGGTACAGTGATAAGCTTCTCAGGCGAGAACAGTTGCGTATTTGCTAAGGCATGGTGAAAATTTTTAGACGGTGCAAAATAAATGCACGTCTGGTTGGGCTCAGCGACCGACAAGACCGAGATTCAACCTAAGATCGAGCTAGAAAGAAAAATGGCAATCAAGACTCCATCGAGGGAATGAACTCGAAGGGTAAATATCTTATCCTGGCGAGGAAAGATAGCTGAAGTAACCGTCATCCACGAGGATCGAGCTCTGTGGGGAAACTGGAAACACATATGTATTTTTTGCTTAGGGCTGACAATCTATTTGGAGAGAATGGACAAACCCAGTTACTCGGCGGTAACAATCAATGAAGTGAGACACAATGAACCTGTGAATGCTACCGCATATGTTACTGCATATGTTAATATGAATGTATGTTAATGTGTATGTAGTTAAATATGCAGAATGTAGTGGAATGAGTATGTAATGAGTATGTGTATGCAATAGGCATGTGATGCTTATGCCCCTGCGTATGCTGACGAAACAGACTAGAGACGGGACGAGAGATGAAATAAACATCTCGACGGAGATACCCTGCGTTCTCTGCAATCAATACGTCAATCATGGGTAAGAAAAAATCAATGGTAGAGCCCAATCTGGTTTCAGAATTCTGACTTCTCTGGGGAGAAGGTAATCTGCTTGGGTGCACAGTATCATGTCTTCACATGGGGAGAAGAAAACCTGAGGGACACTTTCGAGTTACCTAAGAAAAAGTTGTCAGCTTATAGTCTCGCTGGGGACTGTGTCAGAGCAATGGTTTAAAAGTGTTTCTGCAACAATGAGATTTTCGAGGAGTGAAGAGATCCTTCAGAAATTTCCACTAGTCAAAGTAATTTCTTATATTTTTCAATTGCGTTTTCGAAGAACAGTTTTAAAAAGTTTTCAAAGCACCTTTCATTTTCAAAATTTAAGAATAAATGGCACTTTGCATAACAATAGAAAACAAGAGCAATGCACCAAGGAATTTAAGTAACAAAATGGTATCTTTTATTAAAGGATGGCAGCTTGCCGAAGGCATAGCTCCACAGATGATTACACTTTGAAATTGGCAATATGGGAAAAGGTTACATTGAATCCAACGACACCTACTGGCACTAATAACTAAGACTATCCAGAATCTTGCTTTGGACGAGGATGAACGAACTGGAAAATGGATCTCATGCGGAAAGCGTGTCCGCGATGATCGGTGTTTTCTGATGCAATGAAATGTCTTCGTCCCTAACTTTTGCCTGGACCGCCCTTTCGGGTTTTCAATCCACCGGGACGCTCCTTTTTGCCTAAGCCGCCCTTTCGGGTTTTCAACTTAGCGAGCTTTTTATTATTATTACTTTTTCTAACCCTTACTTTTGCCTAAGTCGCCTTTTGCAGGTTTTCGACTTAGCGGGTTTTTAGGCATAATATTTTCGGACTGCATCAGAATTCACGGGATGTGCAAGCTCTTCACCATCCATTGTTGTAAGTATCAGAGACCCTCCGGAGAAAACGGTCTTTACAACAAATGGGCCTTCATAATTAGGCATCCACTTTCCACGCATATCTTTATGCACTGGCAAGATCTTTTTGAGTACGAGCTCTCCTTGACAGAACTCACAGATACGAATCTTCTTATCAAATGCTCTTTTCATCCGTTTCTGATATAATTGCCCATGGCACATAGCTGTCATGCGTTTCTCGTCAATGAGATTCAACTGATCCAGTCTGTCTTGAACCCACTCAGATTCCTCAAGTTCAGCTTCCATCAACACCCTTAAAGAAGGTATCTCTACTTTGATGGGGAGTACGGCGTCCATTCCATACACCAATGAGAACGGTGTTGCCCCTGTCGAAGTTCGCACTGAGGTCCTGTATCCATGCAAAGCAAACGGTAACATCTCATGCCAATCTTTGTAAGTCATGACCATCTTTTGTAGGATTTTCTTGATATTCTTATTCGCAGCTTCAACGGCCCCATTCATCTTAGGACGGTACGGAGAAGAATTGTGATGCGTGATCTTGAAACTGTCACACAACTCCTTCATAGTCTTGTTATTCAGATTGGTGCCATTGTCAGTTATTATCCGACTTGGAATTCCATAACGGCAGATAATTTCTTTCCTGATGAAGCGGGCAACCACTTGCTTAGTCACGTTGGTGTAGGAAACAGCCTCTACCCACTTGGTAAAATAATCAATAGCAACAAGGATAAAACGATGACCATTAGAAGCCTTCGGCTCGATTGCCCCAATCATGTCAATGCCCCACATTGAGAACGGCCATGGTGAAGACAAAACATTCAACGGTGATGGAGGTACATGCATTTTGTCAGCGTAAATTTGGCACTTATGGCATTTTCTGGCGTATTGGATGCAGTCAGCTTCCATAGTCAACCAATAATATCCAGCCCTTAACATCTTCTTAGACATAGCATAACCATTGGCATGAGTTCCGAAGGTCCCCTCGTGAATCTCTTGCAGTAACATGTCCGCTTCCCGTTTATCAACACATCTGAGCAAAACCATGTCGTAATTTCTTTTGTATAACACACCATTACTGATAAAGAATTTAGAAGCCAGTCTTCTCAACGTTTTCCTGTCCAGACCGGTAGCACCATTGGGATACTCTTGCTTGACTAGATAGTTCTTGATGTCATGAAACCAAGGCTTTTCATCCACCTCAACCTCTTCAACTACTTGACAATAAGCGGGCTCAACTTTGCGTTCAATATGAATAAGAGGCGCTTCATTAACGAATTTAACTTTCCACATGGATGCTAACATGGCTAAAGCATCAGCAACGTGATTCTCAGATCTAGGAACATGCTCGAACTCTATCTCGTCGAAATACTTAATCAGCTCGACAATGTAGTCTTTGTAAAGGATTAACTTCTCATTCTTCGTTTCCCATTTGCCTTGTACCTGGTAAATAACCAAGGCTGAGTCACCACTTACTTTGAGAAGTTTGATTCGGAGGTGAATTGTTGCTTCGAGGCCAAGAATACATGCTTCATACTCTGCGACGTTATTAGTACACTCAAAGTCTAACCTTGCTGTAAACGGAGTGAACCCACCTTTTGGGTTCATCAAAACGGCGCCTATACCATGCCCATTGAAATTCGAGGAACCATCAAACATCATCCTCCACCAAAGACCTGGTTCTGGACCTTCGCTCGAATCTGGCTCTTCACAGTCTCTCTTGATCAACAAAATATCCTCATCAGGAAAGTCAAACTTAAGAGGTTCATAATCTTCAACTGGCTGATCTGCAAGATGGTCTGATAAGATACTACCTTTAATTGCCTTCTGGGGTACGTATTGGATGTCATATTCGGATAACAACATGTGCCAACGGGCTAGCCTCCCAGTTTGAGCAGGTTTTTCAAGAATATACTTGATCGGATCCATTTTAGAAATTAACAATGTGGTATGGCAGACCATATATTGCCGAAGGCGCCTAGCGGCCCATGCCAACGCACAACAAGTTTTCTCCAATAGTGATAATCTGTTTTCACAGTCGGTAAACTTCTTGCTCAGATAATAAATCGCATGTTCCTTTCTTCCAGTCTCATCATGTTGCCCAAGCACACAACCCATAGACTTCTCAAGAATAGTAAGGTACATAAACAACGGTCTTCCGGGTACGGGAGGAATCAGGATAGGGGGTTTTTGCAAATAATTCTTAATTTTCTCAAACGCTTTCTGACAATCAGGGTTCCACTCAACCGTCTGCCCCTTACAAAGCAATTTGAATATCGGCTCACAAGTAGCGGTCATGTTAGAGATAAACCTGGAAATATAATTCAAACGCCCCAGAAAACCTCTAACTTGCGTCTCGGTTTGCGGAGCTGGCATATCTTGAATGGCTCGGACTTTGTCAGGATCTACCTCAATCCCTCGTTGACTAACAATAAACCCAAGCAATTTTTCGGATCTAACACCGAAGGTACATTTAGCAGGATTCAACTTCAACTGGTACTTCCTGAGTCGTTCAAACAACTTCACCAAATGGTCTAGATGTTCCTCTTCACTCTGAGATTTGGCTATCATATCGTCCACATACACCTCGATCTCTTTGTGCATCATATCATGGAAAAGAGTTGTCATAGCGCGTTGGTAAGTTGCCCCTGCATTCTTCAAACCGAAGGGCATGACTTTGTAGCAAAAGGTCCCCTAAGGAGTAATGAAAGTAGTCTTCTCTCGATCATCGGGATCCATTTTGATCTGATTATAGCCAGAGAAGCCGTCCATAAATGAGAACAACGCAAAACTGGCTGTATTGTCTACAAGTGTATCAATATGTGGCAGAGGGAAGTCATATTTCGGACTTGCTTTGTTCAGATCCCTGTAATCCACACACATCCTAACTTTACCGTCTTTCTTGGGCACTGGCACAATATTGGCAACCCAATCTGGATATTTTGCAACTGCCAAGAAACCTGCATCCAACTGTTTTTTAACCTCGTCTCGAATCTTCAAAGCCATGTCGGGTCTCGTTCTCCGAAGCTTTTGTTTGATAGGTGGACAATCTGGCTTAAGTGGCAACTTGTGAACAACAATATCTGTGTCTAGACCAAGCATATCTTGATACGACCACGCAAACACATCAATATATTCTTTTAATAACTCAATCAACCTCTGCTTAACCTCTGTCCCAAGCATTGCACCAATCTTGACCTCTTTCTTGTCTTTATCTGTACCAAGATTAATTAAGTCCACCTGCTCTTTATGCGGTTGAAGCTCTGTGTACTCGTACTCAATCAATTTTGTCAGTTCAGCGGGTACTTCAAAATCTTCTTCACCCTCGTCTTCAGCTTGATAGATGGGTGCATCCCAGTCAGGAGTGTCAATAAAGTCATTGGATCCAACAAGGTTTACGATGTCTCTGCATGATGGAAGGCTTACTTTATTAAAATGTTCGAAGATATGCAAGATAAGAAATAAAATGCTATTTTTGTTGTTTTATTTTTGAAAAAGATTGCCAACTTCATTTTTTAAAGGTGAAAACGAAAAACGCAAATGAACCAAAATGGAATTGAACTAAATGCATTTATTAATATCCTTTTAAAAGTGAAAGGTGGCCCAACAAAAACGTTCCCATAGCCTTGGGCAGAGCTACGGATTTTATTTGAAAACATAAGTGAAAATGTTAAAAATTACTTTGACAATGGAAAAATAACAGGGATCTCTACGGCCTCCCAGTTGTTCAAAGCTGCATCACCCTTAAACACCAGGTTGCTCAGATCTTCATCTTCCTCACAGTCACTGACGGCATTGACTTGGAAACCTCCGCTGACAAATACCTCTTGGATAACCTTCAGACGCCCTTTGACAGTTGTGGCAGCTCCATTCTGAGTTGGTTTGTAACCCAACCCAAAGCGATCAGCCTTGGTCTTGACATCAATTACCTCTCCCCAACCTTCCGGAATGCCCCTGTCAATTGTTGATTTGGTACTCTTCAAAGATGCAAAAGATGGATTACCCTGGCCCACTGTCTCTTCGACTTCTAATAGAACAGCGTTGGCGATCTCGAGTGCTTGAAAGGAGATTTCCAAAGCATTCTCATCGGCCTCGATGTAACGGAAAGAAGACAGGTTACTGACCATCAGATCCTCCTCACCGTGTATAATAACTAACTTTTCATCGATCACAAACTTCATCTTTTGATGTAACGTTGAGGTTACTGCCCCAGCGGCATGGATCCACGGCCTTCCAAGTAAACAGCTGTAATTGGGATTGATGTCCATGACTTGAAACGTGATATTAAAAACTTGCGGACCAATCAGGATAGGAAGTTCAACCTCCCCCATTACCGACCGGCGAGAACCATCGAAAGCTTTGACGATCAAGGAAGTAGGTTTCAACACAGTCTCTTTTAAAACCAACTTATTAAGAACCCTCTTGGGTAAAACATTCAAAGAAGAACCGGTGTCCACTAGCACTCTCGCTAAATTGTCCTCCTGACATTTCACTGATATATGTAAAGCACGATTATGATTTGGACCCTCCTTTGGTAACTCTTCGTTGCTGAAACTAAGAGTGTTGCATGCGGTCAGGTTGGCAATCACACTATCAAACCGAGTGGTGCTGATATCTTGATCCACATGTGCTTGAGTCAAAACTTTCTGCAAGGCCGTCCTATGAGCGGGTGAACTCATCAACAGAGATAAGATCGAAATCTTGGAAGGAGTTTGATGAAGTTGATCGATAACTTTATAGTCACTTTTCTTGATGATCCTCAAAAACTCAGCATCTTCATCATTCGTAACGGCTCCCTTACCTTTTTCCTTGACAGGCACTGGGATATTAGTTGTTTCCTTAGGTGGAACCTCATTGAAACGGGGAGTATACACACGGCCACTGCGAGTCATCCTGCTTGCCTCTGCGATATTAGTCACAGTGTCCTTAACCTCTTCATTTGGAATAACCTTCCCAGATTCCTTGTCAATCATCGTCACGTCATATTTCCAAGGTACAGCTTTAGGATCACTGAAAGAAAACAGACTTGGTTTTCGAATAATTATAGACTTAGGCTGATTCGTCTCGGGGATAAACGACTTTGGTATATTGAACACGGGATTGACGGAACTCGCCCCTGACAGATTAAACACTGGTACCTTACCCTTTGATTCAGGCTGATGGAAGACAGGCTCAACCACAGCGACTTCATCCTTCTTGGCTTGGCTGGTCACTTGTAAAATACCCCCTTAATACTGGCATCACAACTTGCGCATGCAACGTGGGAAGTATCTACTAGACCGGCTTCAAACAGTTTCGAATGGAATATCTTAAGAGGAGTCTTAATCTGAACAACGTCAAGGACATAACCTTCCTCAGAATCAACACTAATGGCATTAACACTCTCATGGTTAGGAAAAGGGTTCTTTTTAACATTCGGTTGAGGATCTTCAAATGACAAAATCTTCTTTTCCAACAGATCCCTGACAAGGTTTTTGAGAGCATAACAGTTCTCTAGATCATGACCAGGCGCACCCTCATGAAATAAACAATGAGCAGCGGCGTTGTAATTGGCGGGCAGCGGATTAGGAGGCGGACCCAAAGCTCGAGTAGTAATTAGACCTTGTTTGACTAATGAGGGATACAACTCGGTGAAAGTCATTGGAATCGGCGGACAAGGTTTATACTGTCTCCTGTTCGGACAATTCTGGCGAGGAGCTGGATTCTTTGGTTGTTGATAGGCAGGAGCGCTGGGCACTTGTTGATAGTTAGGAGGCTGATGAACGGGAGGTTGTTGCATAGGTTGATACATAGGAGCTTGTTGATTGAAAGAAGGTGTAACAACTGCCACATAGGGTTGTTGAGCATATTGAATTGGATACCCTTGAGGTTGAGCATAACCTTGCGGATATTGATAAAATTGGTCCCTTCGTCTACCGGAGAATACAGCGTTAGTTTCACCTTCTTTCTTCTTCTGAGAGCTGAACGAAGGTTTCCTCGTCTGATCCTTTGAAACACCAGGAGTATTTGTCATTTTACCGCCTTTCATACCCAATTCAATCTTGACACCCACATCAACGATGTCAGAGAAATTTGAAGTCACACTACCCACCATCCTTTCGTAAAATTCTGGACGAACCGTGTCGACAAACCAATCAGCTAACTCTTTCTCGGTTAAAGGAGGTTCTACTTGCGAGGCAATCTCTCTCCACCTTTGAGCGTACTCTTTGAACGATTCAGAATTCTTTTGTGACATACTCAACAATTGTCTTCTGTCAGGAGCCAGATCCATATTGTACTTATAATGTTTGATGAAAGCGTCAGATAAATCCTGGAAGTTCTTAATGCGAGACTGGTCCAAAGTTAAGTACCATTTGGAAGAAGCACCCTTCAAACTGTCTTGGAAGCAATGAATCATCAATTTATCATTCTCAACATGGGCAGCCATCTTACGATAGTACATGATCAGATGACTCTTAGGACAAGTGGCACCTTCATAGCGATCGAAGTTCGGAGTTTTGAACTTCGGGGGAATAACCAAACCTGAGACCAAACAAACGTCCCTTGCAGCAGCCCCAAAAATTTGATCGCCTTCTACCTTTCTCAATCTTTGGGCGATAGTGTTTACTTCCTCACGAAGCTTGTCATGTTTCTCATAACCTTCAACATTCTCATCAAGATTATCAAAGACGGGCTCATTGAAATATGGTTGCACACGGGTGTGCACAACGGGTGGTGCAAAGATAGGAGCCCCCTTAGAAACTTCGGAAAATAAAGGAACAGCTTGTTGAACAGGATGATTAATCGGAACAGTGGCTTGAGGAGGCACAAAACCTGGAGCAAGACCATAAGGTGGGTCCCTTGCTACGGTCACATTTGGTGGAGGGTCCACAGTAACGCCGGTAATCTCGGAAACAACAGTGGGCTGGGTATCCATCTTAGCATTCATAACATGCAGTAATTCCATCATACGCCCCATACCCCCCTCGAAGGTCTTCAAGTTCGTTGCTAAGGCGATTAATCTCCTTTGTCTGATCCTCCATTCTTTTCCGAGTTTGAGCTCTAGTGTTGTACTGGTGCCGAGGACTCAGGGTGACGAAACTGGAAGGCGAGAGAACCGAACATGAGAAAACGAAAGACACATGCAATGCAAGAAAACATATGATGCTATAATGTAAATGAAGATTTCAAACATTTACGAATGTCGTGGGGTACCAAGGAAGTTTGATGTTTTTTTTTTCCTTATTTTTTTATTTTTTACCTTTTTTATTTATGGTATCCCGCGATATCCATAAATGATGTTTGAATTCTATGAAATACAATGCAATGGGATGCTTTATGGATGCAATGCACATGAACACACAAAGTCCTAGTTTAAAGGACGTGAGTGGAGTTAAGGTCTACCCATCCCCAAAAGGAGTGTACTATAGGTTAGTTGTACCTGCCGAACAAGGTTCTAAAAGGACTCAAAATCATCGGCCCATCTTTCGGATATTATTAACTTCCCAACTAACTCGGGGGTTAATAATATTCTCAAGAGAACCTCTTTTGAGTGTAGTATCGCGTAGCACTACTTCGGGACTTGCTCCCTTATAGCCTCACACTACGTCCTAATAAAGGCCAAAAGTGGGGTTAAAGGTAACTACGGTCCTTAGTATCACAGACTCCAATTGAGAATAGTAAAAGTTTTCACGACGAAACTCGTTTAACCGAACCATTTTCAAAAGGGTCTCAACTAAGCGGGATTCTCGAATCAACTTAGTATGGATTCAACTCCCTATAAGCCTCACCGAATATATCCCCATCCTATAATAATGGCACTCAAGTCCGGGCGTAGGACTTATCTCACAACACAAGGAACAGTCCCAAAATCAAAGTACAATGCATACATACAAATGAATATTAAAGCAAATAGTAATAAACATGAACAAATTAGGGGTAACTCTCAAAAGTTTAGAGTCCCCAGTGAAGTCGCCATTTGCTGTTGCGGTGGAAATAGGATCACAAACTATTAATGAGTTTGAATCGCAATTCAATTCACAACCGCTCTTTGATTTATCCGAAGGAAAAGGTCAAAAAGGGAAAACCTATTTTGCATCGTAAACACAATGCGGGGAGATTCTAGGATTCAGGGGTTGGTTAAATTTAGGGAAGGTATTAGCACCCTAAACTTCCGTAGTACTCTACGGGAACCTTTCGTTCAAATGTTTACTATTTATTTCATTAATTATTTTGCTTAAGGTATATGTACAAAGGGATTACAAGCGAGAAAATAAACCTAAGGGGTTAATTCTAAGTTTACTCGGCAAGACATCGCATCTTGTGCCTACGTATCCTTACGGGAGTGGAATCAGAGTAATCGTAGTTCCCCTCAAAAGGGAGGTTAGAGACTTCTTGACTGTGGTCAAGGTCTCAAGGGGAATAAACGCATCTTAAGGACACGCTTATGTGGAGTGTAGAAACTCCAAATCTCTACGTTGAATGGTTATGTGAAATTAGGGTTGAATTAGGGATTCCACGGCGGGAAACCCTAAAATGAGCGCGGCGGCTCTTTGACCTAATGCTAGGGGTAAAATTGTGATTTTGTCCATGGCGAGGCATTTGTGAAAATTAGGGTTTGTAGTTTGAGGTTTTGAGGGTTTGAAGTTGAATGTGTGAAGTTTTACGGACTATTGGCGCGGCGGCCAAACAGTTAGACCTAACCTTCGGATGTGACGGACGTGATAAAAATATTGGTGGAAGTGTGATAATTGAATCATGCAAACAGAGAGATAATGTCATAATTTAAACCATGCAAGCAGAAATTTAAAGGCAGAATTTAAAGAGCGATTGTTAAGTTCGCAAGGTTACATGAGAGGAGCAGTTACAATATGATAATGAAATTTCAATAGAACAATAATAAAATAAAATAAATGACGGTAAACGCAATAAACTGCAAAACGAACAAACAACGTTAGTGGGCAGAATTAGATGAATTATCAGATGGTGAAATTATGCATTTTTTTGTGGTTTTATTTTATGATATAAACTTCAATTTAAATTAAAATAGGATTTTTAATATTGATAAATTAATTTAACTTAAATCCTCAAAAATTGTTTTAACCTAATTTTTTATTTTAAAAAAAAGTGGATTTTAATATTATTTTAGAAAAAATTTTAAAAATAATTACAATAATTTTAGAAAACATTTTTAAATAATTATAATAATGAAAATAAAATAAATAAAAACTAAATAATAATAAAAAAGGGTTGGGCCGGTAATTGGGTGATCAAACCCCAACCCGGCCCGGTTTGGAGCAACAAAGTCTTTGAGGGAAATCCCAAAAGGGGAACCCTAAATCGCCCGCGGCCGTCTTTTCCTCTTGTTTTCTCTCATTTCGTTTCTTATCTTTCTCGATCATCTTTCTCCTGCATGCCAAACGAAAAGAACAATAATCAATCATGTGGCTTACGATTCGATGGGGGTTTTGACGATGATGAGAACATGCGTAGTTCTCTGAGGCTTGATGATGGATCGCGGTCTGATTGCCCGCCGGACGGCGACGGCGATCTTCCGTGGTGGCTTGCTCGCGTTGTTCTTCGCTCTAGGGTTTCTTCGCTCCCTCTTCTCCCTTTCGATCTCGCGGCCGCTTTTCGCACTCTCTCTCGTTAGGGTTTCACACGAGGTGATGTTGTTCCTTTTATATCTCTCCTCCTTCTGAGTTTTTGGGCCTTTGGATTTCCGTTATCTTTCCTTGTAATCTTGCGATATGATTTGATTTTGTTGAATTTTATGATGTGATTTGAACTTGCCATTTTTGTCTTGATTGGATTCTGATATGTTCTGATTCGGTTTCCTTTTTGATTTATCCAATGAGGGATCCAAATTCGACTTGATTTTGGCGGATACGACCTCGAACTATATTTCGATTTCATTTCCAACACTGGATTGGACACAAACTGGTTATCTGGATTTGTTTAATGTTGATATGGATTTAGTCTTTCTGGTACTAATTCAAAACTCGGTTTGACTGATAGGGATATTGTTTCCTTTCTGATGCCACCTGACTCTCTCTTCTTTGCATTTCTCTGTGACAACCATGGATTTATTTATTCTTGAATCAAATTGATCTTTTCAATTTTATGCAGCTTGTGAACTCAAGTTCAACTCGGCCTCTTCGTGGCTAGTCTGAGATCCGTAGGCATCCGGGTTTTTGCTCAATGTTGCTTCGAAACATTTACTTGATAGCAGCTGCGAGTTTGGGGCAATGATGTTCGTAGCTGAGCCTCGGCTTCGCATTTTGCTTCTCCCCCGTGGCCTGCACATTTGGTTGAGGCTTACTTTGAACTGAACTTGATATGCGAAACCAGGTTGCCGTGATGATCTCTGTTATGTCCTTTGCTTGTTCGTTCGCGGCTATTCAAAACTGATTCAGAACAGCCTTCTGGGCTTATAAACTGATGTTGATGTTCGACCATCTCATTTTTCTGATAAATTCTGGAGCCCTTTATCATTTCTGATATAACTGCCTCATCTTGCTTGCATTCTGATGCTTTTAGTGAATTTTGCAGATATTCAAACCAACCTTGTTTGGTGTCTGGTTCTTCAATGCCGTTCGGATGCTCCTGATGGTTTTGATTGGATCATTCTTTCGGTTCATCCTGTTGCCGCTATTGATATGCTTTTTACTGATACATCTCTGGTTCTTTCAGAACAAATAACTGTTTCTTTCTGAGCTGATGCGTGGTTTTCCATTCATTTCGGTCATGAACATTGATTTGGGACATATACTCACTTTCCTCTTCTTTTTTCCAGTGAACTGATGTTGATGCTTCGATTGAGTCAAGGTGGCCAAGTGAAGGTTATTGGCGATGATGACCTTAGGGTCTGAGCCAATTGGTTTTGACGCCTTAGTGGTAACGACCTTCGGGCCTGATCTGATATTTTGAGCTGATAGTTTTGTATCAGTTTGGAAACGATACCATGTTTACTTTATGGAATGGTACTTAGCTTGGCTTTGAAACAGAATCCAACTTCGGCATATGATCTTTTGGCAAAGCAGTTCAACCCCTACTTCATTTACTCTTTGTCTCTCTCGGTTGTCCCGTATGATAAGAACGATAACCACCTGATCTGACGCCAATGGCACAGATCGGTAACGGGGGTAGGATGCGGCTTTGGTCGTGCCACTCCCGGCACTCGATGATGACAATTGTTCTGAGAGTGTCAAACAACCTCTAACACTTTTTTCTGTTCTGTTCTGTTTTCTTTTTGTTATGCAGGTTGATCAGAAGTTGTATGAAGAACTCAAGGAAACTCATTGAAGAACATTTAGGACTTAGGATTTTTCTTTTAGAATAAGATATTCATTGTAATATCCTTCTCTTGTAAGCAAATTAAGTATTCAGAAACAATTTTCCCTTTCAAACTTGTAACTTTAAATATTTGTGAAATAAAAACCCAATAAAATGTTCATTGTAATTTTCTCAATTGTAAATCTAAACATTCATGAATAATAATTCATAAATTATTTAAACTCACCTTTAAGCCATAACTTATGAACACTTGTGGATAAAAGTTCCAAAATATCTAAAACTTACTTCCTTTTTGCCTCGATCCAATGAATGATATCCCGTAACATAACCAGATCCAAATTGAAATCCCCTTGATTACGTGACTCCTCAAACCAAGCTTTGGCAACCTTCTCCTCATTTTAAGTTCAAATCTCAACTCATTGTGATAAAATAAGCTACTCGTCACATGATCTTGTCATAATTAATCCATGTAAACAAATGTCTCGAAAATGGACGTCTTATTTATCCCAACATTACAAACTCTGCTTGAAACGACCAAAACGCCCCCTTGGGGGTAATTCCTGCGAAATAAAACGCACTCAAACGACTAGTTAGTGATTTAATGGATGCAAAATGGAGTGATATGCGAAATGACTGACTAAATGTAAGGGTAAAATTTGGGGTATTACACACGCACTCCCCTTCTTCAAACTCCTCCGCAAGGAGGAAACTTTCGAGTGGACGAAGGAATGTGACAAATCCCTCCTCTATCTAAAGAAAGGGCTGTCAGAACCTCTGGTCCTCTCCCAACCAGACAACAGGGAGGCCCTCTATCTCTATCTCGTTGTTGCAACAGGCCGTAAGTGCAACCCTCATTTGTGAAACCCCAGAAGAGCAAAGCCCATATTCTTCACGAGCAAGGCGTTGCAAGGGATAGAACTCAGATATCAGCAGATTGAAAAATTATCTCTGCCTCTCATCAATGTGGTAAGGAGGCTGAGGCACTATTTTCTAGAACACACTATCGTGGTGCACACGAATCAGCTCATGAGGCAACTGTTAGGTCGTCCAGACATAGACGACAGAATGCTCAAATGTTCGTTGGAATTGTTCGAGTTTGATATCCAGTATGAGAGAAGAAAAGCCCTCAAAGCCCAGGTATTGGCCGACTTCTTGGCGGAGATGACCTTTCCTGCCTCCCCGACTAGCAAAGCTCGCAAGTGGATAATCTTTGTTGACGGAGCGTCCAGCTCGACGGGGAGCAGGGCAAGCATAATCTTGGAAAACAAGGAAGGTATCCTCGTCGAGGTCTCACTAACTCTATCTTTCCCCACATCCAACAATCAGGCAGAGTACAAAGCTTTCCTTGCCGGCATACGCCTCGCCGAGGACCTGGGAGCTGAGGAAGTCGTAATCTGCACCGATTCTCAGCTCGTAGCCCTCCATGTACGAGGAGAGTATTAAGCCAAAAATGACAACCTTTCTGAGCACTTGACCTTGGTCAGAGAAAAATGACGAAGTTCACATCTGTGGAAGTAAAGCACGTTCCCTGCGAACACAATACCTGTGATGATGTCCTATCAAAGCTAGCGAGTACAAAAAAGAAAGGAGGAAACAAATTTGTCATCTAGGAGATACTTTCTCGACCAAGCATTGAGAGAGCTCCCCTAACCCATGACGTAAACGTCAATGGCGATAGCGACTGCTGGATGACCCCCATCTACAACTACCTTGCCAAGGATGAGCTATCATCCGACCCAAAGGAGGCGAGTGTGGTCAAGTGCAGAGCTTGTTCCTATGTCCTGGTAAAAAAAAATCTTTGCAGGAGAGAATTCTTCATTCCTATACTCAAATGCGTCGAGGAAAACATGGTCACCCACATCCTGCGTGAAATATTATAGGGAATCAACGCCCAACATCTCAGAGGAAGATCCCTTGCCATGAAAGCTCTGCGAGCAGGATATTATTGGTCGACCATTCAACACGATGCTAAGGAGTACGTGAAGAGATGCGACAAATGCCAACGTCACGGGGACATGCACTTGGCACCGCCAAACGAGCTCAAAACGATGTGCTCCTCGTGGCCCTTCGCATGGTGGGGCCTAGACATCCTAGGACCAATCGTTGTAGGATTATATCAGAACAAATACTTGATAGTGGGCGTGGATTATTTTACAAAATGGTAAAAGCAGAGGCTCTGGCCAAAATAACTGACCAAAACATACTTTGTTTCTAGAAGCGAAACATCCTTGCCTGCTTCGGCATACCCCAGGAAATCTTCACCGATAATGGGACACTGTTGTCGCTACTGCGAAAATCGGCGCCGGCTGAACAGAAGAGTCGCCACCGTGCGTTATTTATCCCACGGGAGGGAAAGGAAACGCTCAGAGTAAACCTCGCACAACACGGGAAAGGTATGGTCATCGCAACCAAAACCTGGATTCGGGAGTCGGTTACGCAAGGGGAAGGTATTAGCACCCCTCACGTCCGTCGTACTCGACGGGATCCACGCTTGTTTTCGGGTATGGATTGTTATTTCTATCTACTCTATAGGTCAGGGGTTGAAAAGAAAAGAAAATGAAAATAAAATGACTCGGCAAAGTATCGCACTTTATGCCTACGTATTCCCGTCTGGAACGAGAAATCAGAGTCAACGTAGTTCGCCTACCTACGGGAAAGGAGGGGAAGGTTGCTCGCTAGGATATCGCATCCTATGCCTACGTACTTCCACACTGCATGGAAGATCAGAGCAAACGTAGTTCGGGCCACATACAACTCAAGCCTGTCTTGATTGATTTTATTCCTTCTGAAAAAGGTTTTTCTGATTAGCAGTCCAAGCGGACAAAAATGACGTTTTGATGAGTTCACATTCTTTTACGGAAGAAGTGTCTTTTATTGTGTTTGAAATTTTATTGTATTTTCTGTTTGTTTTGAGCAAGAAGAGACAGAACTCTAACCTACGGTTGCGAAGGGAATCAAACTAACCTAATGTTATCATGCATGGGTTAAGACCTAATGTCTATCATGCTCCTCTCTTGCGCAGAGAGAAACAGAGGTCCTAAGGGAATAGACAGAAACAGAAACAATAGAAGATATATACAGTAAAGCAGTAAAATGCATGGATGCAACAATACAAGCGAGGCAAGGGAGTCCCACTCAACCTCGAACCTGGAAAACAATAGGCAAAAGTGAACAGAATTCACTTTCAACCCAACAGGGTAAACAGCAAACAATACAGTCAGGAAAACCAATCAATACATCAGAAATGAAAAACAGCAAAAATAAACAGCATCAGCAGCTCTGAATCAACATCTGACTTCAAGTAATCTCCAAACAGCTACAAGCTTTAGCAAGCATCAATCTCCATCGACACAGCTTTCCAGCAAGGTCTTGATCATCAATCTTCCATTTGCACTGGCTTTTCTTCAAGTCTCAATCTCCAGGATGAACATCAATCAACCAGATGAAGTGAAGGAATGTTAGACAGTCAATTACCTACCAAGGGTGGTTCATCAACTGTTAACATTATACAGATAATTTTCCCTCAAAAGTTCTATCTTTCAAATACATTCACTGATCCTTCCAAAGGAAGGAGGTGGATATTTGAAAGAGACTTTGAATCATAGAGAAAGGATGGATGCAGACAAGGCATTCCATATTTGAGAAACAAGCTTTCTAATCTAGAGCTCTGCCTAGCTCCTAAACCCTAGTCTCCTCACCAGCTGCTAGCAAGAATCTCCTCTTCAACTCTGGAAGTTGGTCTTCAGGCTCTGGATCTCCAATGGCTTCATCATCACAAGTCTTCAGCTCTCCCAATCCCCAGACAATCCCAATACCCATACAGACAAACAATAATCCCCAGAGGGCACACCACACCAATCAATCAAATATAGACAGTAATATATCAATAGCAGTAGGGGAATCCTAGTGATTTCTAAGGGATCTAATAACTACCCATAGTCCCTATAGTCCCATATCTAAAATATTCAATCTCTAAGTCCTAAGGGAAATGAACTAATTCACCTAAATCATCACTTAAACCCTAATTTTATTCATGTTGTTCTCACCTAAACTAATCACCTAAAATTAAGTCCTAAAAATGGGAACTAAATTGTATATTCAAGTTGAAGTCCTAAACTAAACAACCTAAAAAGAATGGATTAAAAATACTAAAGCATCTATTCAAACTAAAATCACCAAATTTGAGTATCAAACAAAACTCATTAAAATGCTATTTACAAGAAAAATGCATGAAAAATATTAAACAAAATAAAATGCCAATTTTATTATTTAATAATTTTCTAGACAGAATTATTGACCTAGAGAAAAAAGAACCAATTAAAAACAAGCCATTTTCATTTTTTTATGATTTTTAAAAGGTGAGAAAAAATATGAAAGAAATTAAAAACACAAAATAGAAATTAAATGGGAGGGGGTGCCATAAGCAATGGCGCCCAGTTGTTATCTCAGGTGGGCCATAAGATGGGGGCGCGAATATCATTCCTGCAAGGCCCACAAAGCGTCAGAAAAAGAATTAAAAAAACAAAGAAAAAATAAATGGATCCACGGTGCAAATAGCAATGGTTTACAGTTCATTTTCCACTTGGGCTTCACTGGGGGGTGGGAATATAAATCTGAGTCCAAGGCCCATGGCTGCGTTTTAAGTGAAACGCATCGTTTCACATTGAGTCTCTCCCTCCGTTTTCAACTTCAAATCTGGGCCATACGATGAGCTTAAAAGGTCAAAAATAAAAGGCAATCCAACGGCTATTGGTCATCGTCCCCAATGACATTAGGGTTTTGCAGAATTCATTCCCCATGCAGCCATGTTCAAGTCCTTCGTTCTCCTTCATCTCTCAACGAAAATCTCTCATCCAAAGACCAAAAGTGGTCTACTCCTCACCCTCTACACGATCCCATATCTGGATTCTTCTAGAACTCATTAGACAGTCAAGCTCGATAGCTGGAAGTTCATGGTACCACTGAATTACACCTGATGTGCATGATCATCAAACTTGTTCAAAATACCCTAGAACGATCTAGGGACTATGCTGAGTATTCTGAACCAAAAATCTAACATTATCTTGCAATATTCCAAGAGTTACAAGCTCCAACAGTTTTGGTGCATCATGATCAACATCCATGAAACTTGCTCAAACTCACCAAAATCAATCACCTAACTATGCCTAACCATTCTAACCTAATGATTCACTATGATTCTACCTAATTCAGTCAATTCGAAGAGGAACTAACCTGGTGCAAAATGGTGAAAACAGCTATGGAACCTCTTGGATCTGATGCTTGCAATGATTGGAAACTGATCCACACACTCAAATCTTGATTCTGTATGCAAAGATTCTGGCTCAAATCTCTTGGATCTTGTGATTGAAAAGTTCTTGCTCCTTGGATGATTAACTTGAACAACACGATTTCTTCCCCAATTCTACCAAATTCTGATGTGAATGTGATCTATGGAAGATAATGATGATGATCAAATCAAGAAAAATGGAAATTGGTGAAGATTTGATGGAGTTTGAATTGATTTTGCAAAATGGAAGAATTGTGTATAGCTTGTGTTTTGAACAACGTGATTCACCAACCATGGCATGAAGCTCTTCATATCAATATATAGATGAGATGGGAAAGTCCTAGAAGCTTCTAGATTGATCTAGGAGAATATGGAATGTGGTGGAAAGTTATGGAAGTTCTCATGCCATGATACTTTGAATCATCTCATATCTCATGCATTTCCTTTCATATTTGGGGCAAAATCTCCTCTCATGAGTTATTGACATGGTGTGAGTGAAAAAGCCAAGTTCCTTGCCTTGAAAAGTCACTTATGCTAAGTTTTCCATACTTGCCTTATTATGCAAGCAACAAAAATACAAAGCAAGTCCAAAATTTTGCTCCTAACTCAAAAAAGTGGCTGAACCAATGTCTCTAAAATGATGTTGGGAATCAATTTGGTATATTGGATGACCCATTTTGGATTGGTAGATCTCTCAAACCAATTTTTCATTTCAACTTTTTCAACTTATATGCCTTTTTTAGGTCATTTTTCACCAACTTTGGTCAAGTCTCCTTCCATGCATTTCCAAACTTCCATGACTTCTTTTATAGACTTAAAATGGCATTTTGAGCAACTTTGATGTTGTGAAGTTTTTCATTTGAAGCTTCCTTGTATGGGTTTTAGGCATAGGCTAAGAATGACCTATAATCCTCAGATGACCAAAATACCCTTTGCTTGCCAAGACCATAAGTAGAGTTCCATAAATCATATGAAGGCATACTATACCATTATAGAAAGCTAAGACAATTAGGAACAATTATTATGTTGACTAGAAATTCATTTGAAATCTCCTTGAGGGGTAAAAATAGCTTGGAAGTCAAGTCACTTTCACAGACAAAATTTCAGATACCTCAGATGACCTATAACTTGCAAGGACCATAACTTGAGTTCTATAAATCTCCTCAATGTCTTATACCACTCAAATTAAAGGTCTTGAGATCCTATACAAGTTTCATGTTGGCCAAGGATCCATTTGAAGCTTTCATATTGACTTATCTTGCTTGGAAATTTGACCTAAATTAGGGGATTTTACACAGAAACCCTAATTTAGAAACTCCTCTTCTCCTTGATTTCTCTTGATTTCTTCTTGGCATATCACCATATCCTCTTCTACATGTCAAATGATGAACCCCACATCTCTCCAATAGCCCTTAATGCCTTTCAATCAGTCAATTGACCTAGAGTTGACCCAGGGTTGACCCAGATGAAACCCTAGTTGATTGTCTTCAACTGCAATTCTTGTGGTCACATCAACAACTTGTCTCCTTCTCCAAATGCCTTTCTAAGTCTCCCATGATGTCTAGATACTATCCATGCTCAGCCCACAGCTCACAATTTCTTTGTTGATCCTCAGATACCCCCAGATAGGAGATGGATGCACTAGCTTGATCCATTGACTTTCCAGCTTTCCAATTCTTTCTGATGACTTGAGTGAGATTGAATTAGAATAATAACCTCTTGATAGGCTCATATAGATGAGAATAATGATTGGTCCCCTGTTGGATGACTTGCTATGCCTATGCTATGCAGATGATTAGACTATGCACATGACTCTATATGCAAATGCTAATGATATTGAAACATAAACCAAGTGAATAAGGTTGAGCAAATTTTAGGGTGCAACAACTGTTCATGGACAAAAACTTCCAAGAGTTCATCACCAAACTAGGAAGTAAACAACACTTCGCATCCGTCGAACACCTGTACACGAACGGGAAAGTCGAAGCAGCAAACAGGGTAATCCTGCAAGGTCTCAAATGAAGACTGGACAAAACCAAAAAAAAGTAGGTCGAGGAGATGCACAACATGCTTTAGGCATATAAAACCACGCACCACTCAAAAACCAGGGAAACCCTTTTTCGATTAGCATACGGAACCGAGGCGGTGATCCTTATTGAAATACACTTGCCCTCCAGGCGGACTGAAGCTCCCCTAGACGAAGAGACGAACATCGGGGCACTGAGGGAGGAGTTCGACCTCTTCGAAGAGGTCCGATTATGAGAAGCCTTCTGCGAGGCCTCGTTGAAATAAGAAATCACAATCAGGCATAACGCCAATGTCATACGATGAGACTTCCCAATGGGCAGTTGTAATACCCCAAATTTTACCCTTAGATTAGTCGTTTCATTTTGCATTCCATCTTATTTTATATTGCATTGTAACTAACCGCTAACCAGTTTTCTCAGTCCGTTGGTTTTGCAGGAAAAATCACACTATGTGCAGTTTAATTGGTGAAGGGCAAAATGGTCATTAATTTACAGCCTACTGACAATTTATGAAGCTGAGTTGTCTTTACGAATTTCTCAAGTGATTAGGGTTTCCATCTCCAAGTCCTGTGATTTATTTGAGGATGAATCGAATTTTACGGCAGTTTTGACGTCAGATTTCTAACAACACAGCCCGTGTTATTCCAGAGCAGAGATTTAGTCGTCAGACGGGTTTCAGAAATGCTTTTTAAGTAATAAACCATCTAGAGCTGAATGTGCTGAGGTATTAGTGGATTCGGGTTGAACCGGTGCGAGAATTTGCTTTACGGGATTTATTCTAACAGATACATGTTGTCCTGTTTTCTGTTGGTCAACGGTCGTGTTTTAAAGGAACAGTGGACATCGATGACATCGATGATTTATAATGGATATTTGTTTGTTTTGGGGTCATAACTGTTAGTTGAGCTTATTCAGGTTGCCAAATTAAAGCAGTCAGGATGCATTTTGAATTTTTAATACAAAAGACAGTTCGTTCGGCCGTTTAACAGAAATTTCGCTGTTTATCTGTTCAAGGCTATATTCATTGACTTTATTATCAGACGAGTTCTAACCAGATGGAGTTAGTCAGATTATTTTTATTGGGATACGTTTAACCGGATGATGGAATCGGATGATTTTATTGATATGGATATAATCAGACAAATATGACCGGACAAGCTTATTCAGTCGAGTTCAATCAGAGGAACTTAATTGCTTAAATTTAATTAAAGGAATTTAATTGTTTTGTGAGTAATTTAGCCGAACCAGTTTAATTAAGTGAATTTATTCAGTTAAGCTTAAGCGGATGAACTATTGGGAAATTTAATAAGAGACGTCGAATTGAGAATTGAGTTCGGTTTGTTGGAAATTGGAATTTGTTTCATATTTTTTACAAAGTAGAATAAGGAATTCAAAAATTGAGTTTATTATTAAATACTATTTGTTACAATATTACAATGTTACAAAAAATAGTAATTACAAAAATAAAGTCCTAAATTCCTACAAGGTCCTATCTTTTCTAAATCTGTCTTCAAGGCCGATTTCTTCGAATTTCCGACTTTTCCGAACCTGCAAGATAAAACGACAGAGAAAAAATTGTTATTGGTTAGAAAAACGATTTTTGGTTGTAATCTGATACCCTCAGTTTAATTTCATCATCGAGTACGTCGGGAGGGAAACGACGAAGTTAAAACCATCTCCTGACTTATTTTCCGACCTCAACAGCATCTGTTCTAATTCCAGCCAGGAGAGAGAAAAGTGATTTTTAAAAGTGATTTTCAGGAAAAGTGATTTTGAAAAAAGCGCTTTTGGGAAAAGCATTTTTTTATGAAAAATGGTTTTGCCAAACGAGGCATAAACAGCAATCCAGAACTTCAGCCCAACCATAACGGATCAAACGCAGCAAACTTTCCAAGTTTCCAGCCTCAGCAACAAACATTCCGAAAATCCAGTGTTTCCAAAACAAAACCGAAGGAAATCATCAATGTCATCGATGTCATCAAGAACCCGAGGAATTCATCATCAGAAATCATTCACGAGCATCAAAAAAGGATAGAATTTCGTCATCAGATCCGGAGTTCCTCAGATCCAGAAAAAGGATCATCTCGTTCTTCATCAACGAGCCAACCAGAACCACCAGGAGGCGGTGGCAGAAACCCTAAGGCTTCGACGCCGACCAAGCACACCCGGTGTCCATTCCCAAACAAGACTGCGAACAACCGTCACCGTGCAACCACCATGGCCTCAGTTTAACATCATCGGCCGCCACCAAACACACATCATTACCGCCGTTCGTACCGGCGTCGGAAATCATCCCGAAATCACAATCATCGGTAAGAATCAAACGAAATCATATGCTTTTTTTGTGTGGTTTTTTTTTTCCAGGAAATATGAAGAAGAAGGTGCCAGAACAGCCATGCAAAAAAAGAAAAAGAAAAAGCTTCAAACGGACCAACAATGGCCGCCGACCATTAGAAGAGAAAGAGAAGATGAGGTCAAAAACCCTAGATTACTCAGCAACACATCTCACCCTCCCTTTTATCTCTTTTCCTACCTTTTTATTTATTTATTTATTATTTGTACTTATTTATTTATTTTATTTTGTAGGAATTATTAATGCTGTAACTAATGATCTTTTAGAAATATTTTCTTAAAACTTAACAAAATCATTTTAAGCTTAAGATTAAGACTTTCTTGTTTAAGCTTAACGTTGAAACTATTTTAAATCAAATTAAGACTTTGTTCTTAAAATTAAACCATTTTTTAGGAAAAATTAAAAAATAAACATAAATCTAAAATTAAAACCATTTTTCTTTTATTAATCTCAATTGAAACATTTTCTTAATAATTAAATTTAAATAAAAAAATTGAAACCTCTAAAATTAAAACTTTTTTTTCAAAATTTAAAAACCATTTTTGTTAATCAAAACACTTTTATAATTAAAATTTTTATTTTTTAAATCTAGAAACCCTGTTAATTATTAATTAGAAACTTTTCTTTAAAATTTAAAACCCCTTTTTTTCAAAAATAAGACTTTGTGAATAAATTTAAGTTCCATTTTTAAATTTAATCTTTCAGACTAAAACGCTCTGTGTAGATTCTTCAGTTAATCTTGGAACTTTTCGTAAAATATGGCTAACACCCCGATTCCAGCTTGCAAATTAATTTTTGCTCGTTGATTGCCCCGCTTAATAGTCGCCTAACTTTCATTGTTTCTTATTAGTCCGTATTACCATTTCCTTATGTTTCGTATTGCATTTCGGGTTGTAATTTAGGCGAGGCCACCGTCACTTGTATTCTGTTTTATTATTGCATTTTTGGGTTGTAATTTACGCGAGTATATCGTCGCTGTGCATGTCCTTTACTGTTTTGCACTTTTCCATATTTTCATACTGCCGCTTTAATTATTTTGCATGACATTATTTACCGTTAAACTTTTCGAAGGAATAGGTCTAGTCATTTGACTGCCGCGTCAATAGTCCTCACCTTTAACCGTTTCAAAACCCTAATTGACTAGGCATCCCACCGCGGACCGAAATACCCTTTACCCTAGAATTAGGTTAAGGAGTCGCCGCACTCCGTATTAGGTTTCCCGCCGTGGAATACCTAGTTAACCCTAATTTCAACTCTTTACAACGTAGAGATTGGAGTCGCCGCACTCCACGTAAATGCTTCCCTATGAACGTTTATTCCCAATGAAACCTTGACCACAGTCAAGAAGTTTCTAACCTCCCTTTCAAGGGGAACTACGATTACTCTGATTCCACCCCCTACCTCGGATACGTAGGCACAAGATGCGAGTCTTGACTAGTAAACTGAGGACTAACCCTTAGGTCTTTCTGTCACTTCTAACCCTTAGCACATATACCTCAAGCAAGTAATCAAAGCAAAATAGTAAACTTTAAACAAAAGGTTCCTGTAGAGTACTACAGAAGTTTAGGGTGCTAATACATTCCCTAAGCTTAACCAACCCCTTACCTAGATCTCTCCCCGCATTGTTTACAATGCAAAAATAGGTTTTTCCTTTCTTTAACCTTTCCTTCGGATAAATCAAAGACCCGTTGTGAATTAAATATTTGCAATTCAAATTAATTAATAGTTTGATATCCTATTCTCACTGTAACAGCAGTCTCAGCTTGAGGAGAAATCAAAAAGATTCTCGCAAAGGCAAACTCGCTGCAAACTGGGAGGGGCCCTACGTGTTCGAGCCAAAATGGAAAATAGGGCCTACTACCTAGAACACCTCATCGGGGAAGAACTCGCTCGGCCATAGAACACCGAAAAGCTAAAACAATATTGCAGTTAAGGCTACAACAGCCGGCGCGCTCCGTCTAAACAACGAGCTTAATGTACTGACCAGAAATGCGCGCCCCAGTGCAAGTGCTGCATACTTAAATCAATCAAGGCATACGTTTACTCTGGAACGAGCAAAACCCCTATCCGACAGTGGTCCCTCAACCGAACTCGGCGTCGCCACCATACCACGAAAGGCAGAACACCCAGCTCGTAATGGGAATTTCATGCCCCGAACTCAGGCCATGACCATGACTTGAGCCCCGCTCCCTTGCCCAATAACTACCCAGGCCTTTCAAATAATTCCCCTAACTGTCGCGCAAACTTTTTCTGAGAAAACCTCGAAAACAAGTGAAAAAACGTTTGCAAAAATAGCCTATACAATGGGAAATCGCGGCGAGCAGCGTGTGACACTTAGCATAATTTAGCAAAATAGAAACATGCATGCACAAATAGCTAAAGTAACTCATACATAAACGACAGACACAATCGAAATTATATTACAAAAAGTAAACGGCCACGAGGACTGTGATTGTAATGATTACACAAAAAAGGGCCAAGTGCAATCAATAGAAATTACAAAGTATATCTCACAGGCCAAAAATACAAGCAAGAAATCAATCAGCATTCGGATGCGGCTCCTCGACATCTGACTGTTCGTTCCCCTTGACAAACTTAAGGAAGTCTGAGATGACAATCTGGTCGGCCACCACGTTATGGAGAAACCTTGTCCCCTCAGAGAACAGCTCAACCTCGGGGTTTATAACTTTCAGCTGCTTCACCACATTGTTGAAGGCATCATCGGTAGCCCCTAAGCAGTCCTCGTTAGCTTGGTTGATACGGGAAACGAGCTCGACGCGAGTCTTCAAACCCTTCACCTTGTCGCTCTCATCCTCAGCAGGGGCCGCAACAGCCCGCAGAGCAGCGACCACATCCTTTGTGGCTTTCTTCTCCGCAGCCAAGGTGTCCCGCTCCCTGGTAACCTTGTCCATAGTTTTCTTTATCTCACCTGCCTCTTTCACTGCCTCCTCCGTGACCTGTAGTTTTTTTCGCCTCCTCCACGGCCTTTAGTTTCTCCTCTAGAGCCGCATTGGCAGCCTAAACCTTCCTCAGCTCCGCCTCCTAGAGGGTCCCTTTATCTGTATAGACCACTGCCATAACCAAGACCCTCATTAGAGCAGCAACACCCTCTTGCTCGTACAATTAAGCGCCTCGAGCGCCAAAGATTCTTTCCAATGGAGGGTAAGGGAAAATCCCTTGAAGAAGTTCCTGTTGTGGAAGCACGGGGGCACCTCGAAGTTTCCTTTCTCCCCCTCATGCGTCAGGTCGACGATGTCTTCCGTTCGAGAATGCTTGGGCCTCGACGTCATAGGTAGAAGAGAACTATGAACAATAGTCGGGGCAGAGGAAGAGGTCCTCGATCCCGATGGAGGCTGACCTGCCTGCTCTCTAAGGTGGCTTATACCGACTTTCTTCCTCATCTTAAGCTCGGTCGCAGCACTTCTCACCAAACGCTCCTAGGTCGTGGACATTTTACCTGCAAAACAACAGACGTATGTCAGTAAACAGAAAACAGCAACATGAGACGAGCTAAGAAGAAAAACAACTACCCAAGAGTTCCAAAGTCTCCTCGCACGTGCCGCATTTGAAGAGCTCCTTAGTATTAATATACCGGGCCTCCACCATAGGTGTGTGTGTGTGTGTGTGTATATATATATATATATATATATATATATATATATATATATATATATATATATATATATATATATATATATATATATATATATATATATATATATATATATATATATATATATATATATATGATCAGAAGGGGACCATTGACTTGCCACACGCAGTTGATCTGCTGCCTGTTCACCGGTGTTGAGAAGGAGATGAGGGGTGTACCTGCAAGACACTCCGATGCCAAAGTAAGAGTTTGGACAGAGTGACAGGAAATACAGAAAAGGGTAAGAATAGAATACCTGACCCTCTTGTGAAAGAGGGTATTTATAGAGAGACCCCAGCGCAGGGCCAACGGTCATTTGAGTTGGGCTGGATGGCCAGGCCCAACCCAAGTGATTGTTAGGGATTACGTGGCGTAGTGAAGACCAGAACGTGGTCTTCACCCTAGTTCAACTGCTCCGTGAACTCTGGAGAGCGGGTTGACCTGCTCTTTCGGAGGTGGGCAGTTGGTTGAGGATGTGTCCCCGCAGAGGGGAGCACGCGGAGAACGTGTGAAGGATACATTGTTCTGCTCGACAAGGGAGAAGGTTCTGCCTGCGGAGGGGGCTTTATCTGCCCGGCGGGAACCATGTGCTCGACGGATGTAGCCCAAGTCGGATTGGGCCTAACTAAATATCATTGGATAGGGCTAAGATTTTTGTTTGGAGATTACTTCTCCCACCTTAAGGTGAGAGAAGTTTCTAATAGAAATTTGAAAATATCTTCATAATTTTGAAAATATGTTTTAGAACGTGTCTATTTCATATCAAAGTATGTTTTAATTGAGATAAATTCTATTTTTTAAAAAACTAGTTCGAAAATATATTTTTGAGAAAAAAATTTCAATGATTTTTTTTATTTAACAATTCAATAACAAATATATAAATGTAGTTTTGAATTTGTCAAACAAAATATGAAAAATTATCCGCTACTAAAGCAATTCTATAGATTAAATGTTCATCTCACTATTGGCTGGAAGTTTCGACTGAGGAAAGGTGACATAGAGATTGGCTTGTGGGTCGACAGATTGGAAAAGGTGGTAAGGGAAACGATGTGAGTCAATGCCAGCAGAGGGAGTTTTATGAGTCGACTCAAGCCTATTCCGTCGAAAATATCGACTGAGGGGCACGGAAGCCGACACGAAGTAGAAGAACGTTTGAGCGGGAGGAAAATTTGAAAAGTTGAGAACGTGGGAAGTTACAGAAGTGGTGGAAGAACACGTGGCGCCACCAAGATCAACATAACAGTTATTTTATTTTCCTATTTAAGGAAATACCCATGTTCATTTTAAAGGACGCATTTTGTAACGTTGTAAGGGAAAAACACTCTGAGTACCAGGCGTTAAGAGAAAAGTGTTTCATTCCTGGAAAATATATGATCGCGTCCACATTTTATTTTAATAGAAATTTATATCACCAACTTTAAAGACTTCTTGTCTTTTGTTTTTGTCTTTTCTTGTTTATGCCTTTGTCTTTATTTAAGTCTACACAGTCTTTCTCAAATTTTTCTTCAACCTATTCTAAACAACATCATTCCACCGCCATCTCATACACTCGACCGGTACGTTCTGAGACTTGTTTGGTCGGTCTTGCAAGTAAACCTGCATTAGAAGGTCAAAGGTTATTCGCGCAAAAATTGCATGTAAACAAATTTGCATGCCCAGTGAGACCCGTTGGTTTGGGTGTATGTATTTACACAGTGGTAAGATGGGGATACCACGTCCAAATGAAGAACTGTCTTCAGAGGGAAATACGGTTGTAAATCAAACAACCGACATTGGCGATGACAC
Source organism: Lathyrus sativus (assembly GCA_963859935.3). Classification (NCBI taxonomy): domain Eukaryota; kingdom Viridiplantae; phylum Streptophyta; class Magnoliopsida; order Fabales; family Fabaceae; genus Lathyrus; species Lathyrus sativus. The sequence goes on along the minus strand of OZ012741.1, from coordinate 49,860,363 downwards.
TGTGTCTGCGGTTTTGACTGCTCATAGTGGGCATGTCGTGACGCCACATCGACCTGAACCTAGGCCTATGATGATAGGAACTAGTGGGAAATATATGCCTAGTTTCACAATGCCCACACCTGAGCCTGTGGGATGCCGACAGAGTTCATGTCGAGCCTGCATCACAGCGGCCCACTCTTTGGAGAAAGCTCTTTGTCAGTTTTTTCATCATATCAGGGGTTAGGGCCTTTTGCGAACCAATTTACTAGGCCCCTAGGTTTTAGTCTTCTGTCACATTCGATTCCAACTTTCACCTTAAAGGGTGGAAGGTGCCAAAGTTTACCAAATTCGTCGGAGAGGCCGAAAAGTCCACCGTCGAACACGTTTCCAGATATCAAATCGAAGCTGGCGACATAGCAAACAACGAGGACTTGAAAATAAAGTACTTCCTAAGTAGCCTCACCAAAAATGCGTTTACTTGGTTCACCACCTTAGCCCCACAAACTATCTATACCTGGGCACAATTGGAAAGATTGTTTCATGAACAGTTTTACATGGGACAATCGAAAATTAGTCTGAAAGAGTTAGCCAATGTTAAATGAAAGGCCACAGAGTCGGCGGACCAATATCTTAATAGGTTTAGACTATTGAAAGCGCGATGCTTCATGCAAGTCCCTGAACATGAGTTAGTCAAGATGGCGGCTGGTGGCCTAGATTATTCGATCAGGAAAAAGTTAGACACGTAATATCTCAGAGATATGGCGCAGCTAGCTGATAGGGTGAAACAGGTCAAACGTTTAAAAAATTAAAAAACCCAAGCTAACAGATACCGTAAGAAAGAGAAAATTTCATACGTGGTCGCTGATAAATACTCTTCTAACGATGATGAGCTCGTCGATGAAAACGAGGTCAACGTGGCTGAATTGAAGTCAGGGCCTCCGTACACATGCAAATCATTAAAACCATCGAATGGAAAAAAATCTTGTCGAAAACGAAAAAAAAAAGATAACTATGTCGCGAAAACTTATACTTTTGATGTATCTAAGTGTAATGAAATATTTGATTTATTAGTTAAAGATGGTCAGATTATTGTCCCTCCTGGGGCAAAAGATCCCTCTTTAGAACAAAAGAAGAAAAGGAGATTTTGTAAATTTCATAATTTCCTTGGTTATAAGACGACTCAATGTGTTCTTTTCAGGGACTTGGTGAAGAAAGCTTTGAAAGAAGGCCGACTTTAATTTAGCGAAAGGCCAAAGATGCAGGTGGACACAAATCCTCTGAAGGTTGAAGAAGCCTTACATTCTGAGCTATATGACTACATGATGGTTAAGGCTACTGAGGGTCTCAACAAACACTTGACAACTGAAGCGTTTGAATGCATGATGATTGAGACTACTGATGGTCCCGACAAGAAGCCTGAGGAGAAGCTCGAGACAGTCTACCCTCAAGCTGGAGAAAGTCTGACTGATTTCCAAGAGAAATGCAGGTTGAGCGAGTCGAAGGTTGTATTATGCCCAAGATACAACACCGTGTTTGATGAAAAAGTTGATGAGAAGTACGAAGCGGGTAGGAAAATGGCACTGCAAGACAGTAAACCACCAGTCCCTAGGTGTTAGCTCACAAATTCGACGCCCGCATGAAATTAAAATGTTTGGGTGAGATATTTAAATCTTGAAGTAACATGGAAAAACCTCCAAGTGGGTCTTGGTCATAAATGAAATCGAAGGCATCCACATAAGGAGGGAAGACTTTTTTGGGACTTTGAAAATATTTCTAAACATTAAAGAGATCACCTTCGATCGAGAATGCTGGCCAAATATTAGTGGAATTTGAAATTCAAATAAGGGAGGGAATAGTTATGCTTTCTCATTGCTGAACGAGACAAGTGGCCACATCCAAGATGAAACTACATGCGGCATGACACTTGTCACGGGTTGATCATTTTAGGAGGTTAACAACAGTTAATCATATTATTATCAATAGGGGTTCTAGTAATAGAAACCAGTGTGTTGTAATTTACTATTGTACAAGTCACTTCAAAATTTACTCAAAGTATCTGAGTATAGAGAAAAGAGTTATGGGAGAATGTACGTCATGTAAAAACACCATTTCTATGTTTTAATGAAACTTATTTTTGCTTTATCTTAAAGAGTTTATCTTTTTACTTCCTTGCAATTGACATCTTTCTGGAATTATGATTTATTTTCTGTAAGTGTTTTTGAAGGCTTCTGACTTTGTTTCCTACAATTTCATCTCTTTTCATTTCAATCTAACCTTACATTTACGTTAACCTTTTCCTCATAAACATTGTCGAAGTGTTCAGTTCCTTAGTATTTTCTTCAAAGTAAAATTTAGCACATGTCCTAGGATCAATATGATCGATCCTGTGAGTCACCAAAGTTAGATTTGGAAGATCAGCGATTGTTTTCCAATTTTCACGGGAAACACTAGGTTTGTTTTCGACCAGAACAGTGCTCCTCGTCGAAACGAAGAATACAGGAAGCTGTTCCGGCAGGCGCGACCCAAGACTTCTGTTCTGCAATCAGATACTTCACAGGATAAGTGGATGGCACCCGTGAGCCAAAAGGGGAGCAATCAGCCAAAATGGAGGATATTGGATCTAGAAAAGGAGGCAAAGACCTCCAACAAGAGTGCTGAACCCAGGGGCTATGTGGTTTTACCCAATTATAAAGGCAAGAATCCTATGACAAGAACCCAGTGGAGGCGACATCAATGAGAGAAAAAAAGGTTGTCAAAGAGACTTCGACTTCACACTTGACCTGTTGGACCCTCTGGACTAAAAAGGCAATACCCAAAGGCAAGGTGGGTCGAGAAGGAGAAAATTGTGACGAAACAGACTACGACAGTGACTGTGGAAACTTCAGAAGAGAAGGGGGTGGTGTCAACCTAGAGCTCGAAGTACACGTCTGGAGGTGAAAACAAGAAAGAACCAGAATATACTCCCCAGTCAGATAAAGAAGAACCAGAGTACACTCCTAAGTTGGATGAGGAATATACCCTGTCACCAGAAGACAATTTTGATGAAGACATATGCGATGACACCAATGATGATATATACACTAAGGAATTCATTATAAACTACGGTATCGTGTCAATACTGCCGGCAGAATATGATAGGGTGTCGGAAGTCTCTGAAGCAGAAAAATATTTCTTACCAGACGAGATCACAGAAGAAAAGCCATTATGTTACTATGTGATGAACAGTGGCATGGTGGAAGAATGGACGACAATGTTCAAAAGACCTAGTCAAGGAATGATGTACCATCTGAAGCCGTTATTCATAAAAGCGAAGGTCGACGGAGTGGCAGTTAATAAAGTGTTCGTAGATGGAGGGGAAGTTGTCGATCTAATACCTCATACGTTGTTTAAGAAGATTGGAAAGACTGAAGCCGATCTCAGACAACATAACAAGGTTTTGTTTAATTATGAAGGGAAAACCAGCAACATTCTAGGGGTTGTCCAAGTCGATTTAGCTGTAGGTACAACTACCAGGTCGGTGGTGTTCATGTTCATAAACTCAAAGGATAACTTCAACTTATTGTTGGGTCGAGAGTGGATCCATGGGATAGGGGTAATACCATCAACTCTACATAAGAGATTAAGCATTTGGAGGAAAGACGGCATCGTCTAAAATATCGAAGCTGACCAGAGTTATTATAAGATTGATGAAGCAAAGGGTGCAAAGAAATCTTTTGACCAACACCTAGCAAGTATGGTACCTTGTGACGATGGATCAGGATCTTATACTTCTGTCGACATGGGTCGCATCCTAAACTTGGATCCTGACTATGGATTTGTTTGGAATGCTGCTGACACCATAATGGAGCCCACAGAAGGAATTCCATCCACAAGGTGGCCCACAATTGATGAAAATGACTACTGAATCAGAGAGCTTGACTCGAATTTTGGCTTATTTGGCTGAAAACAAGCGAAAGTCAGCACTAGAAGCAAGAAAGCGACAAAACATAACTAGTCAAGCCGACAATAATACATAATTAATTGGCCGACAAGGCCAGACAACAGCTTCGGAAAGCCGGAGGCTTGATTGCATCAATGATAATGAGCCTTTGGGGTTTGAGAAAAACTCATCCATTGAGCTACAGAGAATGCAGGCACAAGACTCACTCGAAGAGATTGACTTGAGTGATGGGGCAATAAAGAGACCTACGTACGTAAGTGCTAAGATTAGGTCAAAGATGAAGGTCAAGCTGATCAAGGTATTGAAGGAGTACAAACATTGCTTTGCTTGGGATTATGGCAAAATTCCTGGCTTGAGTCAGAGTGTAGTAGAACACCGACTACCAATTCAACCAGGAAAAAGGCCAGTAAAATAACAGCCACGATGATTCGCTCCAGAAATCACTCTAAAGATCAAGCAGGAGATTGAGAGACTGCTCAAAAGACAGTTCACCAGAACTGCAAGGTACGTCGAATGGTTAGCAAACATAGTTCCTGTTATTAAGAAAAATGGGACTTTGAGAGTCTATAAAAATTTCAGGGATTTGAACAACGCTACCACCAAAGATGAGTATTCAATGCCTGTGGTAGAAATGCTGGTCGATTCGGCTGCGGGTTTCGAATAGTTGAGTATGCTCGATGGGTACTCCTGTTATAGCCAAATCCTCATAGCGTTAATTGAATTCTCCTTGACGTATGTTCCTCTAAGGGAAATGAAAGGTCAAATAGTGACAGACTTTATTGTCGACCATGCAGTGGTCGAATCATCGCTGTGGATGGTCGATGTTGGCCCTTGGAAATTATACTTCGACGGGTCAAGTTATAAGAATGAAACAGGTATTGGAATCTTGATAATATCCCCGCACGGTTATCCTACTAAATTCAAATGTAGGGTCGACGAAAAATGTTCTAATAATGAGGCAGAATATGAAGCCTTGATCACTGGCCTCAAGATTCTTAAGGATTTGGGTGCCAAGAGAGTCGAAATAAAAGGCGATTCTAAACTGGTGACTAAATAGATCACAAGAGAGTATAAATGCGTCAAGGAACACCTTGTGGTGTACTTCACGATGGCGAAGCGACTCTTGGAACGCTTCGAGGTTGTCAGCATTACACACGTGCCAAGGATAGAAAATCAAGAGGCAAACGATTTAGCGCAAATCACATCTGGGTACAAAGTTTCGGCAGGAAAGCTGAGAGACTTCATTGAAATTAAGGAAAAAGGTGGTATCGAAAGTACTACCATCATTAGGCTTATCAGAATCTGGGGGCAAGCATCCCGACAGAGAGCTTAATTGAAAGTTTGAGAAACTGTGAAATCTTCGCTATCAGCAATCTATCACTGTCAGACAAGAGAATACCAATAGTCGAGTATTTGGAAAATCCGGTGGGAAGGGCTGATAGAAAGATTAAGTACAGAGCTTTAAGTTACATCCTAATGGGGAATAATTTGTTAAAAGAGATGCCAAAAGGGGTGTTGCTTAAATGTCTGGGAGACACAGACGCGTACTTAGCAATTTCAGAAGTCCATAGTGGGACATGCAGGGCTCACCAAGCTGGCCATAAAATGAAATGAATGTTGTTTTGACAAGGTGTGTTTTGGCCAAGCATGCTCAAAGATTTAATATACTTTGCAAAGGGAGCCAAGATTTTCAAAGACACGCGAACATCCAGCACGTGCCAGCCAACAGATTGCACACCATCGTCAAGCCATGGCCCTTTCGTGGTTAGGCGTTGGATATTATAGGTGTAATATATTATGGCATGATAGTGTGTCTTTATTGGGCCAAGCATCTGGCCCAGTGGGTATGTCTTTTGGCTGCAAGATGAGGCACGCGTGTTCAACCCCTTGAAAGGCCATTTCCAATATTTTTAGCACCTTGGATTTTAATTGTTTTTCACAATTTCATTCAACCATAACTCCAAAACCACACATCATTTTGACCTAATTTTTTGCATATCTCTTCCTTGCTAGGTCTATTTTATGATTCCATTTTAAAATTTCACAAAATATTTAATTTTCATACACTTTTGTATAGTTAAAGTAGGTACATTTTTTAGGGTTTTATTAAGTCATTATATGATGTTTTTGACTTGCTTCTTGATTATAATTGTGCATATTGACTCTTGTGAACATAATAAACCATGTATAAACTTTGTGTGAAATTTTCAACGTGTTTCTTTGAGCTTTGCCTAAGTTTTAAGTACTTTAATGCTTATTTTTTCATAAGTAAATGACTTGTTTCTTCCATGTATGGTTGTAAAACTTTTCTTTTAACCTTTTCCATGAAACTTGTAATTCTTGTATGCCTTGTTGAACTCTTGAGTACAATGTATGCCCTTGTGCTTGTCCACTTTTGTTTATGTGTTCATAAATGCCTTAAACTTTGAAAACATGTCTTTGTATGGTTCCAAACTTGTATGCTTACCATGTTAAAACCTTTGTGATGTTTTAATCTTTGAATGTGATTACCATGAACATTAACAAGTACCTTTGGTTATTACCTATGCCATGAACCATGTCAAACTTGTTTTCATGATTAAAGTAATGTTTTAACTTATTTTTCATGATTGCTTTTCAATAGTATCCATGTTTAAGTATTGCTGTGACTTATCCATGCTTGTTTGAACTTTTTAATAGTATCCATGTTTAAGTATTGTTATGACTTATCCATGCTTGTTTGAACTCTTGAATTGTATCCATGTTTAATTATTGTTATGACTTATCCATGCTTGTTTGAACTCTTGAATTATATACATGTTTAAGCATTGTTATGACTTATCCATGCTTGTTTGAACTCTTGAATTCTATCTATGTTTAACTATTGTTATGACTTATCCATGATTATTTGAACTTGTAAATTATACCCATGTTTAAGTGTTGTCATAACTTATCCATGTTTCAATGTTTTAAATTGTATTCATGATTAAGTGTTGTTACAACTTGTCCTTGTTTGTTTTTTATTCATGATTAAGTAGTGTTAGTAAACCCTAATCCATGTCCTAACCTTGAACTTATCATCCATGATAACATGTTGATATTATTATATTCATGTTAACTTGAATCCATACTTGATATTGTTATATCCATGTTAACTTGAATCCATACTTGATATTGTTATATCCATGATTGATTTGAATCCTTGTTTACATTCGTGATGCTTTAGTTTTGTTAGAACTATGTCTCATGTATGCTTATATGTTGTAACATCCTTGTTTATATGTTTTTACCTTGATTGTTACCATTTTTATTTGTGTTTTTTGTTAAGTCTTGAATGTTGTTACATCTTTTTTCAATGTTGCTACCTTGATCTTTATGAATTTGTCAAGTCTTGTCTTAGATGTTGTCACATCTACCTTTGTGTCTTGGTTGTTACCATGTACATTTGAACTTTGTAATATATTGTTTGATTCCTTGATTAACATCATGTTTGAATGTTACCTTTGCCACTTATAGTTGATATCATGTTTGAATATCATCCTTGTTCATCTCATCCATATTGACTCATATTTCTCATGCTTTGTTAAGTTATCCCCAAGTGATGTTAGCTTGTTAGCCTTCATCCTTCTTTATTCCCTTTTGTTCCCAAATCCAAAGGAAATGTATTTTTGTTGACTTTATGTCATAGGTTGCTTAGCCTTACCTTAAACTTCCCTTTTGACCTTGTTAGAGTCATCAACCTTTCAACTTAAATTTAGGTTAGAGTTTATAAACTCTATGTAAGTGTTATTGTTATAAACATTTACCTTCCCCTTAGAACCTTGATCATAATCAAGTGTTATTCACCCTTATTTAGGTGAAATATGATTGCTTTGATTACATCCTTTTAAGGATACGTAGGCATAAGACCGTGAAGTCTTTGCGAGCAGATTAATAATAAATCTCTATGTCTTTCCCCATAGAACATTCCCAGTCAATAGAAAATAAACAATAACATAACACAAATACAACAAGAGGTTCCTATAGAGTACTATAGATACTTAGAGTGCTAATACCTTCCCTTAGTATAACCAACCCCCGCACCTTTATATCTCTTTGCATTGTTGTTACATTGCACAATTAGGGTTTTCTTTGATCTTTTCCCTTTCCTTTGGATAAATTAAAGTTCGGTGGTGAAAATTTAATGTTTTATGATTGAAGTTAATATAATAGCTTGATATGCGATTTTCACCGCAACATATATAATAGGGCAATGTATTGATCTGACAAGAGGCGAGTTCCTGGAAACATTTTTCCACTTCGTAGTGCCCCACCTCAAAACCCAACCGATTGGATTAAGTGTATTGGGTGGATTTCCAAATCATTACATTTTGTTTAATTTTATTTGAAAATGAGATTCCATATACTACGAACATCACCGAAGTGGACAACTCATTCAACAAAGGAAGTTAAAATTTGACATGGTCATTTTTTGGATAAAATGGAAAAATTCACCAAGTTGAGTGATATTGAAAGAGAATCAAATAAACAAAGTCAAAGGTGGAATCACCCATAGATATTGATTTAGGTGGTGACACATGTTTTGATTCATTTTATTTTTTATCTAATAATTTATTTAGGCGATGACACATATTTTGTATTTAATGTTGGATTGATATTAACGATGTAAATTAGATACATTTTCATACATTTTATGTGTATTTGAGTTTTCTAAATGTTTCAACATTTTTGTGTTTCATAAAGGTTCTGTTTATACAATAGGTTTTGTGTGAAAAATTAAGGGTGAATCCGAAAATACATTTCCAGACGCACCATAATTTTATAAAAAAATGCTAACACGAGTTTATTCAAAAATGCATTTTTTGACTCACCCCATATTAAAAGAAACTAACAAGTGTTTATTCAAAAATACATTTATGTATACACCTTGATTTTACTAAACGACATAGGGTGGATCTGAAAATACATCTTTGAAATATCAACTAAGACAATATTGAGTTTCTAAGGTCTATATTGATCTAAATCTTGTATAAATATGGGTGTCATTTGTTAGTACAAACATTCATAAAACACGCTTATAAAGTTATAATGTCTCAATATGCATAATTCGATTTTATCTACTTTAACCGCGAGAAGTCCTGCTTTAGTTTGGTTCACAGAGATGATTCATGTTGTCAATCTAAACTTAATACTAGAAAATCTATATCCAGACAATCGAAGAATTGTGAAGCTCTGTTATCGTTTACTCTCAATTGACAATAAATGGAAGATACATTTCAATAAGTTTGAGTTGAATACAGATGAAAATTTAACTGTTATGTGAAGTATATTTCACTGTTTCGAAACAAAGGTCCGATTGAGGTGAATGCAAAGATTGCGAAATCGACCAAAAATATTTTAAAGATGTTGAAATATCCTAAACCATCACTTGATGATGAAATATAATGTTAAATTTATATTAATGAATATTTATGTAATATTTCATTTTTAATGTATGCCATAACAAAGTTTGAGGTTAATTTATGTGTTTTATGCCATTGTTTTTGCTACAGTTTCTAGTTTGCTAAACACTAACTATTGTTTGAAGAATATATTTAATTTTTTTTTTTTATGTTTTGGTACATCAAAAAATATATTTTTAAATTTGAAGAGTATTTTGGATATTTTACCAAATTGCAAAGACAACATTTAAGGTGGGAGAAGTAATCTTCTTTTGTCTTTTGCTCTTAAAAACCTAGCCTTGGTGGCTTGGGTAGGCCTTGGGTCACCCTTGGTGGCTTGGGTAGGCTTTGGGTCATGAGATTTATGCACACAATAAAAATATTTTCTCTATTTTAAATTATAAATTATTTTGTTAAAAAAAGTTTTTTAAAATTATAAGTTACTTTACAATCCCAATATAATATTAAATGATTTTTTTTCCCAACATACCCTCTTTAATTTATTATAATTTCTTCTTTCAATTCTTTAACGTTTTTGTACATCTATAATAAATAAAAATATTATAAAGTCATACATAATTTATCTTTCTCATTTAATAATAATTATATTTCTTAATTTATATAAGAAATTCAAAATATCTTATAGTTTAAGACGGAAGAAGTAATATGTCAAAAGGATACGATCTATCTTTCATTGGAAACAAATTTCAATTAGTTAGTGTTGTTTTCAAGAATAGTTGTCTTGTTCTTAGACATTAATTTAGCCATTAAGAAATAGATGATAAAATTGTAGTTCTTCCTTCCTTTTTTTTAAGTGTCATTTTTTATTTTTTATATATATCGAAAAAAATTATTTATATTATTACTTTTTATATAATAATTTTTCTTTTATTTATAATATTCATAATTATTTATTATATTTATTTTACTTTTTTTCTGTTATAATTATTTAAGAATTATTTTGACAAAAGTGCATTTAATATTATTTTAAACTTTATAAGTAATAATTAAAAAAAACTTATTTAAAAAGTGACACTTAAAAAAAAACGGATGAAATATTAAATTAATTAAAAATACGTGTTTTATTATTTCTCATATTTTTATTATTTTTAAAAAATAATTTAAGAATTGTAAACATAATTTAATAAAAATCTAAAATTGTGATTAATGATGTCACAACACTTTTTCTATGCAATAAATATCTAACAAGACCGTCTAATTATGTTTTTCTGTATTTTTGGAGGAAATATTATATACATTGATTATGTGCATGAAAAACTACACAATTGTGGTCCATATGCACGTGTTACTAGGGACATGACGAAGTCACTATTAACTATCAACTCCTCTACCGACAGATTAGCTGGAAGCATGTTTTTATTTTAGGAATAATGTGTTCAATCATATTAAAATTTTAGCACAAAATCATTTAGTTGTAATTCAAATAAATAATCTTGTTAGCCGATATAATTCAGTGTTTTAGAAAAATTGAATTCGACATAATTGTATTAGTCGAATATAATATGTGTGTCGAAGTATAAATATATATTCGACGGAGTTGAATAGTGTAGTTTATAAATTGTGTTTTGATTGTCTATATAGATAGAGATGACAATGTAAAATTAACTACTGCAATTTTACTTCAATAAAATCTCTTTTCACAATAATATCTCTCTCTCTTCTTGAAAATCCTCATTATTCAAACAAATTAGTATCAACGACCCGTGTTGCGATTCAGAGAGAATATGTAATGGCAAATAATAATACAACATCAATGCAATTTTTAGTGAATCTATCAATTTTCAAAGGCGAAAACTACAAGAGTGGGTTGCGGAAATGAATTTCATCTTTGGGCTTTAAGATGTGGCTGAAATCGTGAGTGATGAAGGATGCAAACAAGGAACAAAGGAAGAAAGATGAAAAAACACTTTTCTTAATTCATCAATGTGTGGATCCTAATGTTCTCAAGAAGATAATTGAAGAAGCGCCTAAAGGGGTGTGGGACAAGTTGAAGAACTTGTGCAACGAAGATGAAAGAATGAAGAGGGTGAAGTTGCATACGTTGAGAAAGAAATTTGGGATAACAAAGAAAAAAGAAGATGAATTGGTTACTAATTTCTTCTCAAGCTTAGTGTTACTGAAAAACTAGATGAAGACATGTGGTGAATCGATCAATGATTTGTAAAAGATTGAAAGAGTGTTGAGATCTCTGACTGTAATTTTTATTACATTGTAGTGTCTATTAAACAGTCCAGTAACCTAGCTTAGATGAAGTTAGAAGAACTTCAAGCTTCATTAGAGGCTCATTAGATGAGGCTGAAGTAGAGGAACTCGGAAAGGGAGAAGATTGATGAACATGCATTACAAGTAAGATTCATTAAGAAGTAAGGAAAAGAAAAGGCGAAGCAAATAAAGAATCTTGCAAAAGATGAGAAGTCAAACAAGAATTCAAAGAATCACTCTGACTCAACCAAGAAATTCACAAGAAACAAGTATATTTGGGGGAAGAAAGTTAACATGAAGGAGTTGCATTGTTATAAATGTCAAGGATCTGGTCATTATGCTAGTGATTGACGAAGAAATAAGGAGTCACGATCAAAGATAATGATGAACTGCAATATGCACATGCTGAAGGAAGTGACTCTAATGATATGCTACTCATGGAAAATATAGAGTTGAATAATGAACAAACCAATATGTGGTACCTAGATTCAGGATTCAGTACCACATGATTGGTAATAAAAAATGGTCCACCAAGTTATATGAATTAGTTAAGAAAGTGATCATGTTTGCAGGTGGAAGACACGTCACATCAATTGAAAAAAGAAACATAGTTGTGGTGAGAAAAGATGGTAAGAAGGCCAGTATTGATGACATATTGTATGTACTTTTATTGACAAGTAGTTTGATAAGCATATGTCAATTACTTGCCAAAGGGTATAACATGAAGTTGGAAGAAATCTGATGAATGTGTATAATGGTGAAGGAAAGATGATCTCGAATGGACCATTGGAAGATGAAAAAACTTTCAAAGAAGAGATAAAAACGGCTGATCGTCAATGTCTTACTTTGACTTCTGTTGAAGACAAGAAATGGAAATAACATCACATGTATGGAAACCTAAACTCTAGAGGTCAAAATATGCTCAACCAGAAGAAGATAATGTATAGCTTGCCTCAAGTGAGGGAACAAAGTCAAGTGTATTGGAATTTACCTTATTAAAAATAAGGGTGGGGTATTCACACACCTCTAGAAGTTTAAGTTACATATTGAGAATTAAAGTGGATGCAAATTAAAGAAACTGAGAACTGATGGTGCGGGTGAATACACTTTTAGAGAATTTTCAAGATTTTGAAATGAGGAATGTATAAAGCATGAGGTTATTGCATCCTGCACAATTCACCATAATGGTATAGTTGAGAGGAGAAATAAAAGTATATTGAACATGACTAGGAGAATATTGGAAGCTAAAGAAATGCCAAAGAAATTTTAGGTTGAAGCAGCTTATACAATAGTATACATTTTAAATAGATGTCCAACCAAAAAGATAGTCGAGAAGAAATCTAATGAGGCTTGAACAGGACTAAAGCCAAATTTTAGTCATCTTAGAGTATTTAGATCAGTGTGTTTCATACATGTACCTGAACAATTGAGGAAGAAGCTAGACGATCGAAGTCAGGCCGTGATGTTAATAGGCTATCATTCGACTCGTGTATAAAATTTATATTCACCAAATAATGATAAGCTTGTGTTCGGTAGGGATGTTCTGGTGGACAAAAATAAATGATGGAATTGGACTCAAGGGTTAGCTCGGCATGAGCAAGATACAATCACAACTATGCTGGAAGAAGACCAACAAAATAAAACAGCAACCAATTGAAATGAAGAATCACCTGAGCATAATGTTTGAAGATCTACTAGAACGAGAACTGAGACTACTAACAATAATATACTTTATGACAAAACTTTCACACCTTTGAATCCCAACAACTACGTTTTAGTACCTTTTAATATTTTTAAATTTTTTTATGACTTATCATCTCAGTTGGGCTAGAAATCGAGGGAAAACGTATTTAAAGGACACTCCTTTGAATCTCAACAACTACATTTAACACCTTCGAATTTTTAAAATTTTTTAAAACTTATTATCTCAGTTGAGCGGGAAGTCGAGGGGTAAAGTATTTAAAGGACACACTTTCAAATCCCAATAACTACATTTTATCGGCTTTTAATTTTTTAAAATTTTTTTGACCTATTACCTTGGTTTTGCTGGAAACTGAGGGGTAAAGTAACCTATGTTTTTTTATTTAAGATCAATTTGATGAAAAAATTAAGTAACGAATATTTGTCGTCCTTTATAAAGTAACAATAGTCAAGACATTTTCAAATCATCAATCCACATGAAATATTAGTGATCCCTATGAAACACTGACTAGCCAATCAAAACGTGAATGCCACAACTATCCATCTTGGATGCAAAATGCTTAAATATAAACTTAACATATTGAAAACAATGATAATGAAAGTAAAAGCAGAAAAATATTTCAAGGTTGGTTTATTAATATAATATTTTCTCTAGTAATTCCTTGTTAACAATGTTTAATGTTTAGTTAGGAAAGCATGCAAGTAACTTATTAATGTTAGTTATAGTTGTATGAAGTAAAATGTTTAATATTGTTATTGTTGTTGTTGAAATTTATTATTTAACGATTCTATTGATTTTATTTATTTATTGTTGTTGTTGTTGTTGTTGTTATTGAGATTTAACGTTTAAAGATTCTACAGAGTTTTTTGTTATTGTTGTTGTTGTTATTGTTGTTGTTTTTGTTATTTTTGTTGTCAAGATTTAATACTTAAGGATTATATTGTTTGTTTTGTTGTTGTTGTTGTTGTTATTGTTGTTCTTGATGATGATGGTGAGAAAGGCTTAGAATGTGTCAATAAATTTGATGCTTTACAGATTAAAACAAAATAAAAAAATAGGTTAAAACTGAAATTTAGTAAACAGGACTTTGCACCTCGGTTACTGTTTAAAACTGAGGTAAAAAGTAACGCTGTTTTGAAAATCCAAAACATGCAGTTGTTGGGGATTAAAACTCTTATCAGTGCCGCTTTTCTCTCGGTTATTCCAAACTCGAGGGGTAAAGTGGTATATTTTCATGTTGCCCTTCATTACCTTACTTGTGTAACCAGTTATATCCCCTTTGTATTTGAGGTGAAACGCGATTATTTATAGTACTGTGAGTCAACAAGCCTAGCTAGATATGATAAATTTCCATATCAAGAAATAGATGCAGATGGTGACTTCATATAAGAAATGATGATGATGGCTAAATCAGATCTAATTTATTTGGATCAAGCCATGAATGATTCAAATTGGTTGGCATCCATGCAAGAAGAACTCAAGGAAATCGAGAAAAATAAGACTTTGGAGCTTGTATAAAACTCAGTCAAGAAGCTAATTTATGTGAAGTGGGTATACAAGTTGAAGCTAATGCCAAATGGTGAAATTTCCATGCATAAAGAGAGACTGGTGGCAAGAGAGTTCTTGTAAAAACCTGGTATTGACTTCAACGAAGTCTATGCACTTGTTCCAAAGCTGGAAACCATCAAAAATAATTTGTTGATCGTAACATACAAAGGATGGAAGATACGTTAACTAGATGTAAAGTCATCATTTCTTAATGGACCATTGGAAGACGAGGTCTATGCTAGTTAACCACCAGGATTCGAAATCAAATGGTCAGAACATGAATGTGTACAGATTGAGGAAGACTTTATATGGTTCGAAGCAAGCCTCAAGGTCTTGAAACAAGAGAGTAGATAACTTCTTGATCAAGGCAGGTTTCTCAAAATGCATCTCAAAACATTGAGTGTTTGTGAACAATGTAAGTAGGCTCATTTGAGTCATTATGTGCTTCTATGCGGATGACTTGCTGATTATAGGTGCATATGAAGTAGAAATAAAAAGGGTCAAGTCGAAACTGATGCAGAAATTTGAAATGTCCAACTTAGGAAACTTGTCATATTTCTTAAAGATGAAGTTTAAAGAAAAAAGTGAATGAGTATTTTTGCACAAGACAAAGTATGTCCATGATATCTTGAAAAGGTTCAAGATGAGTAACTATAATGCAGTTGTCACACCATTGGAGATTGGAGCAAAATTGAAAAATAATACAAATGACGAGTTTGTAAGTGCATTATTGTACAAGAAAATCAATGGATCCTTAAGGTATCTGTCAACACTAAGCCATATATTTTTCAAAGTGTTAGGATGTTAAGAAGATTTATGGAGAAGCCATAAGAATGTCATCTCACTATACTCAAAAGAATGTTTAGATACATAAAAGGTACAATTGATCATGGTGTGTTGATGTCAAGGCAAAAGAATACCCGCACAGATGCAGAAGAACATGGTTATACCGACTCAGACTTTAGTGGAGATCAAGATGAGAAGAAGAGTATTACAGGCAACATATTCATGATTGAAAGTGCTCCAATCTCTTGGAGGTCAAGAAAGAAAATCATTGTGGTTTTGTCATCCGGTGAAGCTGAGTACGTGGATGCATCGTATGCAGCATGTCAAGGATTACAGATAGAGATGTTGCTCTAGGAGCTCAAGATCATGCAACCTAATAAAATGAAGTTGTATGCCGATAAGAATGTCGGCTATCACTTGAAAAATTAGCATGTGTGTCATGGTCAAAGTAAACGCATAAAGATAAGATATCAATTCCTTAGGGCTCAAGTAATAAAGGAAAAATTGTACTTTAACATTGCAAGTCAGAACGATAACTAGCTGACATGCTCACCGAACCCCTAAAGAAAGTCAAATTTGATGAGTTTAAAAGAAGCTTTGGGATTAGAAGTCTCGAAAATATTAATTAGGAGGTGTGTTAGAAGATGTAATTCATTGTTTTAGGAAAGTTGCATTCGACATATTTGTGTTAGTTGAATACAACATGTGTGTTGAAGTATAAACATGTATTCATCAAAGTCGAATAGTGTAACTTGTAAATTGTGTTTTGATTGTCTATATATACATGTGACAATGTAAATCTAACTACTAGAACTCTACTTCAATAAATTTATTTTGTACAATTTAATTTCTCTCTTTTATTCTCTTTTACTTTTTATTCTTTTTGAAAAACTATTTGTTCTAATAAATCACTTATTTATTAAAAATTTCATGAATTGTTTTAATAACATTTAAAATATTATCCAAATGTAGTAAACAATTTAGGCCAAATTGATAGCATGATTGTAACTTAGGCTTGGACCACCTTTTCTTTCCTTAAATTTTGGCTTCCCAACAAAAGTTAATTTCCAACAGATCTTGCTCTTTGCAATCAATAAAACATTAAGAAACAAACCAGAGAAAGATATTACCCCATAGAAAAGTCTATCGCATAAAAGACAAAATTATAACTTCAGATGATTTTCCCCTTCTCCCCAGGTAAAGAGCTAGAACTCAAATGGTAAAAAATACTATTAATATATGATATATTGAAGCACAAGTTCATATTCGTAATTGCATTCTCTCAACTATATGGTTTTAAATTGGGATTACAGTTGCTGGTGCATATGCGGTTATAGTTATAGATGTTGCGATTGTAGTCATTGTAGTTGCAGCGTCTTGTATTGCAACTATTGTATGCACATTCGCAATAAAAAACTTAAAATTCATCTAAAATTCATGCTCTAGAGAAATAGCAAAAACAAACTTTTGCACAATTAGAAGCTCTCTCAATCTAGTTCACATGATCACAGCTGCAATAACAACAAGTTCCAAAAAGAAGTTGGAGAGGAACAAAACCAAATCCAAAACCAAATCTAACATAGAAAATTGACTTTACTAAAAAAAAAACTTACCGGCAAAAATTACATTAAAAAAATATAAATATTGATGGTTCAAACTTTTTTAATTGTGATATCCTTATAAACATTAAGAAAACATAGCAAATACCTTTTGTCCAGGTCAAAACTAAGATTTAACTTTCTTTCATACAGACACCAGGCATAATACAGACAGCAGATTTCCAATGTTGAACATATTCTTTATTATCTTACGCGCCTTTTGTAGATACTTTGGAAGCCACTGTTCGAGCTAGCCGAACGGTGAATTCCAAAACACAATGTAGAAGTCGGCGAACCATTACCATCATCTTCACTAACACCTCTAAAATCAAAAGACGATCCGCCGCTTAAGAATCTCCTTCGACTAACCCTCGTTGTCGCGGATGTAATTTTGGCCGAATCAGTTGACAACGAAGACGGTGATGACGAGGGAGATGATGACCAATGGATTTTCTTGAAGTTTAGTTTTTGAAGAAACCCCGAAAAAAGTTTGGACGATTTTGAGATTTTTTTCTCATTCTTTTTGTTTGCATTGTTGAAATGGTAAGAAGGTGGAGGTGTGAGAGGAGGAATCGTGTCCTTAGAGAATGTGTGTTTTGGAGTTCCGGGTTGAGATTCCCAAACAAACGGAACAGCAACAGAAACTCTAAAGGATGGATTAGAGATGGAGTTTTCCTTTGAGAGTAGTCTGCTGAAAAACTTGTCATCTTGTTTGATTTGAAGAACACTTTTCTCACAAGTGGAATTGAACATTTTTGGTTGATTTGAAATATTGGTAAGAATGAGAAGAAGAAAAGTTTGGAGATGTTTTTGGTTGTAGTAAGTGGGAAATATAAATAGACTTTTATCATAGGTTGCATATCTTTTTATATGCATATTGTGAACACAGATTCATAGTATTCAAATTAATACTGTTATTTATCACTTTTATGATGAAAAAGAAATTTTAATTAATTAAAATCGTAAAAACTTCAATCAGTATCATAACATTTATACGGATCAAAATCGTACAAAAATTTAACTAATTATATTTAAAATTTTGACATTCACATGATCATTAAGAGAAACTAAAATTATGATATTAAAATAAGTTTAATTTTGCAAAATGTAGGGTTACATTTGCAAATTGGTTATTGACAATAAATGGTATTAAATAAAATTAGATCATACTTTTAATTTAAAAATGTTTAAATTTTCTGTGCCTAACTGTTTTGGGACCATTTCTTTATGTTTAATTTACTCTGTTTTTTGGACCATTTCATTTAAATTTGAAAGCAAGGCTAAATTAAATTTGATAAATTGGATTGTTGTGATTGTGGATGCTAGCTTTTGATTTATAGAATATTGGTTTTGGACCCCCACACATCTTATAATTAAAGTTTTAAATTGTGATTATGGGCTATTTATGTTCCTTGATATTTTGGAATAATTTTGTCGAATAAGATTATAGGATCATAATTGCAATTATAATCCAATCACATAGGTGTCAAAAATCTTGATGTACTAGTGTCGGTTCAACACAAGTGGGTGGGAGGTTTTAAATTATTTTTTATTATAAGTTTTAAAGTGCATAAATAAAAAAAGTATACACTCTTTGGTGACTATTATAACCAAATTTATTTTTGTGTGGTACATTTGATTATTAATGTTAATTCATATATAGACTAAATACATTAATAGTTAAATGTATTATAAAAAAGTTAAACTTATTTATAATAGTGATTAGAGAGGGTATAATTTATCATTTAAAAGTGCAATTAAGTTAATTTAATTAACAGTGTCGTTATGAATTATTTCTTATATATAATAATATGAAATATATGCTAAAGTAGATTAAAAATATAAAATAATATAGTCTATAGATAATAGATTAGAGATTAAAGTAGACTCAAACAAATCATTAAAGAAGCTGACACTATCTAAAAATCATATACCATATACAACTAAGTTACAAGTAATAAACAAGTGAGAAACTGAATCTATCTAAAAATCATATACCATACACAACTAACTAAGTTACAAGTAATAAACAAGTGAGAAGCTGACTCAAACAAATCATTAGAGAGAGGATAAGAGGTATGCGCAGAGTTAATAATCACTTTTATCTTGAATAGATTCATCCACTTTTCTCTTGAATAGATTCATTCTCTATAGGAAAACTTATAAAAAAGAAACTATCAAGAGAAAACAACCACCTTAAAAGGTTTACAATTGTCCCAAATAATAGGGAATATTGTATTATTAGTAGAAAAAGGAAATGTCAGAACAATTAGAAGAAACCACAAAAGTATGATAAGTATAGGACACCGAAAAAGTATCATCCCTAACAAAATTTCAAATTCACTTGTCTTTATCCAAGGAAAAATATGTCCTCGAATGTCCAAGAGGAAATGAGCAACAATGGGTTCCTCATGAACAAAGAAAGACCTCATCCACCTAATGCCCCAAATGAGGATTCGTCTAACCACACCTACCTACCTCTCTCACGTTTCTCTTAGAATATTCAGTGGTCATAAACAACCTGAGGAATTTATTCTTAAAGGGGATACTATTAACCCAAAGTCCAACTCATAAAGACACATGAAACCCTAGTCCAAGCTTCTTGGTGATAGCATCCACAATTTAGACAAAATGAACCTTCTTACTTAGAACGTGAAGGGAAACCCATTTCCACCAGGATGAGGAGTTATGGGAGCCCGTGTCACTATCATCCCTTATAGAAAAAACAACAGAGGAACCATATTTGACCGCATGAATATCTCTAAACCTAAAGCCACATTTACTCATAGGCTTATTAAGAATATCAATCAATTTAACCCAAGATATTTTAGAGTTTCCCTTAACACCAACCCATAGAAATCTTCTTTGAATCTGAATTATCTTCCTCAAAACCTTGAAAGGCTGTTTGAAAAAAGATAAGAAGAAGATAAGGATAACATTATGCACATACACAAAATTCTAGGTATTAAGCCCCTTACGTAACAGGTAAATAAAGGAATCCCAAGTAGCCTCTCGACTAGGTATAGCCCTAATAGGTAGCCTCAAGATTTAAAAGGAAGGGTCTCAAGTTTGTAATGAAGAGAGTCATCAGAGGTTACTTTATAAGTCATGTAAGATAAATTCTCATACTTATAACGATTTGGGTCTAATACATGTTTCATTAAACATTCGTTAAAAGTGTATGAGTGGCCATAAATCTTACCAAGATACCCGTTCTAAGAAGTGACGACTACCATATCCACCAATTTGTTAAGAATTTTTGTTTTAAATGAGAAAAGAATACCATTGTAGAATTTTCAAATAGCCCAACCTACGGAGTGTTAAACCAAGTTAAAGTCAATTCTTACCTTTGACCTTACCCTAAATAATTGAAAAAACTCAAACAAAAAACCTAAATCTCTTGGTAACACTAAATATTAATCAAACCATCAAAAAATAATATATCACAAATCAATCATTGTCTCACAAGTAATAAACAAAATGATTAGTGAACATTTTGGGATCCTAACACGAGAGATAGTCTAAATCCACAAGCACTCGAAATCTATAAAGATTCTTTCTCATGGAGATTATATCCCAAAATATTTGTCGATAAATGACGATAACCTTAAAAGGAATCAAAATTTTCATATTAAAGGTAGGATAGTATCTATGCAGATTTTAATTGTCTGCAGTCACTTATCTTTATCTCTCTTATTTAACACTACGCCAAAAATGATTTTTGGCAGCACTGTAAAGACATCACTTTCTATAAAAGTGTTGCTAAAGATTTAAAAAAAAACAAAGGAAAAAAGCGCTACTATAACATGGCTTTAGAAAGCGCTACTAAAGGTCGTTGTTATGCAATACAATAGAAAGCGCTTTTAAGAAAGTTCTGCTAAATGGGGGGATACGAAAGCGCTTTCCTAAACCGCTGCTATAGGTCCTGCCTAAGGCAGACCTTAGAGAGTGCTTTTCTAAAGCGCTGCTAAAGGGAGGGGGGTACGAAAGTATTTTTTTAGGAGAAAGCGCTGTTATAGGGGGGGGGGGGTTTACAAAACCGTTGTTATAGGTATTTAGTTTGCTAAAAATAAAACAAAATTTTCATTTCGGACCCATTCTTTCTTTCTCTCTCGCGTATCATTCTTTCCCTCTCTCAAGTATAAAACCTTAATCCCTCCGTCATATTCCCTCCGCCGTACTCCCCCCGTCATATTCCCTCCGTCGTACTCCCTCTGTCTGTCCGACCACTTCTCATTCTTGAATTAGTTGTTGAATATTATTGATATTGTTGATTGAATTAATTGTTGATGTTTGAATATTCGCGAATTAATTTTTGAATATTGTGATGTTGTTGATTAATTGTTTGAACTTAAGTGATGAAGTTTTTATATTAGGTACGCCATCAGCTACTAACTTAGTGAATTTTTTATAGGGGTTACTTGTGAAGAGTAAGATTGTGATTGTTTCTAAGAATCTTACTGTGTAGTTCTAGAAGTTGCTAACTTCTCTACAATAGCTACACGTAATCACTGCTTTTTATTTAGCTTACTTAGTTTAGTTTATCCTACTTCATTAATATGGATAAAAAATAGATGTCTTCCAATCGATTGTCAAAAGAGTACGAGAATGAGGTGTCAAAATTTGTTAAGTTTGCTGTTGAACACGCCAAAGACCCCAGTAGGATCACATGTCCTTGCTTAGGTTGCTATTATGGGCGTCAAATTGACGTACTTCAGTTGAAATCGCATTTAAAGAGGCTTGGAATTGATCGAAGTTATACATGTTGGACATTACATGGTGAGACAAGTAACGAGAATGTTGAACCGGGGGATAGTACGACCTATGCTTCAAACGACAATGTCACAGATGTAACACCCCCTTTCTATACCCCCAAATAAATTAAATAAATCAATTAGGCACTTAGAAAATTTATTTCATCAGAGTTTAATTAAAACATGGTATAAAAGAGGCGCATCACATTATCATGAAATTAAACACATACGATACCTGCTCAAAATAGATATGCAACAATGGGTAACCCACATCTCAATATTTAGAATAAAGCGGAAACATCCAAATATTGAATCGATCTCATTCATAAAAGTATATACAACCATCAGTTAATTCATGCTTTACAACATATCCACAGCAGATACATACACATATGTATCACAAAAGAATCAAAACAAATGTAACTCCAAAAAAGTCAAAGGCTTCCTAACTATCCAGATGTTACATATCAGAGCCATTGACCAAAAAGAATGAAGACATCGCTTCACAAAAAGAACCTCCAGCTTCCTACTCTGCAATGCCTCATAGAGCATTATAAAACAGCAGAAGGGTGAGAAACAACATCATAACAGTTAATGCATAAAATTGTATATATACATATATTCATAATTATACAAGTCATACTCAAACATGTTCTCACCACATTAAGCATATACAATTAATCATGCCTCTACACATGCTCATAAACATTCACTATATGTTCCTCCAAACAATCATATATAACATACACAGTTATATTCATTCAACCAATGCATCATACACAGATGACTCATGCAACTCATAGAGACCGACACACGACTCTATGCAGATGCAAATGCGGTACCGACTCATTCAACAGATTCTCTAAGGAATCGAGTATTCAGCAGATTCTCCACGGGATCAAGTACTCAGCAGATTCTCCACGGAATCAAATATTCATCAGATTCTCCACGGAATCGAATATTCAGCAGATCCTCCACGGGATCAAGTACTCAGCAGATTCTCCACGGAATCAAATACTCTAGCCAATCCTCCACGGGATTACATGTTATGACCGATTCTCCGAGGAATCACACAATGCAACCGATTCTCCAAGGAATCTAATATAACCATCATATCATACGAGGTTCTGCAAATCCTCCGAGGGATCAATCAACACACAAATGCATATTAAGATGCTTCACAACGCAAATCCTCCGAGGGATCATTCAACAAAAATGCATACTATGTTCACAAACATACTCATTGCATTTATCACATACATAGCATATATCTATCATGCATTCATATTATACACCATTCCACACATGGTTTACACACATATCAGCCTATCAATGCGTTTCTATTCAATTCGAGCAAATACACAAGATTATCAAATATTCAAGATTTACCATTTACTCTACAATCTAGGATTCACGCCTTTCGGCCACCCACAACACGACATGTCAGAATAGTTCACACATCAATCATTCATATAGGCATTAATCATAATTGAATCAACCAAACATCATGCTATGAACAAACAGCAAAACAAAATAACACTGCCAGGTTCGCCAACCTTCGCCTGGCGAAGCCACGCAACGAATGCTCGCTGACCTTCGCCTGGCGAACTCCCCAGCGAAGTCCACTGGGAGTAATCCTGGAATTACTCACTGAGTCTCGCTACACACTCGCCTGGCGAACCTTCGCCAACTCACCTCGCCTGGCGAACTTGCCAGCGAATACAGGGTGTTAGCTTCTGACTTGCTTCGCTACAGCTCGTTGGGCTTCGCCTGGCGAAGCTTCGCTGCCATTCGCCTGGCGAACTTGCGAAGACAGAACTTCCATGGCTGTCTCAAAGCCCAAACTCCACAAAATCAACCGATTAAATCCAAACCAGTCTCAGTGGCACAACCCAATCATCACCCGACTAAACTACATCGTCTAATCCGAGTTCTAACCGATTAAAACCTCATTCTACTCACAAAACCAACTTCTAACCTAGGTGGAAAAAGAGTAGAAACTCTACAAAATCCACACACATACACATACAATCATATACATTAAAGAGATGATGGAGTTTCACACCCTTACCGATCGATTGCAAGCTTTGGTGATGATCCCTTGATGATTCTAGGTTTTCCTCTCCACTTTCTCTTCTCTCTCTCTTCTCCTCTTTTCTTTCTCTTCTTTTTCTTCTTATGTTACTATCTTTCTTCCTTTTTCCTCTCTCATTCTATTTCTATCTCTATTTCTTTCCTCTCAAATTCTTTCCAACACTTACCAATCAATTCTCACACTAAATTGCTAAATGTCTAAAATGCCCTTTTTACTCTAATTCCCCGAAAACTCTCCGAATCGGTAAAATAGATAAAATAAGCAAACACCACATAACAATATATAATTTCTCAATTTAAACAAACATCAATTAAATAAATTAAAAGACTCAACAATTAATGGGAATTCAGAATCGGGGCGTTACAACTCTCCCCCACTTTAGAAATTTTCGTCCTCGAAAATATTACCTTATTCAAACAACTCTGGATGCGACTCTCGCATCTTGCTCTCCGATTCCCAAGTCATGTTGCCTTCCGCGGCACCTCCCCAGGACACTTTCACAAGCGCAATATCCTTGCCTCTTAGTTTCTTAACTTCGCGGTCCAAAATACTAACCGGTAAAACTTCAACTGTAAGGTTATCCTTTACTTCAACTTCATCCATTGGAATCACATGTGACGGATCCGGAACATACTTCCGAAGTTGCGAGACATGGAATACATCATGCAAATTCGAAAGGTTCGGAGGCAACGCCACACGATAAGCCACAGCACCAACTCGCGCGACAATCTGATACGGACCAATAAAACGAGAAGTCAACTTTCTCGACTTCAAAGCACGGCCCACACCCGCAACCGGTGTAACTCTCAAAAACACATGGTCGCCCTCTAGAAACTCGAGATCCTTTCTCCTTTTATCATGATAACTTTTCTGTCTACTCTGAGAAGCTCTCATCTTTTCCCGAATAAATTTCACCTTTTCCGTCGTTTGCTGTACCATTTCAGGACCAACTACCGACCTTTCACCCGTCTCATGCCAACACAGAGGTGTTCGACATCTCCGACCATATAAAGCCTCAAATGGTGCCATACCAATACTCGAATGGAAACTGTTATTATAGGTGAACTCAATCAACGCTAAATAACCGTCCCACGCACCACCTTGTTCAAGCACACAAGCACGCAACAAATCTTCTAACGATTGAATCGTCCTCTCGGTTTGACCATCTGTTTGCGGATGATATGCCGAACTTAATCTCAACTTAGAACCCAAGGCACCTTGCAAACTCTCCCAAAATCTTGAAGTAAATCTAGGATCTCTATCCGACACAATACTCTTAGGAACTCCATGAAGCTTCACAATAGTGCCAACATAAATCTCGGCCAACCTTTCCAAAGAATAAGTAATATCAATCGGAATAAAGTGAGCCGATTTAGTAAGCCTATTAACAATCACCCAAATAGCATTATGTCCTCTTTGCGTATTCGGCAATCCCGTAACAAAATCCATCGATATACTATCCCATTTCCATTCCGGAATATCCAACGGTTGCATCAATCCACTAGGCTTCTGATGTTCTACCTTAGACTTCTGGCAAGTCAAACACGAGTACACAAAACGAGCAACATCGCTTTTCAATCCAGACCACCAAAAGATCTTCTTCAAATCCTGATACATCTTATTCGCTCCCGGATGAATACTCAAGTTACTCCGATGTCCCTCTTCCAATATCATCTTTTTCAAATCCGCATCATCGGGAATACAAATACGACCTCGAAACCTCAAAACTCCTAATTCATCAACTTTGAAATCTTCATTTCCATTCGTCATCAAATCCACAAATTTCAAATCCAACTTTTGCTTTTCACACACCGTAGCAAGGAAATCATTCGTGACATGCAACATACCAAGCTTCACACTACTCGGCGTTAACTCACAAACCAAACTCAAATCTCTAAAGTTCTCCAAAAGTTCCCACTCTCTAACCATCAAAGTAGACACGTGCAACGACTTCCGACTTAAGGCATCGGCTACCACATTCGCCTTACCCGGATGATAATTTAAACCAAAATCATAGTCCTTCAAAAGTTCTAGCCATCTCCTTTGCCTCATATTCAATTCTTTTTGATCAAACAAATACTTCAAACTCTTGTGATCGCTAAAAACTTCAAATCTTGCACCATAAAGATAGTGCCTCCAAATTTTCAAAACGAACACTACGGCCGCTAACTCCAAATCATGAGTAGGATAATTCTTCTCATGCACTCTCAACTGCCTAGAAGCATACGCCACGACCTTCCCATCTTGCATCAATACACCACCCAATCCTGACAAAGAAGCATCACAATAAACCGCAAAAGGTTCCGTAGGATTCGGCAAAATCAAAACTGGCGCTGTCGTTAACCTTCTCTTTAATTCCATGAAAACACCTGGCGCATTAGAAACTCCGAATGGCATCACCGTATACTCATAGTGACCATATCGTATTCTAAAAGCCGTCTTCGAAATATCTTCTTCCTTAACCCGAATCTGGTGATAACCGGATCTCAAATCAATCTTACTAAAAACACGGGCTCCAACCAATTGATCCATCAAATCATCAATTCTTGGAAGTGGATACTTGTTTTTAATTGTCACCTTATTCAACTGCCGATAATCAATACACAATCGCATACTACCATCCTTCTTCTTTACCAACAATACCGGCGCACCCCAAGGAGAAACACTTGGTCTTACAAATCTCTTATCCAACAAATCATTCAACTGCTTCTTCAATTCCACCAACTCCGATGCCGACATCCGATACGGGGCCATCGAAATCGGTCTAGTACCCGGAACTAGATCAATAGAAAATTCAACCTCTCTCTTTGGCGGCACATCCGCAACATCTTCCGGAAACACTTCAGGAAATTCACAAACCACAGGAAACACGTCGAGCTCAACTTTGCTCTCCACCGACAACGACGCAAACAATCCAAACAACTGAGCTTCGTCCGCTAAAAGTTTCTTCAACTCTTTAGTGGAAAGAAAACTCTCGTTTTCACCATCTTCCAAAGAAGGAAACCTTACTAACTTGTAATAGCAATCCAGATGAACTCTATTAAATTGCAACCAGTTCATACCCAAGATTACGTCCAAACCTTCCAACGGTAAACACACTAAATCCATAACGAAGTCCTTACCATACATGGTCAAAGGACAACTTGCACACACCAAAGAAGTAGTTACCGACCCCGAAGCGGGAGTACCAATAACCATACCACTACTCAAAGAAACCATACACAAATCCAACCGCTTAGCACACGCAAGAGAAATGAACGAGTGAGTCGCTCCAGTATCAATAATAGCAACTAAAGGCATATCATTAATAAAGCATGTACCTTTAATCAAACGATCCGCCGCATTAGTAGCGTCTGAACCTGCTAATGCGAAAACTTTTCCGCCCGCCTGAGCTTGCTTTGGTTTGGTACAATTCGAGCTAATGTGACCCACCTCGCCACAATTAAAACACTTCACAGCATTCTTTCTACACTCTGCTGCATCATGTCCAAGGAGTCCACAGTTGGAACACTTCGCTTTGAACTTTCCACAATCATAAGACTTGTGGCCCATCATGCCACACTTAAAACATTTGATCGCACCGGAACCTCCTCCGGGTCTCCTATCAAAGTTTCCCCTATGTTTGCCCTTCTCAGCAGGCGTCACATAAGGTCCGCTTCGTACTTGTTGCTTTCCTCTCCTCTCGCTCAAACCTTTATAATGAGTAGAACGAGCTCTACTGTCTTCTTCGTAAATCCTACAGCACTCGGTCAAATCCGAAAATCTCCGTATCCTTTGATAACATACCGCTTGCTTGATCTCAGGACGCAAGCCATTCTCATACTTGATACATTTGGAAAATTCCGCCGTCACCGCATCATAGTGAGGGTGAAACTTCACTAACTTAGTAAACTTAGCGGTGTAGTCCACCACCGACATATTACCTTGTTTCAACTCCAGAAATTCCATTTCTCTCTTCCCTTTAACACTTTCGGGATAATACTTCCTTAGAAACTCAGTACGAAATAAATCCCACGTAATCTCCTCATCGTCGACCTCAAGAACTTGCCTCACGCTGACCCACCAGTCATCAGCCTCTTCTCTCAGCATGTGAGTCCCTAGTCTCACCTTGATCCCTTCAGCACAATCCATCACCCTAAAGATCCTCTCAATTTCCTTTAACCATATCTGAGCACCATCCGGATCAAATCTCCCTTTGAACACCGATGGCTGGTTCTTCCTAAACTCATCATTCGCATTCACGTTAGGTGCACCCTGCACAGCTTTGGCCATAGCCTCTAACGCCGCTGCCATAGCATTGTCATTACGACCTGCCATATTCTGAGGATTCCCAAAAATAACAACAAGGTTAAACAACCGTTCAACCAACACAACAACAAGACAGACACGACTGACTCAACACTGGCTCTGATACCACTTAATGTAACACCCCCTTTCTATACCCCCAAATAAATTAAATAAATCAATTAGGCACTTAGAAAATTTATTTCATCAGAGTTTAATTAAAACATGGTATAAAAGAGGCGCATCACATTATCATGAAATTAAACACATACGATACCTGCTCAAAATAGATATGCAACAATGGGTAACCCACATCTCAATATTTAGAATAAAGCGGAAACATCCAAATATTGAATCGATCTCATTCATAAAAGTATATACAACCATCAGTTAATTCATGCTTTACAACATATCCACAGCAGATACATACACATATGTATCACAAAAGAATCAAAACAAATGTAACTCCAAAAGAGTCAAAGGCTTCCTAACTACCCAGATGTTACATATCAGAGCCATTGACCAAAAAGAATGAAGACATCGCTTCACAAAAAGAACCTCCAGCTTCCTACTCTGCAATGCCTCATAGAGCATTATAAAACAGCAGAAGGTTGAGAAACAACATCATAACAGTTAATGCATAAAATTGTATATATACATATATTCATAATTATACAAGTCATACTCAAACATGTTCTCACCACATTAAGCATATACAATTAATCATGCCTCTACACATGCTCATAAACATTCACTATATGTTCCTCCAAACAATCATATATAACATACACAGTTATATTCATTCAACCAATGCATCATACACAGATGACTCATGCAACTCATAGAGACCGACACACGACTCTATGCAGATGCAAATGCGGTACCGACTCATTCAACAGATTCTCTAAGGAATCGAGTATTCAGCAGATCCTCCACGTGATCAAGTACTCAGCAGATTCTCCACGGAATCAAATATTCATCAGATTCTCCACGGAATCGAATATTCAGGAGATCCTCCACGGGATCAAGTACTCAGCAGATTCTCCACGGAATCAAATACTCTAGCCAATCCTCCACGGGATTACATGTTATGACCGATTCTCCGAGGAATCACACAATGCAACCGATTCTCCAAGGAATCTAATATAACCATCGTATCATACGAGGTTCTGCAAATCCTCTGAGGGATCAATCAACACACAAATGCATATTAAGATGCTTCACAACGCAAATCCTCCGAGGGATCATTCAACAAAAATGCATACTATGTTCACAAACATACTCATTGCATTTATCACATACATAGCATATATCTATCATGCATTCACATTATACACCATTCCACACATGGTTTACACACATATCAGCCTATCAATGCGTTTCTATTCAATTCGAGCAAATACACAAGATTATCAAATATTCAAGATTTACCATTTACTCTACAATCTAGGATTCACGCCTTTCGGCCACCCACAACACGACATGTCAGAATAGTTCACACATCAATCATTCATATAGGCATTAATCATAATTGAATCAACCAAACATCATGCTATGAACAAACAGCAAAACAAAATAACACTGCCAGGTTCGCCAACCTTCGCCTGGCGAAGCCACGCAGCGAATGCTCGCTGACCTTCGCCTGGCGAACTCCCCAGCGAAGTCCACTGGGAGTAATCCTGGAATTACTCGCTGAGGCTCGCTACACACTCGCCTGGCGAACCTTCGCCAACTCACCTCGCCTGGCAAACTTGCCAGCGAATACAGGGTGTTAGCTTCTAACTTGCTTCTCTACAGCTCGCTGGGCTTCGCCTGGCGAAGCTTCGCTGCCATTCGCCTGGCGAACTTGCGAAGACAGAACTTCCATGGCTGTCTCAAAGCCCAAACTCCACAAAATCAACCGATTAAATCCAAACCAGTCTCAGTGGCACAACCCAATCATCACCCGACTAAACTACATCGTCTAATCCGAGTTCTAACCGATTAAAACCTCATTCTACTCATAAAACCAACTTCTAACCTAGGTGGAAAAAGAGTAGAAACTCTACAAAATCCACACACATACACATACAATCATATACATTAAAGAGATGATGGAGTTTCACACCCTTACCGATCGATTGCAAGCTTTGGTGATGATCCCTTGATGATTCTAGGTTTTCCTCTCCACTTTCTCTTCTCTCTCTCTTCTCCTTTTTTCTTTCTCTTCTTTTTCTTCTTATGTTACTATCTTTCTTCCTTTTTCCTCTCTCATTCTATTTCTATCTCTATTTCTTTCCTCTCAAATTCTTTCCAACACTTACCAATCAATTCTCACACTAAATTGCTAAATGTCTAAAATGCCCTTTTTACTCTAATTCCCCGAAAACTCTCCGAATCGGTAAAATAGATAAAATAAGCAAACACCACATAACAATATATAATTTCTCAATTTAAACAAACATCAATTAAATAAATTAAAAGACTCAACAATTAATGGGAATTCAGAATCGGGGCGTTACAATAGATACATACGACTATGACCGAGTCGAAAAGATTGGAAAAGCACTTGAAGAAGATCTTCAGGATTGTCCCAAAATGTTTGAGAGGTTGGTAAGCGATGCAGAGAAACCTTTGTATAAAGGTTGCACTACTTTCACAAGATTGTCTGCGGTATTAAAGTTGTACAACTTAAAGGCGGGCAATGGATGGTCGGATAAAAGTTTCACAGAGTTATTAACCCTCATGAAAGAGATGCTTTCGAAGGATAATGTTCTTCTCAATCGAACCTATGAAGCCAAAAAATGTTATGCTCTATTGGCATGAGCTATGATAAGATACATGTTTGTCCAAATAATTGCATTTTGTTTCGAAATGAATATGCATCATTAAATGAGTATCTTAAATGCGGTGTATCTCGGTATAAGAAAAAATTGTCCCCAACAAAAGTCTTATGGTATTTTCCTATAATTCCAAGTTTTAGACGCATGTTTCGTAGTGAAACAGGTGCAAAACACTTGACTTGGCATGCATATGATAGAATTATAGATGGAAAGTATCGACATCCGGCAGATTCACCATAATGGATGAAAATTGATAATGAGTATCCTGATTTTGGAGAAGAAGTGAGAAACCTTCGCTTGGCATTATCTATTGATGGAATGAACCCGCATGGTCTGTAAAGTATCTCACATTCCACATGGCCTGTGATTATTATGATTTATAACCTACCTCCATGGCTATGTATGAAGTGTAAGTACATGATGTTATCTATGTTAATTTCTAGTCCTAAACAACTAGGGAATGACATAGACGTATACTTGACACCTTTAATCAAAGACTTAAAGAGTTTGTAGGAGAACGATCTAGAGGTTTATGATGGATATAGGAAAGAAAGTTTCCATTTGAGGGCGGTGTTGTTTGGCACAATTAATGATTTTCCAGCATACAGAAATCTATCGGGGTATAGCATTAAAGGTCAATGTGTGTGTCCTATTTGTAAAGAAAATACAGATTGGACGAGATTGGAATTTGGTCAGAAGAATATGTTTCTTGGTCATCGTAGATTCTTAAATTCTAATCATCACTATCGTGGGTGGAGAAAAACATTCAATGGAAATTCAAAACAAGATAGAGCTCCACCTACATTGACAGGTGAACAAATTTTTGAAAAGGTGAAAGATGTGAGTACTAAGTTTGGAAAGCCTTTTGCTCACACGCTTGTCACACGTGGGTGGAAGAAGAGGTCGATTTTTTTTTTGAATTTTCGTATTGGAAGTCGTTGTATGTAAGACATTTTCTTGATGTTATGCATATTAAAAAAAAATGTATTTGAAAGTGTTATTTGTACGTTACTCAATATACAAGGAAAGTCTAAGAATGACCTTAAAGCAAGAAAGCGGAAACTTCCCGAGGTAACTATATATATTACATTGAAATTAATTTAGCACAATTTTATTAATTAAAATATATACACATTAATCATATTCATTATTGGTTTAGGGAATTTTACCTTGTCAGCTCTATTTATCATCACCGACTTGTCACATGGTTGGCAAGGGAAAGGTGCATAACACTTTGCGAGACTTATTTCACCATGAACCACTCCTTGCTGGATTTTTGAAAGTATCGATTGATACTGCTTTAGATGGGGATGCATTATGGCTTATACCTGACGATGTTTCGGATGCAACATTGGTGGGAGACGCAATAGGATCGTATGTTGCATGGCCTTCAAATCGCATTTTCATAGATGATGAGGTACGTTGAACACCATTATGAACCTTTTAGTATTCAAATATTTTACGACCCGTACATGTAAGTTATTCTTACATTTACGTACCATTTATTTACATGATAATCTTAGACTCATACAAAATCCAAATCAAAAGATAAGGGGATTGTGTGGGAAACTAAGTCAGCTACGTCAAAAAAACAGGTACATTAATTGATATACATGCATAGAAAATGTCAATTATATCCTCTGATTTCAATAGCTTTATGATCTTATACATTAATTACCTAACTTATATGATTTTTAGATTCATGCTCAAGAGTTGCAACAAGTCAGCAAGGGTAAGATGCCTGAATCTAGCAAGGTATCCAACAAAAAAAAGGCCGAGCCTAAAAAAACATTTGTTCCTCGATTTAGGTTGTGCCTTGAAACATATGTAGGAACAATAGATGTGGTGGAGGGTGGCATTCGTCAAATACCTATGTAGAAAGGTTTTTTCGGTTTTGCTTATGCCGAAACAATTGCTAAAGAGGATTTGGATCATATTTTCCAACATTCTGAATTAGACATTGGTGTTATGCATTCATACATCAGGTACTCCGATCAATTTTAATTAAATAATTGAACAATTTATTTGCTCATTTCAATGAATATTCTAATGTTGATTATGTTTTTATTTAAGGTTCTTGTATGACAAGTTGTTGGTTCCGCATCAATTGATATAAAGATTCTCATTCTTATCTTCTAGCTATATCAATGCACGGTTAATCGATCACACTCCAGATGTAGTCAGAGATTACTTAGTCCAAGCATTTATGGCCACAGATATAAAAAAGTTGTATTTTTTTTCTCCATATAATACTGATCATGGGTTAGATTTCATTTTAATTTCATTTATTATAATTATTTGTTTTTGGACATTCTATATAACATTTCCATCTAAAATTTTGTCTTATTTTACAATGGGCACTAGTTGTTGGTTGCGATTAATCCGATAAAAGAAATATCGAGATATGAAGAAGATGGTTGATACGTAAGTGATGAGATTGTTCTGAATAATTCGTGTATATCTTTATTTATTATGTGAGATTATTCTAAATATTCGTTTACATTATGTTAGAGCTATACAAATATTCCGATCACAAAGACAAGCAAGAGTACCGAAGAGTAAGGCTAACAACATTAGATGGATTCGAGTGTAGGTATATTTTCACAATTTTGATTGTTATAGTGATGCTACTTGATAAAAACTAGTTAAACTATATATTTTGATATATATTCGTATTTTTTTTCATGTGTAGTGTCCTCGTCAGCGCAATGGTATTGATTGCGGTTATTTTGTATTGAGGTTTATGAAGGAAGTTATTCATTCGAGTCAAATAGAGATTCCAAACATGGTATGAATTTATAAGTTATATGATTTATTTTAATATTTAACTGATATTTCATCTAAGTAATTAGTTTTAACTAAAGCATGCATATTATGTTATATTATGTAGTATTTTGATGAATTCAAGTGTGGTACTTACTCGAAAGATAAATTGGAAGAAATTAAGGAGGAATGATGTCAATACATTCTTGAGATGAAAATTGTATAAGTTATATTGTCTTTCTATCTTTTGATTGGAGTTTATGGTCTTTAGAGATTTATGTTGTTGTGATGTTCTGTACGTACTACTGGATAAATATAGTTCTGAAAGTCGTATATAGTTTTGGAATTTGTTGATATACTTCTAGAAGTTGTTGTAAGGATCCGGAAATATGGAATTTGTAATTATATGTATAGTGAATATATTTGTGAAGTTATCGGTTTTGGAATATATTTTAGAATTATGGATCGTTTCTTGAAAAAGCGCTGCTAAATGTCTTCAGAAAATATACTTTAGAGAGCGCTTCTAAAAGGGGAGGGGGAGGAAGAGAGCGTTTTTCTAGAAAAAGCGCTGCTAAAAGAGGGTCTATAACAGCGGTTTTGCCTTAAAAAGCGTTGCCTTTACCTACAGCAGCGCCACTTTAGGCAGCGCTTTTAAGCGCTGCTAAATGCCAAAAAAAAGCGCTGTTAAAGGTCTTTTTTAGCATAGTGTAAGCATTTTTTATTTATATTATAAACAAAAATAAATTAATAGTGATGATGATTCAGTAAGCAAATCTAATGGCCCATATATAACTGACTGGAGCGACTGCACTAAACAACAACTACATTGGATACTGGTTTGTATCTATTCCACTAAGAGAATCATCGCCTTGAAAAGCTGAGCTTAATAGAATACTCCTTCTGTTTCAAAATGACTCTCGTTTTAGCAAGTAAAATTTGTTTTAAAATAAATGTCATTCTCACTCTTCAATGTAAAAATAATTGCTATTTTTTCAATTATATTCTTTAATTATTACATTATGCACTACTTCTAATATATTTATAAGGTAAGTTAATAAAAGTGTAATATTTTATGACAATATAATTACATCCCGTCTAACATTCAAATTTTTCTATAAAGGCTGTTTAGAAATTATGTGGCTACAAAAGATCAATTGGATAGGAGAAGATTTGGTATTGTTGGAAATTCTTTGAATTGTCATATATGCGATAATGTTGCAGACAGACACGGATCTACTTGTATGCCATTGGGGGAAACTTCCCCCACTAATTTATTTATGATATTATAAATTATTTAAAAATTTTGCTTCTTATTCAATAAAATAGAAGTAATACTCTCATAAAAAAATAGTATTTGTGTATTTAAAAAACTAAATATATATATATTGATTGGTTTTTTTTTACACATTAAAAACAAAAATAAAAGAAAAAAATTAATACAATAATTTCAAAATATAATGACTTATAAATATCTTTTTCATATATTGAAGCCTCTTTGATTTTTTTGGATATAGAATAGTGATAGTTTAAATTTTTTACACATTGATTTTATTATTTTTACATTAATATATTTATTTATTTTATATAAATACTTATAATAGTATATATAGTTTACCTTCACTAATTTAAATTTCTATATCCGTCCTTGGTTGCCGAGACGATACAACACGTTTTGTTGGCCTGCGAGTTTTCTATCCAAATTTGGGAAAAAGTTATTAGAGCACCTCCAATGGTGCAACCCATTTTTGGGTTCTTTGTAGGACCCACTCTTTTAAAGCAATTCATTCAATTTTTACTCCAATGGTGCAACTTCAAAGAACTCATATTGAGTCCCACCACTTTATTTAAAATATATTATTTATATTAAATTTATTTTATTTAAAATTATAATTTAAATATTTAAATTTTAATTAATATAAATACAAATTAAACATAAAATTAAAATTAAAAATAAAATTGAAAATAATAATTAAAATTAAATTTAAATACATGTCACATAATTAAAAACAATAAAAATAAATAACATCACATAATTAAAAACAATAAAAATAAATAACATCACATAAACAAATGTAATTTGAAATAAAAAGATGAAAATTTGGCCTAAACAAATGTAATTTAAAATAAAAAGATGAAAATTTGAAATAAAATGATAATGAGAAGAAATTGTTGGAAAAAATTAAATATTTATGAATAAAATGATGAAATTGTGAGAGAGAAATTTAAAATTAAAGAGCAAATAAAAAGGAGAGAAAATAGGAATAAAAAGGAGAGAAAATAGGAATGATATAAATTTTTTTTAACAAACCTATATTTATAATAAATAAAAAAGTTAAAAAAATAAAATAAAGCTAAATGATTATTTTAATAATAAACCAAATGAAGAACCGTTGCTTATGTTTGTAACGTTCTACATCTGGAATAACATTTTGTTGACATTTTCAATGCCAAGCTGGCAAACCAATTTGAAAAACTACCGTTGGAGTTGGTATTAAGTGGTGTTGGCTTGTGTAGACCTTCTGATTTTTATGGCAAAGCAAAAACTATCTCATCTTCAAGAGCAAACATGTTTCGATTGATGATACGATAAATGCAATAAAATTCTTCTCTTAGAGGTAGATGAACGGAGGCAAAAAAAATTTTTAAATGTTCGTTTTATAGAACCATATTAAACAAAAATAATTTTCTTTTTTTTATAATCGATTTAATATCCCGTGCTCTTTTAACTCCATTACTTATTATAAAAAATAAAAAATAATTATATTCATTAATATGCATGCTGAAACCTTAATATAAAAAAATACATCCAAATATCAAAAACCGCCGGAAACTGGCGCTTGTGCTCTTATTTTTTTCAAAACAATGTCAAACTATTAAGAAGTTGGTGTATCAAGATGTATAATTTTATATACTTTCGAAATATATTTAATATTGTACACAATTAAGCTATTAGAATTTTGTATTTTCGTAGTCACTTCAAATTAACTAAACCGACATAGATATTCTTAAAAACCACTAAATTTGGCAAATAGTTAATGCATATTCATGATATTTTTTTGTATACAATATCATTGATACATGAACTGCTTGATCACATCGATCAAAACAAGGTGCT
Organism: Lathyrus sativus; assembly: GCA_963859935.3. Taxonomy (NCBI): domain Eukaryota; kingdom Viridiplantae; phylum Streptophyta; class Magnoliopsida; order Fabales; family Fabaceae; genus Lathyrus; species Lathyrus sativus. Next base: position 49,823,334 of record OZ012741.1, on the reverse strand, counting down.
GCATTTATGGCTACAGCTCGATCTGCATGGGATTTTATTAAGAAGCAACATGATTTTCCGTATTCGTGCAGTCATCTTCATAATCATAATCGTTAGATCAAGATCAAACGGTTTTTACCTAACTCGTTAAGAAATGTTAGAGTCTATATCTGCATGGAATCTAAATTCGAAAATAATTAATAAGTTGCGATACGCGTGTCCCATTACGAGGTACCATCGTAATTATTATTATGAGCTGCCCTCACATGGAGATTCCAATTTATGGAGACCGAGGAAATTGATATGGCCACATGAGTTTCTTGTTTTATATCAGAATGGCTCTGTATAGGACCCAATGGTTTATGATAATGAATGGGACTGAAATAAATGAATTGGTGAGGGAGCTTACCTACTTTCCTGCGGTTCATATTGATTATGTAGGATAGATTTATGGGAAGTGTCAGTGCCATAAAAGGTAAAATGCATGGCAGAAGGATTTGTCCATGTTAAGATCATATATGGGTATAGGTTAAGGATTCAATGAGATATGAAGGACAGTAGTTAAAATCTATGGAGGAAGTAGATGTACAAGATTCAATCAATCAGTAAGATAGATATAGAGTACATAAATTATGGTTAACAACAAATATGACAAAACAAATATGACAAGGAGAAAAAGAAAGACATTAGACCTTCAATAAGAGAATAATATAACTTGTAAAAATAAAGTTTATAAAAAAGATATAAATAAGAAGAAACACTTAACTCAATTATAACAAAATCAAAGATTTATTATATATTTTTTTTTAACATTTTCTCCTAAACTCACGATGAATTAATAACAAACATCGAATGTTTGTTAATATAGAAATAAAAACGTTTAATGAAATGTGTTTTCGTAAATAAATCAGCTATCTGCAAGGAGGAAAAGACAAACATTAAAGTAAATTGTTTTATGGTGAAAATAATGGCGAGTGAGTGAGAATCAATCTCGATTTACTTGGAACGTTCATGATATAATGAGTTGTGAAAAACTTGAACGATCCTCTTGTTATCACAATACATGTGAGTTGGTTTAGAAAGATGGACACTACTAGAAAGTAGCAATACAACATTTAGTGTAGTCCTCACTTATGAACTACTCACCTCAACGCAATATCTATAATTAAATTCACAACACATAATTATTTTTGTAACATCATACTTATTAAAATAATCATAATTCACCAATTATAATCATGCAAATTAATTCAAATATTATTTTATCATCGAAATAATGAACATTAATTAAATAAATTAATCAAGTAGACCAAAACAACAATACACTATCGACCACACGAGAAAACAACATCGAAACCCAGACTGACAGTCTCTGACGGTCATGACGACTAACTCGTCACCTGGGTCACGACAATCACCCTGTCCCTCACCGCTCCCTCTCACAACCCATCACTCCTATGATGATCGGTAGGAGAAATCCTGCCAAGAGACCATGACGGTCTCCCCTTCCATCATGCTGATGACCGTCAACTACCTCAGATGCATGACGGTCAGCCCATCACACAGTTGTAGAAAACTGAATCTACATTTTCACTATGGGAGCTCATTCGAAGTTCTGATTTGGACTTCTAACATCCCAAATCGCACAGGAAATAATAGCCACTTATTATACAACAAACAAAGCATCATATATACATCAATTAACATCTAAATTTATCAATTAATCATGAATTCAAGACTTCATTCATAAAATCAAATACACAACAATGGTGATCATAATATTTTGATTCATATCCATTCATCAAACATAAAATCCAACAACACACAAGGCACGAATTTCATATCACATACATTGAATATCATAGATTTCACATGATTATATTCAAAAATTCACCAAACACATCAATGGAGAAAAACCTAGAAGAGGGTGATGAACCATATTTATCCTTCATGCAATAACTCCTATATTAGAGTAGTTTTTCTCCTTACTTGAATTTCCAGTAGGTAAACAAGTTTGGTTATAGCGTTCTTCTTCTCCCCTAAGCCTTTGTTTTCATTCTCTCACTCTTGCCTCTTTTTCCTAAATTGCATAATTTCTACATAGTGACAAGTTTGACTCCCTTCACTCTACTGCTCATTTTAACCTATAAATACATTTAACTCGCTTTCAGACTTTTACCCCTCAAGTCACCTCTATTTTTCCCTCTTTCCCTTACTTTTTCTAATAATTCAACTTTTGTCCCAATATCACTATTTCTCTTAATTTTATATTTAATTAAATATTATCATATTATTTTTATCAAATAAAGCTCCACTAAATTCTAATAAACCCCAAAAAATCCCATAACACATGTTATCACCAAAATAAATAATTAAAAGTATATTAAATCACTCAAATAATTAAATAAAAGCAATGAAAATTAAATTAAATTAATTAATTCAATTCGAGGTGTTACAATTCTCCTCCATTTATAAAATTTTCACCCTAAAAAGTTACCTGAATGATACAGCTCCAGACAAGACTCTTTCATTCAGCTTGTCGTACCTTAAATTTTGTTGGAATTCAACCACAGTCTATGGAAATTCTGTTCAATCTTGATCTCAAGATTGTTACCACTCACGTAATGACAATGAACAAAATAAAGAAAGAAAGAAAACGTTGGAGAAGAAGATGGACAATTTTCTGCAGAGAACTCTCTGGCCACAACTGTGGAATTTTATTATCACTTTGCAATTGGAAAATTGTGATTATCAAACTTGATTATTACAATGATAAGGACTCCTCCCTATTTATAGATTTATGTTAACTTTCTTCTAATGCTAAAGCCCAAACTATAAAAGGCCAAAAATATCTAATCTAATCTGTTTAGATAAAATATGATCTTCCTAAATCAAATATAATCTTTCTAAAATAATGAATTACATATTTAACACACCACCTAATTCATTGTGTCTAAACTATCAACATTCATCATAGACCTTAACTTCTCTAACACTTTGATTGACACTCCCTTCGTCATGATGTCTACAATCTGATTCTCAGTTCTGCAGTGTTTCAAGTTCATCTTTCCTTCTGCTACTTACTCACGAAGATAATGGAACCTCATTTTGATGTGCTTGCTTCGACCGTGTGTTATTGAATTATTCGCCAAGTTGATAGTTGACATTCTGTCGATCTTCATGATAATTGCTCCATGACTCTTCATTGTGATCTCTTCGGCCAAGTTCATCATCCAGGTTGCTTGACATGCACGACAAAAAGCAGCTATATATTCTGCTTCGCATGATGACAATACCACAACTAGATCCTTTCTCGAACTCTAGGCAACTGGTGCACCACCTAACATAAACACATATCCAGCTGTGGATTTTCTATCCTCAACATCACTACACCAACTTAAATCAATGTATCCCACTATCTTGCATTATTTTCCTTCATCAGCTGTAGAAAAAAAAATGCCATAGTCGAGAGTTCCTTTTAGATATCTCAGTATCCTCTTTGTCGCTTCTAGATATAATACCTTTGCCTTCTACATGAATCTACTTACCATACCCCCAATATATGCTAAGTCAGGCCTTGTGCGACAAAGGTATCAAAGTGATCCAATAAGTCTTCTGTATTGGGTTGGGTCGATATCATCTTCATTTGACTGTTTTGACAGTTATAATTCGGTCTCAGCTGGAGTCGAAGTTGGGTTACAATCTTACATCTCAAATCTCTTGAGTATTTTGCCTGCATATCTTCTTTGATGGATCATCAAACCTCTACTAGTCTTGTAGCATTCTATGCCAATGAAATATGAGAGATTTCCCAAGTATGACATTTCAAAATCCTTACTTAGGTCATGCTTGAAATCTTCGATCTCCTTCTTGCAACTTCGTGTTATCAACAGGTCATCGACATAGAGACACAGTATAAGCAATTCACTATTACTTCTCCTTACATATACTCCATGCTCAGTTGTGCACTTCACAAATTTTTTCTCCCTTAGAAAGTTATCGACCTTCTTATTCCAAGCTCTTGGAGCTTGCTTAAGTCCATACAGGGCTTTATGCAACTTGTACACCTTTCTTTCTTTGCCTCGTTTCACATACCCAGCTGGTTGTGCAACATAAAATTCTTCATCTAAGGGGTCATTCAAGAATGCACATTTCATATCTATCTAACATGTGTGCTAATTGTTCATGTTTGCTAGACCAACAACCAACCTGATAGTTTTCATCCTTGCAATAGATGCAAAAACTTCGTCGAAGTTGATTCCTTCCTTCTGTAGAAATCCTTTTGTCATAAGTATTTCCTTGTGTCGAGTTATCTCTCCTATAGGATTCACCTTCACCTTGTAAACCCACTTCACATCAATTTCCTTCTTGCCTTTAGACATTTCCACGAGTGACTAGGTGTTCTTGATTTTGATGGAGTCTAACTCCTCATTTATTACTTTCACCCACTTCAAATATTTCAATGCCTCAGCTGCATTGTGTAATACCCTAATGTTTACCCCTAAGATCCCACATTTCATTTGCATCAACTCATTCCACAAACAAGATCACAAGCTTTGGTTCTCTTTCCCTTCTGAGGGAGATCGCCAAACATCAGTGTGTTTCTTACTTGCATTATGTTCGTTTATGTTTACTAACCTCTAACCAAAGTACAAAATATATTGTAATCGCCTGTTTTTCTTTCTCTGTGTATTAAGGGTTTTGCAAGGAGATTCATGGCAAGGGTATGGCTTGGATTCAAGTGTGTTGTTCAGTTATGGTCAACCCATAAAGGTTGCTTCAATTGCAAGTATTTGTGTCAGTAGGCTATTTCTCAAGCAGTGAATGTTCAAGGTCAAGTTGTCTTGTGCTGAAATTCATCAAGTTATCAAGCATATGATTTATGAGAAGTCTGGTCCAAATTATCATGATCAATAGTCCATCAGTTCATACTGTGTTCAACTGTGAATTTATTTTTCTAGAAATTAATTCAGACCAAATTCAAAGTGATTCGGAACTTATTCCATTTTTATCATAGATTTAGATTAGGAATAAGCTGAGCAAAGATGCTTTTTTTGGTGTTTAGGGCACTTTAAAAATTGTCTATGAAGACACCCCTAAAGGAGGCCTCTGCTGATCCTCAGTTGAGGAAGGGGAAGATTGTGGCTGAAACTAATTCAAAATCTATTTCTCATAATTTTCCTAAGGATATTGTGGTTTTGAAACTTAGTTTGCGGGGCTTATGGAGTTCAAAAATACCGAGCAAGGTAGCACTATACATGTTGGTACAATGATTTCTATATTAGGGTGCCTTTCAAGAGTTCCCAAGTTACCAAGCATGGATTAGGGGGCAGTTATTAAACGTTGTATGAGATATGAGGCCAAGGTTACTGATTTCTTAGCAACATATTTTGTTTGTAAGAAAAGAACTCTAAGGGAGGAGTGTGTGCTGTTTGCAATAACGCATTGTCGCATCGCTGCGAAGAGGGGTCAGCAAGGACAGAAGAGTCGCCATCATTCGTTATTTATCCCAAAAGAGGGAAAGGAAACAATCAGAGAAAACCTAACGAAAACGGGGCAAGACAGGTCATCGCAATCAAATCTTGGGTCCGGGAATCGGTTACGCAAGGGAAAGGTATTAGCACCTCTCACGTCCGTCGTACTCGACGGGATCCACGCTTTTTATCTATCTAAAAGGGTGTTGAACTATCTAGCTACAGGCCACAGGGACAAAAGAAAAGAAAAGAGACTCGATAGAGCATCACCGCTCTATGCCTACGTACTCCCTCGTGCAATGGGAAAGTCAGAGTCAACGTAGTTTGGAAAACTACGGGTGAATGGGGGAAAAGTTGCTCGCCAATACATCTTCGTCTTGTGCCTACGTATTCTCATCTGGTATGAGAAATCAGAGCAAACATAGTTCGGGCTAACAAGACCACAGGTTGGTTCAAAATGTTTTTAGGCCCGAGTAGGGTTAAAACTTAGTTCCAGCAGTTAGGTGTATGCAGCTCGACCATTGAAGACTTAGGCGTTACCTGTTTGCGCTAAAACCAAGAGTTAACAAAACTCTCCTTATGAAAAAATTTTCCAAATTAAATCCCGAAGGATAAAAAAAGGTTTGAAGTTTGTTTTTCTGTTTTTTAGACAAGAAGTGAATTGAGTTATGATTTGAAACTCATGTTGCACTAAAGACTATGACCTAGGAGCGAATGCGTTGCATATCGTCCAAAGGACATACGCTAAACACTCTAGACAATTGACAGGAGGCCCCTCAATCATCATTCCCCAAGTACTTAAGGCTCGTAGCATACAACATTCATTATCCATTATTAAGTGACTTGAAAAAGTTTGAAGATGAGAAGAGAGAGACACACTCTAAAGGGAGACTAAGACTCAACCTAATATTCTCATACAAAGTGCACCTATGATTGAGATAAAGAGGGAATGCTACCTAATGTTATCATGCACGGATTCAAACCTAAGGTCTATCATAATCAATCTTGAACAAGAGAGATTAGAGGTCCTAAGGGAACATGGCAAAGAAGAAAGAAGAATGCAAACATTTAATGCATAATTAGAATGAAAATAGGGAGGAACAAAGTGTGGGGAAGTAGCCTCCACAAGCACATCTCAACCTCAAGCATGCAAATGAAAGATGCAAGAACCAAAATAAAATGCACACAAAAGCACATAAGAAAACTCAAACCAAAGTGAGATAAAGTGAGAAGAATGAAATCCTTACAATCACTTATGTATCAATCACTAGCTCAAAAACAAAGCAAGTAAGACAAAAGGAAAAGCAAGATCAATATGAGAGATGGGATACCAAACTTGGGAAGCAAGTAACTCAAAGAGTCTCAAACACAATCATCATCAAGATCAAACAAGAGAAAACATACCAAAAGTCCTGAAAAGGAATCACCATCCATGATATGTTCAAAGTACCTCCAAAGGAGGGACTAAACCATCTCAAATGGGATTCTATGATCCTTGGACAGAGGTAAGAGCAAGGGAAGAAGATGCACAAAGCAAGAAAAAAATCACACAAAAAGAGATTGCAAGATTAGGCATGGCAAAAGACCTAGGTCTTAAATACTCTCAACATTTGAACATCAAATGGAAAGCCTAAAAGGAATGCAACCTAGCACAAGAGGAAAGCAAGTGTATGACCTATAAATTGACAACCAGCAAGCTCAACATGTTGACAATATGAATCAAGAAGAGTTGGGAGCTCAAGGGATCCACAAGGGTCATTTCCCATCAAAACTAGGTCAAGTGTATGTATGAACCACCCTTAGAAGTAACTTGACTTGTAAATTATCTCAAAAATAGGAAAAAGGCTCAAATAAAATCTCTAAAGCACACAAATGAGTTGGCAACCAGAGGCCAAAATCACATAACCAAAGACACTTCAAAGCATCACCATAGAAATTGATTCACTTGGGTGCTCCACTTTGAAGGAGGGTTATCGAGGGTCAAAAGAAATGACTTAAAAGTCAAACCAAAAATGGTCCAACCTTGACCAAAATCATCCTATAAGATCTCTCAACTCATCAATCAAATGAGGAAAAAATATCAATCATAGGTGATATCAATTGGTCAAGAAACTAGGCATGAAACCAAAAGAACAAGGTAAAAACAATTTAAAAACACCTTCAATATTTAATTCCACTTTTAGTTGAAAAATAATTGGAAAATGAAAATAAAAATTATCAAAAATTAAATGACACATGAAAGTATCAGAAAATATTTTTGTGTGGAATTTATCAAGCTTAGAGGTATTTTTAAAAATAAAAAATGAAAACAGGAATCAAATAAAATAAAAATAAAACAAATAATTGGAAGTGGTGCAAATAGCAGAAATACACGTTGGAAACATTGGGCGGGATTTGCAAGGAGGTGCAAATAGCGCTTAAAGCCCAGAACCATATAGCAAGTAAAACGCTGCGTATTATTAATTGACTTGGCAAGTCAATCTCCACGCAAGCCAGTCAAGCACATCACAGTCGTTCATCCAGTCAGGTCAATGAGTCAAACACGCACACATGGCAAACACAACAGCTTGCCTGAAACTGAACCAGACGTCGGAGCCCTAGCTCCGGTCCTCTTCTCCGGTGAGGTGGCTGGAGATCAGGTTCCAAAATTCACCAAAAAACGTGAAATCTTATGTCAAATTAAACACCAAGTCATGTAGAATCCAAATCCGATCTCCAATTTCATTGATCATGCTTGAATAAAAAGAATTGAATGGTTAAATTTATAAGCACGCCACTGCAAATCTCAACATACGTCACAATTAACCATCCAGAATTTGCCTACTAGTTGTAGGACTTTAGATGCAACAAGAATGGTCCTAAATCAATGCCTATCATGTGAGAAATTTGAGAAAGAAGCTTACCTAACGGAGCCTCTCTGTTGGAGCTTCAAATGGTGTTAAGCTTGCTCAAGAAAGTGCAGATCCACTCACTGATGCTCAAGGAAGATGAAGCTCGCTTTAATTTGAGTTGAAATGGCTTCAATTTTGATTCACGATTTTCACTTTGCTCTCTAATTTCCAAGTTTGAATTCTGCTCTCCCTCCATAAAATTGCATGAATGAGCTCTCAAATTTCATCTAGAGCTTTTATATTATGGATCCCTGAATGATTGGAGGCCCAATATGGCTTGGTTGCTTTGAATTTTTGAAATGCCCAATTTGGAAAGCATGCCCATGCACACGTGGTTTTGGCTCCAAATTCCCTTGAAAATGATTTGAACCATCAGCTGAGAACATGAATTGGCCATGTGGATTTCCAATGGGCCTTAACTTGATCCAATCATCGAGCTTGGAGTGCAAACTTCTTCTTGAAATAAACTTCAAAACCACGTGATTTTGATACCATACACCAAAATTTATTTGTGCATCTTTCTTGTTATGACATTGTGAATCAAAATGAATATAAACATGGCATGTAAATGACCCAAACTATTTCAATTGAATTCATGACTTAAATGTCCATTTTCACTTGATTTTCTTCACCAATCTCCTTATCCTTGCATAATTCATGATAATATTGTGTTCCATGATGAAATGGAAGTCATTTGGAGAAACTTTCATGTTGGTGAAAGTTTCATTTGAAGTGCATAAGATCATGAAAAGGACCTATAATGAAAATGACCTATAATCTCACTTTCCCAAAATACCCCTGCCTTACAAGCTTCATAACTTGAGTTCTACAAACGAGATGAAGGACTTCTAGTACTTTTTGGAAGTCTAAGATCATGAGGAATAACTTTCATGTTCATCAAAAGTTGAGGAGAAACATGATTCTAGGTCAAAAGTGTCTTGGAAGTTGGTTGACCTTTATTGACTGAATATATGGTTCATCTAAGACCTATAACTTGATAGCATCATAACTTGAGTTCTAGAAACCCAATGGATGAGTTCTAGTACTCAAACGAAATCTAAGAACATGCCCTACAAGTCTCATGTTTGCATCAAAGTGAGATTACACTTGTATCTTGAGATATGTGGTCTTGAAGTTAGGCACTAAATAAGGGATTTTACACTGACAAACCTCTGCAACCCTAATTTAGTAACTTCTCACACTCTTAATTCTCCTTGATTTGAACTTGAAATAACACTCTAGATGTCTCAACACAACTACCCATGACTCCAATGACTTAAAACCAAGTCTCAATCTCCTTCAAATCCACAGTTGACTTTGCATTATGCAGATGACACCCTAGGTGTACAATCCTTGACTGCAACCTCTTGCACATGATATAACCACCTAGATGAGATCCACAATGGCCTCAAAAGCACTCCATGAGCTCTTCAAACATCTCCTATCCATATCCATGAGCTTATGATCCTCAGATGATCCTTAGTTGGCCTTCAAGATAGGAGGTAAGCAACACATATCCATCCACTCTCAAAGAGATTTGACTACCTCTTGGTTATAATAAGCACCTGACAACTTGAGTAAGAAATCTTGCTTGAGCTTAGAACCCTTGACACTCTTCTCTTGAGATGTACACCTCTCTTGATCCCCTACAAATGATAATGATATGCAAAATGAAAATGCTAACCATGAAATGAAACACAAGCCAAGCCAATAAAAAGGTTGGGCAAATTTTGGGGTACAACAGCTTCCCCTATTCAAGAGACTTGGACCTGACTGGGTGAAAAGAAAACGACTTTCAAACAATCAAGGTAAAAGACGGTTAAATACCAACGAACCCGAAAATTTTCCAACCGCAGAAATAGAACTGCAACACCCCCCCCCCCCCCCCCCCCCGAGGATAAAATCTCCGGAAATAACTGAATAATAGCTGCAACAGCAATAAGCTGACTGATTACCAATCCACCCCTCGGCACGCAACCAGGAGAACATCTGCTAACGCGCAGGCAACGACACAAAGTCAGAAAGAATCATCTGATATCACCATCAGGCATCCAAACAACTCTGCTTGGGGAGCAAGGAGAAACTTAAACAAGTAACTCTGCTGGGGAAACAAAAGAAACTTAATCAAGTAACTCTGTTGGGACTTCAACTGGGGAGCACATGATAAGATGAACACATCTATCAAAAGGATTTTACCGAGGTCTGGATACCTGTACGGACTTAAAGAAACAATATCATATTGCTATGGTCTGAACACCATACAAGCAAGATAAATCCACGTTAGCCAGGGTCTGGATATCGCACGTGCTAATGAGGAAAACTAGTATGAGCCGGGGTCTGGATACCACACGCACTCGGAAAAATGTCACTAGCCAAGACCTGAATGTCGCACATACTAATGGAATAGTCACTAGCCAGGGCCTAAATGTCGCATATGCCAATGAAACACACGGTGTGAGCCGGGGTCTGGATACCACAAGGGTTCGAGAAACGCCATCAACCGGGGTCTGGATACCATGCAGATTAATGAAACAGTCATCAGCCAGGGCCTGGATGCCGCACATACCAACGGGATAAACCGATGCGAGCCGGGGTTTGGATATCGCACGGGCTAAAAAAAACATCACTAGTTAGGATCTGAATACCACATATTGTAATGAAACAACAGTGTGAGCCGGGGTCTGGATACCACACGGGCTTGAGTAAAACCGGTGTGAGCCGGGGTCTGGATACCACGTGAGCTCAAGAAAACATCATTAGTCAGGATCTGAACATCACACATACTAATGGAAATGTCATTAACCGGGGTCTGGATACCATGTGGGTTAATGATACAATTACTAGCCAGGGCCTGGGTGCCGCACATGCGAACGAAACAAAACGGTATGGATATCGCACGGGCTAATGGAATAAACTGGTGTGAGCCGGGGTCTGGATACCACACAGGCTCAAGAACATCATTAATCAGGGTCTGAATACCTCACATACTAATGGAACAATCATCAGCCCGGGCCTGGATGCCGCACATGCCAATGAAACAATCGTAGGAAGCCAGGGTCTGGATACCACACAGGCTTTAGAGACATCATTAACTGGGGTCTGGATACCACGCGGGTTAATAAAACAAAACATCATCCAGGGCCTGGATGCCACACATGCCAATGAACACCACAATGTGAGTCGGGGTATGGATACCACACGGGCTCAAGAGACGTTATTAACCGGGGTCTAGATACCATACGGATTAATGAAACAAAACATCAGTCAGGGCCTGGATGCCACACATGCCAATGAACACCACAATGTGAGCGGGGGTCTGGATACCACACGGGCTCAAGAGACGTTATTAACCGGGGTCTGGATACCATACAGATTAATGAAATAAAACATCAGTCAGGGCCTGGATGCCACTCATGCCAATGAACACCACAATGTGAGCCGGGGTCTGGATACCACACGGGCTCAAGAGACGTTATTAACCGGGGTATGGATACCACACGGATTAATGAGAATACCACCGATCGCAGTCAGGCGACACCGTTGGGGAATAACGTAAGTCGAGGTCTGGATACCACGCGGGCTGACGGAGAATTACCATAGTCTGAACACCATATAAGCAACGAAACATCAAACACCTGAAAGCAAAGAGGTAACAACCTGGCTTATGTTTCACATGCATATGTTTGAATATGGCTTAATGCTCCATACGAAATGGAAATGCTACGCATTTAGGAGGATGCGATGCACGAATGCAGATGCAATGGAACCGAATCAACAAAATAAATGTTGAAGAGAAAACACCACCCTGCTGGGGAAAAGAGAGCATGTCAATTATGATTGGACTTGAACTAGGGAAACGATCCCTGGATGGCTTCCTAAAAAAAGAAATTCCTGAGTAACAATGTTCTAACAAGAACGGGAATCCACTCCGCTGGGGATTCAAATCATAATTTGTCGAGAAAATGCCCTGAACGGCCATCTAGGACACCAACCTTCTAGGGGGAAATAACCAATCCTACTGGGAACCGCCGCAAACTCTACTGGAGAAAACGCCCTGAACGGCCAACCAGAATACAACTCTGCGGGGAATAGCCACTTCGGCTGAGGAAAGACAACCAGACGTTGGAAACGAATCTAACCTATCGGGGAATCAACAACTCTGCGAGGAATGTACAACCAAATGCCAAGGTTGATCGTACTCTACTGGAGAAATCAGCCCTGAACGGCCTGCCAACATATAATATTCCGAGGAATAGACAAACCTACAGGGGATGGCAACCAAACACTGAAAGTAACTTCACTTTGCCAGAACCCTAAATGGTTTCCCAAAACAACACTCTTGGGGAAAAGATGACTCTACTGGAGAGATAGAGTTTATTGTTGAGGAATAGTTATTCTCTGCCGGATATTCTCTCTGTTGGAGATAAAAATCCACCCTGCCGGGGATACTCAGCTGGGGAAGAAAACTTTCTTTTCAGACTCCACTGGGAATTAGGCGATGAGGGAAACAACAATCTCCCTATGCTTGGGGACTGAATCACCACTTTTGCTGACTTCGCTGGGGATAGAGAATCAACCCTCTTCTGTTGAGGAAAACAACCAACTCTGCCGACTTTGCTGGGAAACAGATAATAGGGGAAACAACCTCGTCCTATGCCCGGGGATTAAGTCAGCAATCTGAACTCTGAGGGGATATAACATCACCTGATTAAGCTCTGCAGGGAAATAAAATCCTGCTCCGCTGCTGTCTTCCCTTAAATTTGCCCGCCAGCTTTTGTAAATATTTTCGCATTTTCTATTTTTTTTATTTTTGCATTTCTCACTTAATTTCATGTCATTTAGACACGTGTCCGTCCTCGATTGGGCGTTTTTCAAATCTCGACTGTTTTACCCAATAAGAGCGTGGCACGTGGCCAAAGGGTATTTTTATAAATATTATTTTCTTTTCATTTATTTAATTTCTCCTTTTTTATATAAATATAATATTTTGTACACTCATTGTTATTTACATTTAGATTTTTATTTAAATAGATTTAATTATAGAGTTTAGAAATAGCTTTTTAGTTAAATAGAATTTATTTTTTAGTTGTTTAATATTATTTTTGGTTTAATTAGGATTTATATATTAATTATTAGTATTATTAAATTAGAATTAGTTTTTTTTATTAATTTGTTATAACTTGTAAATGATTTTTATTATCATATAGTTTTATTATAGATTTAGTTTCAAGTAGATTTTTTTTTGTAATAGTTACTAGTTTTTATCTATTTTATTTATTTATTAGTTTTATATTTTCATTAATATAATTTTTATTAGATTTTTTAATTAGTTTTGAATATTAAAGTTATTTTAGAGTTAATTAGAGTGTTTTATAGATTTAGTTTAAATTATTTTATTTAGAGCTATTTTTAATTATTAATTTAGATTAGTTATTAGAATTAATAGAATCATTATTTATTTATTAATTAGTTTAAATAAGTTTATTTTAATTAAATCTGTCTTTTTATATTTCATATGTTATATATATTTGTTTATACAATTTTATAAATGGATGTATATTCGCCCCAGTGGATGAACTTGTGTGTGTTTGCTTGAAGGATGGGGGTTTGAATCCCACCCGAGCCCTTTTTTGCATTTTTTTTCTCACCCTAACAGATGGGCTTGTGTGTGTTATGCTGAAGGATGGGCTTGCATTAACCACCCCCAGCCCTTTTGTTGTTGTTTTTTTAGTTTTTATTATTTTGTTTTAACTTGTAAATAGTTTAGGAGTAATTATTTTTAATTATTAATTAGATTATCATTTATTAGTTTTTTATATATAATTTTTTTATAGTTTTATTAGATAATTAGATTTTATAATATTATTAGACTAGAATATTAGATTAAGATTATTATTATTAGTTTAATTAGGATTTAGTTAATTAGGGTCAAAAGTGTTTTTAGTTAACGTATTTCATTATCATTCCATTAGCATTATCAGTTTTGCAATAACCATCATCAACACTTCATTAGCCAGTTAATCACCAATTAGCCCCCCAGCCGCCACGTGGCAGCACTATATAGGGAGTGCCCTTATTCACTTCCCCTAACCTCAGAAACCCTACACTATTCATCCTTCAAACCTTAAGAACCCTAACCCTAATCCATTGAGATTCAGCCGCCACCCATACAACCTCATCAGCAACTTCATCATCGTTCAATCATCAGCTTCATCACCTTCCTCCATTTTCATTCAAATCTCAGCAAATCAACCTCCAACAAAACCTCCATGAACACAAACCCACCATTTTCTGACACTCCTCCAACCTCCGTTCTTACTCAACTTCATCAACCCTTCAAATCCCTTCAACGACCTTCAAACTTCCATCTTCAACTTCAATCAACAAACCCAGAAAACACAAACAAACTTCATAACCCAGTAAAATGCCACCTCCAACCTCAAGCATTCAAACCCGTTTCTGAAACCCACCAGTAACCCATATCCCTCTTCCGGAAAATCCATCCGAAAACAACAACCATTCGCCGGAAACCCCACCGTATCAAGTCTCTACGCAAAACCACTCAACCACCGCTAAAAAACATTCGCGACTTCCGACATCACCATCCTCACCGAATCTCAACCTTCCACATTCATACAACTCACCTTCACAACTCGATTCAACGAACCAAAATCAAACCCTCTTCAATGAAACCACAATGCAACCCGTTCCTCTTCCAACTGAAACCGCCCAAACAAACACCAACAACCCATTTCGAACTTCAATCTCCTTCCCAAACAAACCCATTTCAAAAAATGCATAAAATAAGAGAAGAGAGCTGGGTTTGGATTCGAGAAAACTAAGTCGAAGCTTTAGGCCTGGTTTCGGATCTCGCGAAGCAAGTGGCGGTGAGATTCGAAGCTGGTAGCGCGAGACTGAGACGAGATCAATATGAAAAGTTACGTCTCGACGGAAGTTTGAGAAGCAAGTTGAGACTATTTCATTGTTGTCCTCAACCTTTGACACGTGATGACGAAGTTGAAATTCTTGAGCCTTAATTTCATGCTATTTGCCCTGTTTCCTAGCTTTTGAAGTTATAGCAGCTGGTTTTTTTCTTCTTTTCTTTCTTGTTCCGTTGCTTTTGGGATTTGAGGAAAGAGGATATTAAGTGGAGTTGTTGATGGGCTTCAAGGGCCCATTGCAGGCTGCTCTTTTACTTCTAGCGCCCCTCCTGCTTTTAATACCCCCCGTTTTTCAGTCTATAACCCTCTTTTTTTTTTTTATATAATATGGAAATATATATTAGTTTTAAAAATAGTTTGTAAATATATGTTATATTAGTTTTAAAAGAACATACTATTATTGTGAAGGTTTATTATATATTAGTAAATTTTCATTATTTTTTTTTCTTTTAGAAGTTTGATTTTTCTTTTTAAGATTTCTTGTATTTTCTTTTAGAGTAAAATTTTATCTCCCATTTGTTATTGGACTCTTTACTCCATTATCCTTTTTGGGTCGATGACGAAAGTTCCATAAATCGATTACTAAGTCAATATATTGATAAGTATCGTTGGATCCGAGACCCTTTTCTTTCTTACCTCGTATTCTATAACGATTTTATTTTCGAACCGATGAAGTCTCCAATTCGTCAAATGTTGATTTTCGAGGATGTTGAAACCTTCGTTATTTCAAATCTAAGGAGAATGACCATTTGGGTCATTTTCCTTACTTTGGGATCGCGAGAGGTTCCCTTTGATTAAATTAACTTAAAGTTTGTGATTAAGACGAGGTTTGAGTTTTTCCGACATTCTTTTCTTTCTCACTTCCGACTTTATTTCATTTCATTTGTTTTGGTCTATGAAGAGACTTCCGTAATCCATTACCAGTCAAATTATTGATGAACAATGTTGGATCTGAGACCGCCTCCTTTCTCTCCTTATTCTTCTTCTTTTCGATTTCATTTTGACTTTCTGTGATCGATGAAGTCTTGTATCCGTAAGACGAGATCCCATTCTGTTTTGGTCCGTGCGACATGATTCAATTGGAGAACGATCCTCAATATCGTTTCTCTATCTTGTCCTTAGCACGGAAATTAATACGTGACCTCTTATAGTTTGGCTTCTCTTATAAGTCAAGCTAAGATGGTTTAACGTTACATTGGCCCCAATTCGATTCATAGACGCTATCAAACCATTGCCATTTAAGAAATAAAATTCTCTTTATATTGAATTAAAAAGAGAGGATTAAGTGTATACTTCTTCCTCTCCGAGTGTCGAGATGCTCACTGTAGTGTGAGTGGTTTTGATACTCGTCTTTCAATATGAAGACGCTTTTCAAACCTCCTCCTAAAAACCTCGGCCCCGTACCGAGTACATTGTCAAACCATCTTGAAAATAAATTCTCTTTGTATTGAATTAAAGAGAGAGGATTGAGTGTAGTCTTCTTCCTCTCCGAGTGTCGAGATGCTCACTGTAGTGTGGGTGGTTTTGATACCCGTCTTTCAATACGAAGACGCTTCCATCCTTTTCTCCTAAAACCTCGGTCCCGTACCGAGTCCATTTTCAAACCTCGGCCCTGTACCGAGTACATTTTAAAACCTCGGTCCCTTGCCGAGTGTATTTTCAAAACCCTTTCAATAAGAAAATCAAATTCTCTTTGTATTGAATTAAAAAGAGAGGATTAAGTGTAGTCTTCTTCCTCTCCGAGTGTCGAGATGCTCACTGTAGTGTGAGTGGTTTTGATACTCGTCTTTCAAAACAAAGACGCTTCCACCCCTTCTTTTTCTCCTAAAAAACCTCGGTCCCATACCGAGTGCATTTTCAAACCTTTCCTCCTAAAAACCTCGGTCTCGTACCGAGTGCATTTTCAAACCTTCCCTCCTAAAAAACCTCGGTCCCGTACCGAGTGCACTTTTCAGTAAATCGACTTCTCTTTGTATTGAACTAAAGACAAAGGATTGAGTGTAGACTTCTTCCTCTCCGAGTATCAGGATATTCATTGTAGTGTGGGTGGTCTCGATACTCGTCTTTCGATACGAAGATGCAACTTTATCCATCACCTCTCTCTTCCAACTTCCTTTCGCAACCTTTCTCACCTAAAACCTCGGTCTCGTACCGAGTGCATTTTTAAACCTTCCCTCCTAAAAACCTCGGTCCCATACCGAGTGCACTTTTCAGTAAATCGACTTTTCTTTGTATCGAACTAAAGAGAGAGGATTGAGTGTAGACTTCTTCCTCTCTGAGTATCAGGATATTCACTGTAGTGTGGGTGGTCTCGATACTCGTCTTTCAATACGTAGACGCAACTTTATCCATCACCTCTCTCTTCCAACTTCCTTTCACAACCTTTCTCACCTAAAACCTCGGTCCCGTACCGAGTGCATTTTCAAACTCTTTTCATAACAAAACTTGAATGGTCGTGGAGTGGTTAGGTGTAGGCCTTCTCCTATCCTGAGTGCTGACGTTTACCGTAGGGTTCTCTGTCGCAAAATCACTTACCATTCAAAACCAAAAACACTTTAATAAGAGAACGAAGTTCTCTTTGCATTGAATTAAAAAGAGAGGATTGAGTGTAGTCTTCTTCCTCTCCGAGCATCAGGATACTCACTGTAGTGTGGGTGGTTTTGATACTCGTCATTCAATATGAAGACGCTACGTTCACCACACCCTTTTATAACAAAAAACTTTGAGATAAGGAATTGGGTACTGTCATACCCCAAATTTTAACCCTTAGATCTTCATTATCATTTTAGG
This sequence comes from Lathyrus sativus, assembly GCA_963859935.3. NCBI lineage: Eukaryota > Viridiplantae > Streptophyta > Magnoliopsida > Fabales > Fabaceae > Lathyrus > Lathyrus sativus. The sequence continues at coordinate 49,805,259 of OZ012741.1, read as the reverse complement.
ATCATACTCATATGATTATCTAACCCTAACCCAGTTCAAGTTTTTCTTTGTTTAAAATGCAGATGAATCAGGGTTTTCGCACCGACAAATTCAAAACAACCAAGGAATGATCAACCAATGATTTGGGCCAATTCAATCATGGAATGAAATTAAAGATAATATCAAAGTCAAATGAGAAGTCAATTTGAAGAAATCAGTTCAGAATCAAAGACAGTGCAGTCAGGAGGCCCCGATTAGGGTTTTTAACTAGTGAAAAGTCAACTGTGGTTTGACTTTGATATTGGAAGGTGTTGTAATGGTGGGATTGAGGTCCATGAAGTTCATATAGCTTATTAAAGACCATTCAAAAAGTATCAAAGTCTCAGGATGTCCAGAATGTCAACAGGCGACTCAATCGTCACCGATCGATCGTACGGTTGACCGAAAAGTCAACTCCTCAAATTTGAGAATTGGAATCCAAGTTGTGAATAAAAGTTGTTCCTTATGTCATAATGGACTTGCATATCAATTTTCATGATCATTGGATCAAGGATGAGAGAGTAATCGAGAAATCGGGAAATTAGGGTTTTGAAAAGGGCTAAACCATAACTCCTTAACCACACATCCAATTGAGTTGGTTCAAATCTCATTTGGAAGCTCTTGACAAGTCCTACAAAAGTCCCATACTAGTCCACAACCATAAAATGCATACTTTTTGAGATAGAAGCAAAAACATTCCTAGAAGGGAAAATAACTTAGAAAAATTCTAAGTTATTTTCACCTTAAAAGCTTGTGTGCAGCCAACTTTGAGAGGATTTTTCACCTAGTTTCAATTGGAATTTGATTTCTTGGCAAACATGAATGTTTTAGGGCTATGTGAGGGATTTCTAAATTGTACTAGAACATCTCAAGAGGAGTTATGAGCAGAAAGTTACATGTATTCAAAGTTAAGGGTTTCACACTTTAGTCCCACATTGGCTGAATTTTCAAGATTGATTTCTTTCACCAAATTTGCCAAATTTTCTTGATCCAACTTATTGTATCTGAGGTATGAGATGTATGTGGCATGATACAAGAAAGAATTATGCAGAATAGCCCAAAATCTAAGGTTTGAGTCCATTGCCTTGCAAGTGGAGCAAGTGGACAAGTTGAAATGCCAAGCATGAGGTGTAAAGTGAAAGGCTGCACCAGCCCCTTCCCTATGATCCTAGCCTGCTACAAACATCAGAAAACCATCAAGGAACTTTGAAAATATGGTCTTGTAGAAGAGCAAGTGGAAAACCCTCCCTTGAAGGTTTGCTCCAAAATATCACAAGCTTGCTTCATGATGAAGTAAAGTCTCTAGCAAGCACCTCAATCCATTTCTCTATAAAAGGAGGTCTCATTCACCTCATTCCAGACACAATTCATCTGATAGAAACTACAAAGAAGCTCTGTTATCACAATTCATTCACCTTGCTTCAAATTCTCCAAATCACCAAATCCTTCAAAAAACCCAAAAATGCCAACTTGCATCTTTTACACCAGAACTTCCTCCGAACCTTAAAACACTTCAAAGACCACATAGACAAGCTTAAAATGACCCTCTGAAGCTGTTCCAACCCTTAGTTTTTGATAACACGAAATCATATAGATATTTTCATGCATAATTCAACTAAAGTCTAACCGTTTTCGATCCGATTTCGGATTATTTCCATGTATTTGTATGATGTTTTTGCAGGTATTCAACGATCACGTCTAAACAAGGCAACATGAAGAAAAGAAGCAATCCCAAATGAAATATGGATGAAAAAGGAGTGAAAACACAATGAAAAGCGCAGCAGACAGTTTTTGCTGATGTGACGACCGTCACAGATGCATGACGACCGTCACACGGGTGACGACCGTCACACCTTGTGACGACCGTCATGCAGGCAAAAACGCCCCACTCAGATTACACGTCAAAAGAGCAGTTCCAATTCCCATTAAATGGTCCACTACACCCTAAATTATCTGCCTCAAGGTCCATCATCCTCAGAGGTAACCGTTGGAATTCCACCTCTATAAAAAGGGAAGCAGGGGACTTCAAAAAGAGAGCTGCATTCATACCACGAAGTGCTGCCAAATTTACTTTCCAACAAATTTACTTTCATTTATTATTTGTATCCATTTCTCCAGTTCTATTTGTATCCCTTTCCTTTATTTCCCTTTCCATTCTACTCATTCCCATTTCCGCTCTTCTGTATTTGTTACTGCACTGTACGATCGAATTGGAACTAAAGACAAAATCCTGCCAACATCTGTGGAGGATCTGCCCAAAGGCCAATTGGCATTATTTACAGGTTTTCATTTTGATCGACTCTTATTTTATCATAATGCAATTTATTATTTATTATTATTATTTATGTTTTGTTTTTCCAAATTCCATGTCTAGCTAAATGTTGCGGTGAAATTTGGATGCTTTATTCTTCTGGCTTTCTTTGTATTATCTGCTGTTACCTTTTCTTTGGATCTTGTTGGGCATTTCTGTTATGACAGACCTATGAGATATTTTCTTATGGCTTCTTGCGCATAAATCTGCCTTCTGATGCATTGTTTTGATGCAGTTCAGTTTGCATCTGGTGTTCTGTTTGCAATTTGATGCAGTTTTGGCTTGTATTTCAATTCTCTTGTCCTGTTTGGACTTGACTTTCCATGAACTCAGCTATATGGTTTGGAACTGATGTGAACTGACCTGCTCTCTTGCCTTGTTTTGGTATGCTTTTGAGCCGAGGGCTTTGATGCAGCGTATGATGCTGTTTGGTTTCGTTTCTCTGCCCTGTTCAGGATTGCTGCAATTTGATGCCTATGGCAACTTATGAATCGTTTTGAGTTTTGAATGCTGAACCTGATATTGATGTGTTTGTGGATTTTCAGGTGTGGAAGCTTCGGAACCAAAGTGACTCAGACCTGCCGGCATCCGGGTCTGAGTTCAATTTTGTCTATGTTGCCTTATTCTCGTATCAGTTCGGAAATCCAATCGCGGCAAAACGAATCAGTCCCGCTTCTTTTATTACTTCTATCTCTCGGATGTCCCGTACCGATAAGAACAGGTGTTACCTGATCTGACGCCCACGGCGTGGATCGGTAACGGGGGTAGGACGCAGCTTCGGTTGTGCCACTCCCGGCACTCGATGATGACATTGTTCTGAGAGTGTCAAAAACATCTTCTAACATTTTTCTATACTGTTTGTTATGTTTTGCCGTGCAGGTGAGTCGAGGATTCGTGGAGAAGCTCAAAGACAACATGAAGACACTTAGATGTTCTTAGGATTTAGGATAGGTACTTTAATGTAATTCCTTAGGATTTAGAACTTTAATGTAATTCCTTGTAACAGTACGTATAAAATGTGAAGCAATCTCCATTTCTTGTATGATGAGATTTTTTATGAAATAAAATTCCCAAAATTTGAATTCATTTATATTTTATTCTTAGTTAAAAAAATATAAACATTTGTGAATAAATCCACAAGTATTTAAATTCATTAACATAGTCATAAAACATAAACACTCCCAAGTGATATTCTTATTTGTGCACTCGTCTCATTTGTAATCCTAATCTCATCATCTGATTAAAATCCAATTTAAATGTTAACCAACCATTTCATAACCAAACACGTATGTGCACCGTAATCTCAACAGTTTCAGCATCAACACTACTCGTAATTAAATTCCACTGACCAAATGCCAAGAGCCACAATCCAATAACACCCAATTACGACTGTGCCTTAATAACAGAAACGGAAGCGCTTTGGAAGGGATCTTAAATCCAGTTGTGCTCGGCAAACTTTAACATCGACCACGTCAAATTGGCACCTTGATATGATCAGACCTGGTGATAGATAAATGTCTCAAAACAATAACGTATCAAACGCCTCAGAATTTTAATAACAGCCCGTCTTCAAGGAATTGGTAGAATTTGCGTAAAATGACCAAAAATACCCCTGGGACCAAATCTGCAAAACAAACACCTTCATAACTGGTTAGCGGTTAGCAATGTACATATGAGATGCTATGCGAAATGACTGATTAAATATAAGGGTAAAATTTGGGGTATTACAGTTGCCCCTATTTAAATAGCTACACCGGACGGTTTGAGTGACAGAGACTCGAGGAATCGTGGTGGAGAGATTTAAATATAGATAACCGAAAATTTTGCTCTTATATGCGACGGTATGCAATGCTATGGACAAAGCGAGGACCACTTAATGCAGATGATGACATGTTGCGTATGCTGAAATGATGAATGCGAATAAGACGACACAGACGCTACGAGAAGAACACACTGGGGAAAACGACGTGCTGAGACACAGTACAACACTGGGGAATTCTAAAATGATGGCCAACTGGTGCGAACACGACCAATTATCATTTTTAGACCGGGAACGAGATTCTCAAACGGAGATGGCACCTATGAGACGGCCTCCACTGGGGAATCTAAAAGTAAAACTGGATCATGTACGACTGCAAGATCGATTACAGAATGCTGGAGCATTGAGCAAAGAATAACATCCAAGCTTCTGTAAACTATCCCTCGCGACAGGATCAAACGGACTTTTCGGGAATCCGTAGCAAATATACAGGGTAAAGACCGGCTGTATGCCAAAATAAATGGACTTTGATGGGAAATGCCCTGATAAGCTTCTCGCGGGAGAATTGTCACTCATCGTTGGAAGGGGCTTACATGCCAAAATGGATAAGCACTCAAATAAAGAGGCTGCTGCTTATCTGATATATAAATCTTCTCATATTTAAGGTCAGCGCCTGGAATACAATTCAGATTCTTCTTTTACTAAAGGATAAATGAACTTCTTCATGCTTCAAGATCGTGCTCTCCTGAACATGAAAAGGGTAAACTGAACTTCCTCATACTTCAGAATCGTGCTCTCCTGAATATGATTCTGCTCCTTCGGGTAAATGAAATTCTTCATACTTCAGAATCGTGCTCTCCTGAATATGAAAAGGGCTAACTGAACTTCCTCATACTTCAGAATCGTGCTCTCCTGAATATGATTCGGCTCTTTCTTGTAAATGAAATTCTTCATACTTCAGAATCGTGCTCTCCTGAATATGAAAAGGCTAACTGAACTTCCTCATACTTCAGAATCGTGCTCTCCTGAATATGATTCGGCTCTTTCTTGTAAATGAAATTCTTCATACTTCAGAATCGTGCTCTCCTAAATATGAAAAGGGCTAACTGAACTTCCTCATACTTCAGAATCGTGCTCTCCTGAATATGATTCGGCTCTTTCTTGTAAATGAAATTCTTCATACTTCAGAATCGTGCTCTCCTGAATATGAAAAGGCTAACTGAACTTCCTCATACTTCAGAATCATGCTCTCCTGAATGTGATTCCGTTTTGAAATTATTCATACTTCAGAATCGTGCTCTCCTGAATATGAAAAGGGCTAACTGAACTTCCTCATACTTCAGAATCGTGCTCTCCTGAATATGATTCCGCTCAAACCTCCCCGTATTTCAAGATCGTGCTTTCCTGAATACGATTTGGTTCAAAACCTCCCTATACTTCAAGACAACAGAGAAAATGGAAGCCCAACTGCTCCATGGAGATGGCCATTTGCTGCGAGTCATAACGAAGATAGGATCGGTTTCTTAGGTGAGAAATGTTGTATACCGATGTTGTAACATGTAAAGTGTTGTACCGATGTTGTAACATGTAGGATTGTAAAGTGTTGTACTGATAGATTTTCCAGGCGTGAACTGGCGTGTATCTGTAAAGGATTGTAGTTGGTTTTCTTGAAAGATAGTGCAAAATAAATGCACGTCCGGGTACAGTAATAACCTTCTCGGGCGAGAACAGTCGCGTATCCGTTATGGTATGGTGAAAACCTTCAGAAGGTGCAAAATAAATGCACGTCCGGTTGGGCTCGACGACCGACAATACTGAGATTCAATCTAGGATCGAGCTAGAAAGAAGATTGGTAATCAAGACTCCATCGAGGGAATGATCTCGGAGGGTAAATATCTTATCCTGGTGAGGAAAGATAGCTGAAGTAACCGTCATCCACGAGGATCGAGCTCTGTGGGGAAACTGGAAACAAGTAAGTATTTTATGCTTAGGGCTGACAATCTATTTGGAGAGAATGGACGAACCCAGTTATTCGGCGGTAATGACCAATGATAGAGACGCAAAGAACCTGTGAATGCTAACGCATATGTTGATGCATATGTTAATGTGAATATATGTTAATGTTTATGTATGCAAGATGTTATGAAATGAGTATGTAATGAGTATGTAATGAATATGTAATGAATATATAATGAATATGTAATGAAATAGGCATGTGATGCTTATGCCCTTGCGTATGCTGACGAAACAGACTAGAGACGGGACGAGAGATGAAATAAACATCTCGACGGAAATACCCTGCGTTCTCTGCAACCAATACGTCAATCATGGGTAAGAAAGATCAATGGTAGAACCAAATCTGGTTTTAAAGTTCTGAATTCTCTGGGGAGAAGGTAATCTGCTTGGGTGTACAGTATCACGTCTTCACATGGGGAGAAGAAAACCTGAGGGACACTTTTGAGTTACCCCAAGAAGAAGTTGTCAGCTTATAGTCTCTCTGGGGACTGTGATGAGGCGATAGTTTAGGAGCCTGTTGCAACACTGAGATTCATTGGGGAATGAAGGCCGCTGCGAGTAAAATCCATCGGGTGCATGAAGAAAAGTCGTGAAACCACACGGTTTTGATCTTGAAGGATCTTGTAGTAGTCGCTATTTGTTTCCTTTAAAAACATGGTGCCCCAGGATACTTGCATTGTGAAGTAGGGTCATCTCAAGAGGATTTTATAGAGAACACGGAGTCTGGTTGCCCCACTGTTTTCAAACTCTTTGAGAGATTTGTCAGGTCTCGACGTAACTGGCACAAATTAATCGTGTCACGATGAAGTCTTTGAGAGACAGCTCTTCAAGAATGTCAGACTCGCGTTGGTAAGCGAACTGGGAAACTGCCTGCCCCTGTTTAGCAGGATCTTCAAGTTCCACGGGTTATGTTCATATGTAAATCTCTAAGATATCAAGCAAAGTCGTCATGCCTGAAATGCCTATCCAGAGCTTGTCAATGCGCACATATATTTGTCTTGAATTTTTGTTTTGAAAAAGGATATCGCAATAACTTGTGACCGAAATCACTAGTCAGGATATAAGTTTTAATTATAATGCCAACATGAATTTTCCTGAGCATAGCTCGTAGGAGTCAGGAAACGTGATCTTGTCGAGTATGCTTTCAACCGAAGTCCTACTTCAATTAGGTCTTTTAAAGGTTGTATCGTGGCTCGGTTCACGGTTTGAGAAACAAAAGATAAAGGCTCAAAGTTATATTTGTACCCACCCATTCTTCGTGATGTTCTCCAATCCTAATTCAGTTAATCGGATACGAACACTCATGTCTCAAGCGGATTTGCTATGGTCGAGAACTTATCAAGGCTTTGGACATGGCAGTCACTCACCTATTTCTTTTGGCGTTTCTATCACACGACCTTGTTCTTTAATAGGGATTATAAAAAACTACTGGTTTGGTGTTCTTATTCCCTAACTTTTGCCTGGACAACGTCTTTTGATCTGACTTTGGAGTCCAGCGGGATGCCCTAGTTTTGCCTAAGTCTCCTTCATAGGTTTTGACTTAGCGGGCTTTTATTATTTGAATATTCTTTTATGCACAAGTCGTGTAAATCTTTTGAAAGGCTCGTGACTGCCCCACTGCATAGGTAACCGAGGGATAGTCATTGTATTGGACTTCTTAAGATGCTAAGGATAAATTCTCGAAGGTTTGCTCTTCCTTTTTGAGGATCTAAGCGCTCGATCAGTTGAACTGAAACCTACCCTGCCCCAGGTTATGATGAAGGTTCTTAAAAGAAAGAAAACTCCTACTTCAAGGCTCAAAGAGGTTGACTAGGGATTAACATCCTTATATCTCCAGTGTTTGGGATTTGAAACAATGCCTTACATCATCAGCGGGTTTCAATCGAAAGCATACGACAAGAAATCTGACGTTTTGGGTTCGTCATCCTCCCCCCAATTCTCCATCAGAACAAGAGATCGGGTAAAGTTGGCATTATGATTTATGAAAACGTTTTTTGAATGAGTGAAACGAATGGATTTATTCAAGACAAACATATGCGTTGCATTAATTAATCAAAGATAAACAAGTTCGTGCATGCTAAATATGCTTAATCAAAGAGAAATACATATAAATAAACAAATGAACTGTCGGAAAAATCCTTCTAAATGGTTTATGAAATTCAAAAGCAACAGTTTCCTTTGGCGGAGCCTCAACGGAAAGGATGTCTGGCTTATGATCACTGTGAGTCATCATGGTTTGCCCCAGTTACGCTGGTCACATCTTCAACAGTTTTCAGTCGTTGCTTCAAAATAACTTTCCCAGATTCTTTGTTGATCCCGGTCATGTCATCTTGAGGGTTACTGAAATGAAGCGGGCTAGGCCTTTGAATAATTACTGGATTCGACTAATTTGCCACAGGAGTAGCATGCTTTGCAGAATTCGAACCCGACAAGTGAGGGACCCCGAGAGGAGTCTCGATCTTCATCTGAGCATCGCTAAAAGACAGCTTCTTCGTTTCTAGCAAATTTCTGACAACTTTCTTAAGAGCGTAGCAATTCTCTAGATCATGGCCGGGCGCACCCTCATGAAATAAACAATGAGCGGCCGCGTTGTAACCTGCAGGCGGAGGACCCAAAGCACGGGTGGTAATCAGACCCTGTTGTACCAAATGGGGGTATAACTCAGTGAAAGCCATCGGAATTGGAGGACAAGGCTTATACTGATCCTATGATTGCTGGTGAACAGGAGCGTTGGGCACTCGTTGACTGTCGACAGGCACTTGCATAGGCGAATAACCGGAAGGTTGTTGATAAACTGGTGCCTGATATACCGGAGCTGACTGTACAGGTTGGCATGTAGGAAACTGCTGATCGAAAGGGGGTGCAACAGTAGCTACATAGGGTTGTTGAACATATAGAAACGGATAACCTTGAACATAACTCTGCTGATATTGCAAAGGTTGAGGAGTAGCCTTTTTGCGGTTCTTTGAACGTGTAGGTCCTTTACCATGGTCGGAGTTAGGAGTTTTGCACTTTGGAGGGGTAGCTCGTCGAACTGGTCAAGCACTGGGAGGCACCAAACCGGATTGAAGACCGTGAGGAGGTACATTCTCGACAGTAACAGCTGGTTGAGGTTCCATAACGGTATTAGTCTTAGAAACAACAGTAGACTGAGCATCCACCTTCACACTAAGAGCTCGTAACATCTCCAAAATCTGCCCTACACTTCCTCGAAGATCTTCGAATTCATGGCTGACACGGTTGATCTCTTGGTTTTGATCTTCCATTCTTTTGAAGGGTCGTATTGATGCAGAGAACTCAGGGTGACAAAACTGGAAGGTGAGAGAACCGAGTATGAGAAATCGGGAGACACATGCAATGCAAAAGTATGATGCTAAAATGTGAATGCAAATGAAGATTTCATGGAATTCAAACATTTACGAATGTCGTGGGGGTACCAAGGAAGTCTTTTTCTTGTTTATTCCATTTTATTTTTTTTATTTATGGTATCCCGCGATATCCATAAATGATGTTTGAACTCCATGAAATACAATGCAATGAGATGCTTTATGGATGCAATGCATGAAAACCACAAAGTCCTAGGTTAAAGGAACGTGAGCGGAGTCAAGGTCTACCCATCCCAAAAGGAGTGTACTATAGGTTAGTTGTACCTGCCGAACAAGGTTCTACAAAGTGCCCAAAGTCATCAGCCCATCTTTCGGATATTATCGACCTTCCGACTGACTCGGGGGTTAATAATATTCTCAAGATAACCTCTTTTGAGTGTAGTATCGCGTAGCAACCATTGTAGGACTACTCCCACATAGTTCATGCACTACGTCCTAAATAAGGCCAAGGTGGTGTTAAGGTACTACGGTCCTCAATATCACAGACTCCAATCGACCATGGAAAAAGTTTTCACGATTACTCGTTCAACCGAACCATTTTTGAAAAGGTCTCAACTGAGCGGTGATTCTCGAATCATCTTGGTCGGGATTCAACTCCCTATAAGACTCATCGAATATATCCCCATCCTATAATAATGTCACTAGTCCGGGCGTAGGACTTATCTCACAACACAAGGAACAGTCCCAAAATCAAAGTACAATATATACATGCAAATGAATAGTAAAACAAATAGTAATAAATATGAACAAATTAGGGATAACCCTCAAAAGTTTAGAAAGTCCCCAGTGAAGTCGCCATTTTCTGTTGCGGTGAAATTTGGATGCTTTATTCTTCTGGCTTTCTTTGTATTATCTGCTGTTACCTTTTCTTTGGATCTTGTTGGGCATTTCTGTTATGACAGACCTATGAGATATTTTCTTATGGCTTCTTGCGCATAAATCTGCCTTCTGATGCATTGTTTTGATGCAGTTCAGTTTGCATCTGGTGTTCTGTTTGCAATTTGATGCAGTTTTGGCTTGTATTTCAATTCTCTTGTCCTGTTTGGACTTGACTTTCCATGAACTCAGCTATATGGTTTGGAACTGATGTGAACTGACCTGCTCTCTTGCCTTGTTTTGGTATGCTTTTGAGCCGAGGGCTTTGATGCAGCGTATGATGCTGTTTGGTTTCGTTTCTCTGCCCTGTTCAGGATTGCTGCAATTTGATGCCTATGGCAACTTATGAATCGTTTTGAGTTTTGAATGCTGAACCTGATATTGATGTGTTTGTGGATTTTCAGGTGTGGAAGCTTCGGAACCAAAGTGACTCAGACCTGCCGGCATCCGGGTCTGAGTTCAATTTTGTCTATGTTGCCTTATTCTCGTATCAGTTCGGAAATCCAATCGCGGCAAAACGAATCAGTCCCGCTTCTTTTATTACTTCTATCTCTCGGATGTCCCGTACCGATAAGAACAGGTGTTACCTGATCTGACGCCCACGGCGCGGATCGGTAACGGGGGTAGGACGCAGCTTCGGTTGTGCCACTCCCGGCACTCGATGATGACATTGTCCTGAGAGTGTCAAAAACATCTTCTAACATTTTTCTATACTGTTTGTTATGTTTTGCCGTGCAGGTGAGTCGAGGATTCGTGGAGAAGCTCAAAGACAACATGAAGACACTTAGATGTTCTTAGGATTTAGGATAGGTACTTTAATGTAATTCCTTAGGATTTAGAACTTTAATGTAATTCCTTGTAACAGTACGTATAAAATGTGAAGCAATCTCCATTTCTTGTATGATGAGATTTTTTATGAAATAAAATTCCCAAAATTTGAATTCATTTATATTTTATTCTTAGTTAAAAAAAATATAAACATTGGTGAATAAATCCACAAGTATTTAAATTCATTAACATAGTCATAAAACATAAACACTCCCAAGTGATATTCTTATTTGTGCACTCGTCTCATTTGTAATCCTAATCTCATCATCTGATTAAAATCCAATTTAAATGTTAACCAACCATTTCATAACCAAACACGTATGTGCACCGTAATCTCAACAGTTTCAGCATCAACACTACTCGTAATTAAATTCCACTGACCAAATGCCAAGAGCCACAATCCAATAACACCCAATTACGACTGTGCCTTAATAACAGAAACGAAAGCGCTTTGGAAGGGATCTTAAATCCAGTTGTGCTCGGCAAACTTTAACATCGACCACGTCAAATTGGCACCTTGATATGATCAGACCTGGTGATAGATAAATGTCTCAAAACAATAACGTATCAAACGCCTCAGAATTTTAATAACAGCCCGTCTTCAAGGAATTGGTAGAATTTGCGTAAAATGACCAAAAATACCCCTGGGACCAAATCTGCAAAACAAACACCTTCATAACTGGTTAGCGGTTAGCAATGTACATATGAGATGCTATGCGAAATGACTGATTAAATATAAGGGTAAAATTTGGGGTATTACACTAAACTTAGGTAATCGATATGTAGTAATAATTCGGATGGGATTTGATAACTCTTGTTTGAAAACTTTCTTTTCACAAAAATAACTTATGGTCTAAGTGTTTAAAAATTGATTTACGAAATAAACTTCGTCGCGAAAGCGAGAACTTGTTTTAAAGTAGTTTTGCCACGAAAGTGGGAAATTAATTAAGATACGAACCAACAAGCGAAAGTTGCGGTAAGGTCAGATAGTAAACACTAGGCATTTGTTTTAATAACAGCGAAAGCACTTTAAAACTAATTAGAACTTAGAGATTTCCAAAAAGTAGTTTTAACCCCGAACGGAACACGAAAGTGTACGTTAGGCCCTTAGGATTATGATTAGCGTCAATAACCATCGTGAGACGAGAGTCTTCAAATCTCCACTTTCTGCTTAAGTAAACTGTGAAAACCATTTCATACACCAATAACTTATCAAATCCCTGAAGAACATAACTACTACGTATCGATTCAATTAATTAAAATCTAAATAGTAATCTTAGTTTCCCCTCTTAGTGACAATCTTATTCCCTTAAAACATATTCTACCTAGCTAAACATAGTAACTCCCGAGAACACTAGTTTGATTACGAGTCCCTGTGGGATCGATATCTTTTATTACTACGCGATAGACTGTGCACTTGCAGTTAATTGTATTAGACATAGAAAGTCGCGATCAGTTTTCTCAAAAAACCAAAGGATCAAAAAGTCACTTTTCACACCACCACACTTTAACCAAAAGCCACATACATTGCCAAAACTTGAAGCAGGTGGTTTCTTGATGTTCTAACACTTGGAACACCTCTTATACATCATATTACAACTGTCCAAAGTCTCACAAATCAGCTGGAAGGGCTATATCTCAAACTGGTATAAGTGTTGGCTTTATTGCAACATTCTTGAAAACTCAAAGCAACAAGAACATTCAAAAGGATCTCTGGGTTTCTAGGAGTATTTTAGCTTGCTTAAGGTTCGTCAAGTGGTATGTGACTGGTTTTATTGTCTTTTACATCAGTTTTCGTGAATTGGCATATTTGAGCATCATGTTTTTTTTTGAACTTTGAATATCATGTTGTTTCATGACACTGCTGTTGTTGCTACATATGAACATCATGTGTTTTTAGACATGTTTTATACTATATATCTTTGGTGTTCTTGTGTTTGTTGCTTGGAAATTGCTGTTTGTGATGAAAATGTCACATTTTGTACTTAACTTCCAATAGTGGAAGTTATGTGTTATTTTTGACTTTTTTTCAAAAATGTCATTTTTGTTCCTATTTGCATTTGTCATGCTAACTGTCATACTGGTTGATTTTTCACACATGTAAGGATTGAAACATCTCATAATGATCATTTATAACATGTATGTATGTTCACTTCATTGAAAAACACACTGTCATGAAATCTCACCTTTCAACATGCATGTTTCTTCACAAAATCAACATTTCACATACCACTTTTTTGCACAAACTTATTTTCACCAAAACCACTTGTCTAGACACCTCAAATATATCATTTTAAATATGTTCAAACATTCACTTAAGTGTTAGAGCAAGTATTTTAAGTTTTCACTTTCAAAATGCAAGTTTCACATACATTTTTGCAAATCACTTGCCATCTTCTCATGCTGTCAATTTTAATGATGTTCAAGGGTCTAGACTCATTTCATATGATATATTAGAGGTGTAGAACATACCAATCTAAAGTAGAAAGCCATGAAACCAAACTGTCAAATTTTTCATCTTGAAAATGTCACATTTTATACTTAACTTCCAATGGTGGAAGTTATGTGTTATTTGTGACTTTTTTTCAAAAATGTCACTTTTTGCTCCTATTTGCATATGCCATACTAATTGTTATGCTAGTTGATTTTTTCTCACATGTGATGTTTGAAACATCTCATATTGGTCAAATGTAACATGTATGTATGATCACTTCATTGAAAATCACCCTGTCATGAAAAATCACTTTGCAAATGCATGATTGTCACATACACTTCCACACACTAAGCCACTTTTTGCATAACTCACTTTTTCACTCAAACCACATTGCACACACTTCACTTTAAAGCATTCTTGAGGTGTTAGAATGAACATCTTGCTCAGAAATACACTCCATCTTTCAAATGCTCATTTTTCATAAAAAGGACACATCACTATACCAGCTTTGGAGCAAGCTTGTTTCTGAACAAAATGATGAATCTAACACTTCATACTAATCAATTATAACATGTTAGCATAGTCACTTTGCATCAAAACACACTGCATCACAATTTCACTCATGGAATGCTCACTTTTTCACAACATTGACATGTTACATACCAGTTCTTGCAGTGATGCGTTTCAGGTTGGTTTACTCGTTCTAACAACTTATAATCATCATTTGAAAAGTGTTTGTATGGTCCAAAAACTTTGAAATTACTTGAACACAAATACACCTCACAAAATGAATTTGTAATGAAAACTTGCATTTGACATACTACATTCATATTCTATTGACATAGGACATATTTAAAGGTTCAGAATCACTCTATGTGATTTATGTGGTTTGTGTGCATAGTTGTTTAAGCTTGAAAGTGGTTGTATCATGACATTTACATGAGAATGCATCACATAAACATTAAGGTACAACTGCTATTGAATTTTTCAAAAGAAAGGAATTTCAAAAAACTAACACCACCATCATGTTCCTCATATTTTTCTAGGCCAGTTACATATAAAGTTTGTTTAATTTGGATAAAAATTGAGGAAGTTATGGTATATTTTGCAAACCATGTGAGTGTATGTGTTTTTTCCCAGGAAATCCACCAAACAAGCCATGTGTATTTATTGTTTCACTTTAATTAATGGATGTATGGCCGCCCCAGCGGTAGAGAACATGCGTGCACACTATACTTGACCAGGGTTGAATCCGCAGTGATGACCCTTGTTGCCAAAATTTCTTGTGGTTCCACTTGACTTTATTTGTGAATTTTGTTTGTTTTCATATCCACATATGTTATTTAACATGCTAGGATTTTTGTTTCGAGTTATAACCATGTTCATCTCATTCCCTAACCTCCTGAGTTACGAGGATAAACTGATTCGCCTGTACATATTCATCTGTACATAACAACAACTTCCTTTACATTTACACGAGTCGCCGCACTCACTTTTAACCGTCCCGCCGTGGACATTCTCCCCTTTTATCCTAGCCTTAGGATTTGAGTCGTCGTACTCATTTACCGTCCCGCTGTGGATAACCTTTACTCCCCTTTTATCCTAGCCTTAAGATTTGAGTCGCCGTACTCACTTTTTACCGTCCCGCCGTGGACACCCTTTATCATTACAATCTCAACGTAGATTTAGGAGTCGCCGCACTCCATGTAAGTACTTCGCTGTGAATACTTACTTCCCTTTGGGAACCTTGACCACAGTCAAGAATTCCTCATCCCTAGATAGGGGAACTACGATTGCTCTGATTCCATTCCCGTCCGGATACGTAGGCACGAGATGCGATGTCTTCGCGAGCAAACTTTGTACATACCCTCTACATCTTTAGATTAATACCCTTAGTACTTTTCCCTTAGCAAGCAAACTTTAGCAAACACAAATATTAACAAGAGGTTCATGTAGAGTACTACAGATACTTAGGATGCTAACACCTTCCCTAGGTATAACCAACCCCCGAACCTTTAGATCTCTTTGCTCAGCTTTAGGCCTTGTCCTTCTGCTTTGCATTTTTATAGGTCTTTCTTTAAACCTTTCCTTTTTGGATAAATTAAAGTCCGGTTGTAAATGAAATATGATTCAAGTTAATCAATAGCTTGAGATCCAAATTTCACCGCAACAGGTACTACCCACAAGGGGTTACTATCCGAGGATTTTATCTCACCCCTAAAAATAGTCTCACCAATCAAACGTGACTTCTTGCCTCACATGGCGAAAACTAATCTTTCAAAAAGAATATGTTATATTCGTTCTACCGCAAACAGGTAACGCTTAAGTCTCCTCACATGCGAGCAGCAAAACACCTAAACTACTAGAATGCGCACGATAACATCATCCACAAAAACACCGGTTATCCGTAGTAGCACGAACTACGTTGCTCTGATTTCTCTTGCATGTTGAGAATACGTAGGCATAGGATTGCGACAATCCTAGCGAACACCATTTTCTCTTTTTCACCCTTTCCCAGAAAGGCATGTTACGTCTCTTCTACCGCAAACAGGTAACGCATAAGTCTCCTCACATGCGAGCAGCAAAACACCTAAACTGCTAGAATGCGCACGATAGCAGCGTCTACCAAAACTCACCCGCACACCGTAGGCCGAACTACGACTGCTCTGATTCTTTACTTCTTTTAAGTAAAGATACGTAGGCACAAGGGCCACAATCCTTGCCGAGCACATTCCCCTCTATATCCGTAGCCCCGAACTACGTCGACTCTGACTTTCTCGCACCCGTTGAGAATACCTAGGCCTAGGACCACGAAGTCCTACCGAGTCCGTCCTTTCTCTTCTTCCCCCCGTTATCTCTCATTTCCCTATTTCTAACCATTCTCTTACCCCGTGGAATACCCTTTAATAGCATAATCTTTAAGCACATATTTTCACACGTCGACAAACAAATGGTTCCCATCAAGTACGATGGATGCGAGGGGTGCTAATACCTTCCCCTCGCATAACCGGCTTCCGAACCCGTTCATGGTTGCGAGACCATCTTATCCATTTCTTTCTTAAGGTTTTCTCGATATTTTCCTTTCCCCTCATGGGATAAATAAAGTTCGTTGGCAACTCTTCTGTCTATCTTTTTCGCCTCCCCGTTGTTGCACGATGCATTTTTCGAGTAGCGACAGCTGCTGGGAAATAATCTCAGACCTGCTTGTCGGAGAGAAGTCCAATCTCGACTCGCCGGGGAGTAAGTGTGTACCTACAACCTATTGGGGATAAGCACTTACCTGACCTACATGAGGATATCAATCTCAACCTTCCGGGGAGGATTTTACTCTGCTGGAGACCTCGGCCTGAATTGCTGAGGAATGAATGCATACAGACAATCTGCTGGAGCTAAATGTGTACTAACTAACTACTGGAGATAAGCGCACACACTTAACCGCTCACTCAACCTGCATATCTTCAGCTGTAGAAACAAACCTTTGCTATGGAACGGAGAGTACAACCTCCATTTGCTAGGGAACAAATGAGTCTCTACTACACAACTTCTTTCTGTCTTAACTGGGGATATGATGATCCTGCCGGGGATACATCTCTAGCAAATGCCCCAAGGATAATGACCCTGCAACAATGAACAAACAACAAGATATCCTACATGACGGGAGCTATCTCGGTCATCATCCATGACATTATTCAAATAAATCAAAGTTTTACTGATTATCGGCCAAGGCCTGCAAGTTTATGTGTGCGCAGTTCTATCAAAAACATCGGGTGTGTTTTTTTTGAAAGCAAAACAGTAAATATTAAAGCAATGCAAACAAATTACTAAATAGTATATGTTTTATTGACAGATGACCTGTAAATAGGCAGATTTTACAACAGATGCAACCCCTGAAAAGAGGAAGCTGCGCAAAAATTACAGAAATGCACAGAAATATACAGAATGTCGGCAATATGGCACAGACAAACACCATGAGCTGGTCCATCTATGACTTGCCTAACTTTGATGATTCCCCGACGCTTTGTCCTCTGAAGAGATTGATTTGGATAAACGACCATCCCTCAATCCACTAATCTCTGAAACTCAATACACAGACTGCAGTCATTTGCTTTTTCAATCCCTAACTTTTGCGTGAATCGCCCTTTCGGGTTTTCGATTCACCGGGATACCCATTTTTGCCAAAGTCTCCTTTTCAGGTTTTCAACTTTGCGGGTTTACATCTTTTTCTTTTTATATCCCTAACTTTTTCCCGAACCCATTCTTTTTATGGTTCGCCGGGATGCCCCATTTTTTCCTGGATATTCTTTTTTCATTCCAGCGGGTCTCTTTAAGCAAAGTATTTTTTAACCACGTCTACGTTCACAGGGGATGTGAAATCTTCACCATCCATGGTGGATAACAGCAAGGCTCCTCCAGAGAAAACCTTTCGTACGACATATGGACCTTCATAGTTAGGAGTCCACTTGCCCCTGTGATCTGTTTGTGGCGGGAGGATCTTCTTCAACACAAGATCGCCCGTTTGAAAGCTTTGAGGGCACACCTTCTTGTTAAAAGCTTTCTTCATCCGGCTCTGATACAACCGACCATATGCAATAGATGCTAGCCCTTTCTCGTCCATCAGGCTGAGCTTATTCAATCTATTTCTTATCCATTCTGCCTCATCCAACTTGACGTCAACCAGGACTCTCAAAGAAGGGATCTCGACCTCCAATGATAGGACAACTTCCATACCATATACCAGTGAGAAAGGAGTTGCCCCTGTTGAGGTGCGTACCGTAGTACGATATCCGTGCAAAGCAAAGGGAAACATCTCATGCCAATCTTTATAGGTTACAACCACCTTCTGCACTATCTTCTTGATATTCTTGTTGGCCGCTTCAATAGCGTCGTTCATCTTCGGCCGATAGGGAGATGAGTTGTGATGCTCGATTTTGAAATTCTGGCATAATTCCTTCATCATCTTGTTATTTAGATTCTAACCATTATCAGTAATGATTCTCTCAGGAACTCCATAGCGACAGATGATGTCCTTTTTGATGAACCAGACTACCACTTGCTTAGTGACATTGGCGTACGAAGCTGCTTCCAACCATTTGGTAAAGTAATCAATGGCTACCAGGATGAAGCGATGTCCATTAGATGCGGTGGGCTCAATCTTGCCAATCATGTTAATACCCCACATGGAAAAGGGCCAAGGTAACGCCATAACATTTAAGGGCTCGGTGGCACATGAATCTTATCTGCATAAATCTGGCATTTATGACACTTCTTAGTGTATTTTAAGCAATCAGACTCTATAGTCAGCCAATAATACCCTGCTCTCAACAGCTCTCGAGACATGGCATGCCCACCGACATGTGTACCAAAGGCTCCTTCGTGGACCTCTTCTATTAGCAAGCTAGCTTCTTTTTCGTTCGCACATCTTAAAAGCACCAAGTCATAATTCCTCCTGTAGAGTACTCCGTCCTGATTCAGATAAAAGTTCTCAGCTAACCTCCTTAGAGTCTTCCTATCCCGAGTCGACGCCCCTGGCGGATATTCTTGGTTCTTAAGGAAATTATGGATATCATAATACCATGGCTTGCCGTCCGAAACTTCCTCAATGGCGAATACGAATGTCGGCCTATCAAGGTGAGAAATGACGATTCTTGGAGCATCATTCCAAAAATTCTCCTTATACATCAAGGATAAAGTGGCTAGGGCATCTGCCATCTGGTTCTCCGCTCTAGGCACGTGGTGAAACTCCAGTCGATCGAAGAAAGGTAACAGCCTCCTTGCATAGTTCATGTAAGATATCAGATTAGGTTGTCGGGTCTTCCATTCTCCCTTGATCTGATTGACAACTAGCGCTGAATCATCGTACACATCTAAATTCTTGATCCTCGGATCAATAGATTCTTCCAACCCCATAATACACGCTTCGTATTTGGCTTCATTATTAGTGCAAGTAAATGTTAACCTAGAAGTGAATGTGATATGATTACCATGGGAAGTCGTGATAATTTCCCCAATTCCACTACCGTATGAGTTAACAGCGCCATCATATATCATCTGCCATTGGGAAACCTTCTCCGGACCTTCTTCGGGTAATGGCTCATTGCAGTCCTTCATCTTTAAAAACATGATGTCTTCGTCGAGAAATTCAAACTTCATAGGTTGATAGTCATCAATCGACTATTTCGCAAGATATTCTGACAGAATACTCCCCTTGATAGCTTCCTGGGAAACATATTGAATATCATACTCTGTCAGAACCATCTGCCACCTGGAAATTCTCCCCGAAAGTGGTTGCTTTTCAAAGACGTATTTAATCAGATCCATCTTCCAAATCAGCATGGTTGTATGGTTCAGCATATAGTATCTCAGACGTTTGGCAGCCGACGCGAGTGCGCAACACGTTTTCTCCAACATTGAGTACCTGGATTCACAGTCTGTGAATTTTTTACTCAAGTAGTATATTGCATGGCCTTTTCTTCCAGTCTCGTCATGCTGACCGAGAACACAACCCATGCTGTTCTCAAGAACCGTTAAGTACATGATCAATGGTCTTCCAGCTACTGGAGGTATCAGTATCGAAGGCTTCTGCAAATATTCTTTTATTTTATCAAATGCACCTTTGGTAATTTTCGTTCCAGACAACCGCCTGAATCGTCCTTCGGGTTCGCTTTATTCAAATCCATGTAATCAACGCACATCTGTACCTTATCGTTCTTCTTTGGTACAGGCATGATGTTAGCGACCCAAAGAGGGTAAGTGGTTACGGCGAGAAACCCTGCGTCCAACTGCTTCTAGACTTCCTCTTTGATTTTCACAGCCATATCTGGTCTCGTCCTTCTGAGCTTCTGCTTGACTGGCAGACACTCTTCACGCAAAGGCAAGCGATGAACCACAATATCAGTGTCAAGACCGAGCATGTCTTCGTATGACCAAGCAAAGATATCACTATACTCTCGGAGCATTTCAACAAATCTCTGCTTGATGTCACTCTACAATACAGCCCCTATCCTAACATTTCTCTTGACTTCCTCAGAACCCAAGTTGTTGATCTCAATTTCCTCCTGATGAGGCAAAATGATTTTCTCTTCCTATTTCAACAGTCTAGCTAGGTCTTCTGGTAAGTCTTCATCCTTATCAATCTCTTCTTCGGCTTGAAATATCGGATTATCAAAGTCAAAGCGAGTCATAGACGATTCTGGAGCGGTGTCATCTGCAATGTGAAACCTGCAATGATGATGATTAAATGCTTAAAATGATATGCAAATAAGCACAAACCATATTTCCATTTTATTGTTAAAAATAAAACATGAAAGACAAGGATCACAATTTTTGAATGTAGAAAAACGCCCTTTAGTTGATTGATAAAAAATTGTTCAAACATAAACAATTAGGCCCTGAAGACAAATACCGCTATGCTCCGGGTAGAACATAGGGTTATACAATAATTAGAAAAATAAGTCATTACTCTTCAGTCGTCACTTGGATGATTTCTTTGACAGACCAGTTGTTGAGACTTTGTCCTGGGATGCATAGCTGAATCCAAGCGTCCATATCACAGTCGTTATCTCCTTCTTCATCTGATATGGCATTAATCTGCTCGAAGATTACACCCCCACTGGTAAACTTGACAGGCCCCTTATAGCGCGGCGCGCTCTGGGAGGACGAAGATGGGTTGTATCCCAAACCAAATTTGTCCTGTTTGTTGGGTATATTTAGCACTTGACCCCAACCTTGTGATGTCCCAGCCTACACCACTGCCTAGGCTTCTTTGAAAGATGACATGGCCACTTCGGGCGCCTTGCTCACCACCGGTGCTTTATCCCTAATTTGCACACTTTCAAAGGTTTGACATAAAGTCTCATGGATTTCGCCATCCACCTCAACGTACTTGAATGAAGATAAATGACTAATCATTATATCCTCCTGTAACACGGTGGGAGAATTGACTTGGTGTTTTTGTTTGACAAAAACATGTGCGGATAGCAAGAGTCGCCATCGACTTTTATTTTATCCAATAGGAAAGGCTATAAAAGAACAGGAAAGACCTTTTTTAAAATATTTTGAGTTCGGGGGGTAGGTTATATAAAGGGGAGGTGTTAACACCCTTTATATCTATGGTTATCCATGGGCTCTTAGTTACTTAGCTCACTTGTTTGTTTGAAAAGTAATGTGAAGTGTATGTTTAGAAAAGATTTTCAGAAGTTCTTTGTAGTGATCCTCGTATGGATGTATACAAAGCCTTTAGTTTGGAAATATTTTGAAAGTGTGGTGTAAAGAATGTTTTTTTGAAAAAAGTGAGCAAGTATTTAAGTGCTACCTACCCTAAGTTTGTAAGGTCTTTCTTATTATTTATTTCCTTTTAGGGTAAGACTGTCCTTACTATTAGTGAGTAAGTAGTCTTTACCTTGGATGTTAAGGGATGGGCGTAGGGTCATCGTATGGTCAAAGAAGGCCACATGTAGGGGTGTCTTAGTAATTCGAAGGGACTATCATCATTTTTGTAGGGTCATCGAGGGACAAGATCATTTATTCCGTAGGCAACTTTGAAGGGACTATGATCCTTTTAACTTTAAAGGGACTTGATGATTTATCTATTTGCAAGGACATCGCTTAAGACACCCCTACGTTCGAGGGACTTGACCATATTAAGGCAACTAAGAGGGGTAACCCTAGGAGGTGTAGATGGCGATCGTGGAACGATCGACTTACGTGTGTGAGTGATTATTTTCAGATATTTCTTTTATTATTGATTCTCTAAGTCCAATTTATTCAATTAGATCTTTTCACGCCCTAGATTACTAACCAAGCAATTAAATATTTACGGAAATAATAAAAAAAACAAGAAATAAAGTCCTAAACTATTACAGGCTTCGGGGCAATTACAAAATAATCGGTGCGAAAAAATAAATTACATAAGGAAAATCCTATACAATCTTCTAAATAATATAAATAAAGCAACAAAAATAAATTAAGTTAGGAAATTAATTATTTAAAAAAAAAAAGATCAAGTTTAGAAAATGAGGGTCTAATTAGGGTTAGTGAAAATTTAGGGTTTTTAAATTAATCTAAACCTAGTTATATTCATTTACAATTTTAATTAATAAATTAAAAAAAAAGTTATGTGAGAGAAAAAAAATATAAAATTATATTATAAAATTTATTTTAAGAAAAATAATTAGTGAGCAGTTAGTAAAGATTAATGGTTAATTAAATTAATAATAATAACTATAAAACATAAAAATAAAAATAAAGAAGGAAGAAATTCACTAAAAACAAATGGGGGAATGCCTGAAAATATCCGTACGAAGAGTTTCGACTCTTGAAAAGCTTATGCCTTAACCATGGCACTTCTTGAAACCTGCATCATATCTTGCAAACAAATGATCAAAACAATCCTAAACATGATTATGAAGATCATTATGAACAGAAAATATGATAAAGTGCAATGAAATCAAAGATTAGAAAGCAAAAAAAAGAAGAATGAGAGGCGGCATGTTCATGGGATGCACTTCGTGAGGTCTCAATCTTCAAGTTTTTGTGGGATAGGTTCTTAGGATCTTGAGGAATGTGAATGGACTAGTAGAGCTGATTGAATCTTATTGCAACAGCTGCCCCTGTTCAATTTTCTGAAACTTGAGGAGTTAGAATGGCATGTCCGCCTTTCGTGACTTGAAGGTTGAAGAGGATTGAACACTGAAGCCCAAAAATTTTCACTCGCCGGTGCGCGAAGTAGTGCTTTTGGTTGGTTGTATTGCTCGAATGGGCTTAAAGATGCCATTCGGGGTAAAATATTCTTCAGATATATCTTTTGGAGGATAAAGCAGTCCAAAACGTAGATTGATGTAATCTCGGGGGATGTAGCAGCCCAAGATGTTATTTGATGTGGTCCTGGAGGATAAAGCAGTCCAAGACGTTGTTATGTGTAATCCTGGAGGATAGAGCGGTCCAAGATATTATCCTCGGGGTTTATAGAAGCCCAAGATATTGTTTGAGGTAGCCCTTGGGGAATATAGCAGCCCAAGATGGATACAGATGTAATCTTAGGGGACGTAGCAGCCCAAGACATTGATGGATGTAATCTTGAGGGTTGTAGCAGCTCAAGATATTGTTATATATATTCATGGATGATAAAGCAATCCAAGATATTGTTATATATGTTCCTGGAGGATAAAGCATCCAAGATATTGTCCCGAGGGTTTAAAGCAGCCCGAGAATAAGTTGTATGTATGAATTATGTAGTTGAAGCTTGTCAATAGCTTCATGTGACCATTGCCAGCTGGGGAAAATAAATCTTGATTCGTTGTTGAAGAATATGAAGACATCATTCCCATCTTGTTTCAGCATGTAGTATTTAGGACCCTTTTCGATTCCTGTTCGTTGTACTTTTTATTGGAAGAATAGATTCCTGAATATCCTGACTGGGGATAAAAGAGATGGATATACCTCTGATGTATTATCTGACCATGTATTAACTCTTTTGGGGATACCATATTTAAGAGGAATCTGTCTGGGATTTTGTAGAACTGGAAGTACAAGAGATTATTTGTAATGCTTTGTTGAAATAAATCCGTGAAGATTACTCTGCGGGGATGACCCTGCGAAGATCTGCTGGATATGGACTTTACTAGGGATTCTTACCTCTGATAGTCCTTCGTAAATGTTGTTATTGTAATTTCATATGTATTTTATTTTTTGGTAAACATCAATCATATTCAAAAGCATATATTCATTCAATATAATCAATGGACATTTAAGCTTAAGTAAAACGGGAAAAGAAAACTAAATTGTATTAATTTTGAAAAATGGCCTATAAACAAGCAAGTTTTTGAACAATGAGACAGAAATCCTAGTAAGAGGAGTTCGTTGTAGAAAATTTGAAAAGAGTACAAGGGAAACAACTATGTGTAAATGATCCTATCAAGTTTCAAATCTGCTATTGCTATTATCTTCTAGCATCTCATCTCTTTGCTGTTGGAGAAGAAACAACTGGACTAATCTGCACCGTTTGAACTTGACATTGGTAGTACAACTAGTTAAGGTTACATGGGTGATCCAACGAGACGTAGTTGTACGCTTTAATCCCTAACTTTTGCCTGGATCGCCCTTTCGGGTTTTCAATCCACCGGGATACCCTTTTTTGCCCAAGCCACCTTTTCAGGTTTTCGACTTGCCGGGTGTATAATTTATATATATATATATATATATATATATATATATATATATATATATATATATATATATATATATATATATATATATATATATATATATATATATATATATATATATATATATATATATATATATATATATATATATATATATATATATATATATATATATATATATATATATATATATATATATATATATATATATATATATATATATATATATATATATATATATATATATATATATATATATATATATATATATATATATATATATATATATATATATATATATATATATATATATATATATATATATATATATATATATATATATATATATATATATATATATATATATATATATATATATATATATATATATATATATATATATATATATATATATATATATATATATATCCCTAATTTTTGGCCGAACCTTTTTGGTTCGCCGGGATGCCCTTATTTTTGCCTAGGCCAGTCAACCTAGCGGGTCCTTTTTTTTTTATGCGTAGTATTTTTTTACTATGTCCGCGTTCACGGGTTGCTGGAAATCTTTACCATCCATGGTGGCAAGTATCATGGCACCTCCACAAAACACCCTCTTGACTACAAATGGCCCTTCATAAGTGGGAGTCCATTTTCCCCTAGGATCACCATGTGGTAATATGATATGCTTGATTACCAAATCTCCAGCCTGGTAGACCTGATGTTTGACTTTCTTATTAAAGGCTTTGATCATACGCTTCTGATATATCTGACCATGACAAACTGCTGCAAGCCTCTTCTCATCAATCAAATTTATCTGGTCAAGTCGAGTCTGAATCCATTCATCTTCCTCTAAGTCGACATCTCTCATAATTTTCAAAGAAGGAATCTGAACCTCAACAGGTAAAACTGCTTCCATACCATAAACAAGAGAGAACGGGGTTTCCCCAGTTGAAGTGTGTACTGTGATACGGTAACCATGAAGAGCAAATGGTAACATCTTGTGCCAATCTTTGTATGTCACCGTCATCTTTTGCAAAATCTTCTTAATATTCTTGTTGGCGGCTTCCACTGTGCCATTCATCTTTGGTCGATATGGAGAAGAATTATGATGTTTGATCTTGAACCGTGTGCAAAGTTCAGTAATCATAGTATTGTTCAGATTAGTACCATTGTCTGTGATAATCCTTTCGGGGATGCCATATCTGCATATAAGATTATGCTTGATAAACCGAGCCACAACATTCTTGGTAACAGAAGAGAACGAAGTCACCTCTACCCATTTCGTAAAGTAATCAAGCAACAAGAATGAAACGATGTCCATTGGAAGCTGTAGGTTTGATCTCACCAATCATATCAATGCCCCACATTGCAAAAGGCCAAGGAGCAGTCAGAACATTCAATGGAACTGTAGGTACATGTACTTTATCATCATATATCTGGAATTTATGATAAGTCTTAGAATGTAGATGACAATCAACTTCCATGGTAGACCAGTAGTAACCTGCTCTCATAATCTTCTTTGCCATCATATGCCCACTAGAATGAGTACCAAATATCCCATCATGCATGTCTTCTATATTCTCCCTTGCTTCCTTCTTGTCCATACAATGGAGCAAAGTCGAATTGTGATTGCGCTTGTACAAAATCCCATTAATCAGGAAGAACTTGGCAGAGAACCTCCTTAGAAATTTCTTGTCATTGATAGATGCCCCTTCAGGATATTCCTGAGCTTCGAGATATCTTTTCACTTCGTGGAACCAAGGATTTTCTTATACTCCCTCAGTATCAACCTCATAACAGTATGCAGGTTCAGAAAATCAATCAATAGTAACTCTAGGAGCTTCATCATCCCCCCTGATCTCAAACATAGATGCCATGGTAGCTAATGCATCTGCCAATTGATTCTCGTCTCGTGGAATATGTTCAAAAGTAATTTCTTCAAAATATGTAATCAAAGACAACACATGTTCTCTGTAAGGAATGAGATTTTAATGTTTTGTGTCCCATTCTCCTTTAACCTGACTAATTACCAAGACTGAATCCCCATATACACTTAAGAACTGGATCTTCATCTCAATGGCAGCCTTGATACCCATGATGCACGCTTCATACTCAGCCATATTATTTGTACAACAAAAACAAAGTCTAGCAGTAAACGGTGTATAACAACCTTCAAGAGAGATAATCACAACACCAACGCCATTACCAAGTGCATTAGAATCTCTGTCAAAAACCATAGTCCATCGGGATTCCTGTTCGGGTCCGTCATACTGTCTAGGTTCTTTAGCAACAAGCATAATATCTTCGTCTGGAAACTCAAAATTCATAGTCTGATAGTCATCCACTAGTTGATAAGCCAAATGATAAGCTACCACACTTCCTTTAATTGCTTTCTGAGTGGTATACTGGAGGTTGTATTCTGTCAAAATCATTTGCCATCTTGCTATTCGTCCGGAGAGGGCAGGTTTCTCAAATATGTACTTGATAGGATCCATCTTTGAAATCAATAAAGTGGTATGAGTCAACATATACTGTCTTAGTTGGCGAGCAGCCCATGCCAAAGCACAACAATTTTTCTCGAGCGATGAGTATCTTGTTTCACAGTTGGTAAACTTTTTGCTAAGGTAGTATATTGCTTGCTCTTTTCGAACAGACTCATCATGCTGGCCCAAAACACACCCCATTGAATTGTCTAACATTGTTAAGTACATAATCAAGGGTCTTCCTTCAACTGGTGGCATCAGAATCGGAGGTTCTTGGAGATACTTCTTAATCTCATCAAAAGCTATCTGGAATTCGTCGTTCCATTCCATTACTTGATCTTTCTTCAACAACTTGAAGATTGGTTCACAAGTAGCAGTTAATTGGAAAATAAATCTTGCAATGTAGTTCAGGCGTCCCAAGAAACCTCTGACTTCCTTCTCAGTACGGGGAGCAGGCATATCTTGTATAGCTTTTACCTTCGCGGGGTCAACTTCAATACCTTTACCACTGACAATGAAACCCAAGAGTTTACCAGATCTAACTCCAAAGGTACATTTGTTTGGATTCAATCTCAACTTGTATTTCTTCAACCTCTCAAATAACTTGTGCAGGTGGTCAAGATGTTCTTCTTCAGTCTGGGACCTGACTATCATGTCATCAACATATACCTCTATTTCATGATGAATCATATCATGGAACAAGGCTACCATAACACGCTGATAAGTTTCCCCAGCATTCTTCAAACCAAATTGCATTACCTTGTAACAAAAGGTGCCCCATTGTGTGACGAATGTAGTCTTCTCCATATCTTCGGGTGCCATCTTAATCTAATTGTAACCAGAGAAACCATCCATAAAAGAGAATACCTTATGTTGAGCAGTGTTGTCTACCAGAACATCAATGTGTGGAAGCGGAAAATCATCTTTAGAGCTGGCTTTGTTCAGATCCTTATAATCCACGCACATACAAACTTTTCCATCCTTCTTCGGTATTGGTACCACATTAGCAACCCATTGGGGATAAGAAGTGACAGCTAGGAATCCTGCCTCGAATTGCTTCATTACTTCAGCTTTAATCTTTTCTGACATATCTGGGCGCATACGACAAACGTTCTGCTTTATTGGGCGACAATCTTCCTTCATCGGTAAACGGTGAACCACAATATATGTATCCAGCCCTGGCATATCTTCATAAGACCAAGAAAAGATCTCCATATAATCACGTAGCATTTGAACTAACTTGTTATTAGCACTGTCTTCTAATTCAACTCCTATCTTGACCTCTTTTCTGTCTTCCTCAGTTCCTAGATTCACAACTTCGATTGGTTCTTCATGCGGCTATATAACTTTCTCTTCTTGTCGTAACAGCCTAGCAAGTTCAGCATGCACTTCACAATCTTCCTCATTCCCATCCTCGGCATGGTAGATCGGATTTTCGAATTCATAATTAGAAATAGCAGAACTATTATCAATAGGATCCGGAGTGGATGAGGATCTGCATTTTAGTTACGTGGGTGTGTGTAAGAACACATAGTTTTTTTTTAAAAAGAAAATAAAAAGAAACACAGGGAGCGCAATATTTATGAAATCAAAACGTCGAATGATTTTATTAATGAAGATATGCAAATGAAATGACAACCCTTAACAAGCATACCATTGTGCCACGGGCAAGGCACAAGACTTAAAAGTTTTTAAATTGTTCAAAGTTACAAGGCCAAAATAAAGAAAGACAAAAAACAGCTTCGGGGCAATTACAGAATAATTGGTGCGAAAAAATAAATTACATAAGGAAAATCCTATACAATCTTCTAAATAATATAAATAAAGCAACAAAAATAAATTAAGTTAGGAAATTAATTGTTTTTTTAAAAAAAAAATCAAGTTTAGAAAATGAGGGTCTAACTAGGGTTAGTGAAAAATTAGGGTTTTTAAATTAATCTAAACCTAGTTATATTCATTTACAATTTTAATTAATAAATTAAAAAAAAAGTTATGTGAGAGAAAATAAAATAAAATTATATTATAAAATTTATTTTAAGAAAAATAATTAGTGAGCAGTTAGTAAAGATTAATGGTTAATTAAATTAATAATAATGTTTTAATAATAATAACTATAAAACATTAAAAAAAAAAGGAAGAAAGAAATTCATTAAAAACAAATGGGGGAAGGCCTGAAAATATCCGTACAAAGAGTTTCGACTCTTGAAAAGCTTATGCCTTAACCATGGCACTTCTTGAAACCTGCATCATATCTTGCAAACAAATGATCAAAACAAAACTAAACATGATTATGAAGATCATTATGAACAGAAAATATGATAAAGTGCAATGAAATCAAAGATTAGAAAGCAAAAAAAGAAGAATGAGAGGCGGCATGTTCATGGGATGCACTTCGTGAGGTCTCAACTTTTAAGTCTTTGTGGGATAGGTTCCTAGGATCTTGAGGAATGTGAATGGACTTGTAGAGCTGATTGAATCTTATTGCAAAGCTGTTTTAAGATTTTTCTAAGGTTCTTATGGCTTCCAAAAAAAATTTCTCTCCCCCTTTTTTCATTCTGACTTTATTGTGTATATAAAGTAGTGTAAATTAGGGTAAACAATTGGGCCTTGGTTGGAGTTTTATGGGTTGGTTGAAGATGAAGGAGCCAATTATCATAATTGTAAAAAAAACCAATTAAATCATACCATATTGGTCTTGAACGAATTTGGATGATTTCAATCACTTTGAATACCATATATTTGATCCCAAAATAAATCTTAAATCAAATCTTTGGTTTTTTATAATTTATTTTAATTAAAAATGATTTTAAATGATAAAAATAAAAAATAATAAAAAATAAATGATAAAAATCATAAAATATGGTCATTGGGTCGTGAATGACTTTATCTTCAAGTTTGGGTTGCAATTTTATGGGCCCATTTGGAAAGAATTGGAGTTATGACCCTTTTTACTTCATACACCCCTTGAAAAATTATCAACTTTGACAATGCATAACTTCCACAATTTTAATGCTATGGAGGTGTTCTAAGACTTTTTAGAAATCTTAGGGTATCCTCTAATCAACCCTTTTAGTCCCATGTCCATATTTTTTTACCATTTTCAAATAATGAGCTTTGGAAAAAGTTGACTCTTTGTTGACTTTCAAAAGGACCTATAATGTCTTGGCTCATATCTTTTAAATGAAGCATTTTTAGGCTTGGCTTGTGAGACACAAAGTTGTAGAGAATTAAACTTCCTTCAAAATTAGATTTGGATGGGGAATTTTTGATGAAACATGTGAAAGTTATGGCTGGTCAAAGTTCAGTTGACTTTTCCTACACAAAACCCTAATTTAGCAACTTCCGATTCTTGATGATCTGAGGTTTCCCTGATGAATCATGATCGACCCTTGATCAAATGATGAATTTCACCTCGTAATCTTGATGTTGACCAAAAAATCTTGAAGTTTGACCTTGAGTTGACCACAGTTGTCCTCAGTTGACTTTTTGACCAAGTTAACTGATTTTTAGGTATCTGAGCATTTGACTGGCCAAACTTATGAGGAAAGCTCTGAAACTTGACATGGGGATTCTTTGAAGTATGTGGGATGTTATGAAGTCCATTTTAAGTTTTAGAAGTCCATTTTGCTCGGGGAGACTGAAAACCCTAGTTCTAAGATCCACTGTTCAGGAGGAGGCTTTGATGAAACATTCAATCCCTTTGACCAATTGCGAATCTTGTGACTATTAAGTAACCTCTTGGGACACATTGTCTTGAATATGGGAGGGTAAATTTTGGGGTACAACACCTCCTCTCTGCATACAGTGACAACGCTGCTACTCACCATGTATTTCAACTTCTAGTGCAGTGTGGATGTTACGGCGCCCGCCGCATGAATCCAGGGACGTCCAAGCAGACAACTATAAGATGGCTAAATATCCATGATGTAGAATACAACATCAAAAACTTTAGGACCAACTTGAATTGGCAGCGTCAACTGAAACAATCCAATTTTAATTAAGTGATTATTTTAATTAATTAAATGAATTATGGGGTTTATTTAATTAATTGAGTGATTATTTATTAAATTGGTAGATGTTTGAGAGGAAAATAAATTGGAAGGAAATTGGATAGAAAGTGATATAAAGGAAATTTGGAAAAGAAATAGAAAGTTAGAAACATAAGAAGGAGAAAGAAGAGAAAGAAAGTGGAAGAGGAGAAAAAGGGAAGAAAAGAGCAAAGCTTAGATTTTTATCAAGAACAACTCTCAAACATCGATTTGAGCAAGGTAAGGGTGTGAAATATCATTATCTTATCAATGTATGTGATTATGTATGGATTGTTTGAGTTTGTTTGGGTGTTTTTCTCCATTTTCCATTCTAGGGCATAAATGGTTTAATCGGTAGAATCGAGTTTTGAACGGTTAGAACTCAAAATCAATTACGTAGTTTAGTCGGGTAATGTTTAGCCGTGATTATTGAATTTCGTTTGATTGAATTTGGTTGAGTTTGTGAGTTTTGACATTTTTGGATAATTGAGGGTTTGAGATTTGAGTGGAAATCGGACGTCGTAGAAATCGTGTTTAATGGTTCTAATCCACTGCTATATGTTAGGTGAGTATGAGTATGTGTTTGTTTCGAAAAAAAGAATTGAATCGGTCAGATTTTCGGGCGAAAATGCAAAATCCCGTAGCCGTGTTTAGGCAAAATTCTGATTTTTCAGAAAACTTCGAAAATTCATAACTCTTGAACCGTAAGTCGGTTTTGACCCCCGTTCGAAGCGTTGGTAAGTTAACGAGATTATCTTTCTAGAAAAAATGGATTTGAGGCCTGTAACTGGTTCAATTATAGCAGAAAATTGAAAACATATTGTTGTGTTGATTTTTACCGTCGCGAATGTGTGTGATTGATGTGTTATTGTGCAGAATACTTTTGTTATATAACGTATAGCTAGTGCATGTTGTGATATGATATGCTGTGGGTAGCCGTATGGTGTGAATCCTAGATGGTGGAATCGATTATGAAATATAGTCTTTTGACAAATATATGCATATTGTTTGTATGTGAAGAATGCATGAGAACATATTGTGAATATGTGTGCATTGCTTGATAAATTTGGTAATGATATTGAAGTGTAAATGCATATTGATTGTGTGCGATATTGTGAATGCATGAGAACATATTGTGAATATGTGTGCATTGTTTGAAAAGGTAATGAGGTTGAATTATGAATGCATATTTGTTGTATCTGATTATTGTGAATTAATGCATGGGAGCATATTGTAAGATATGCGTGCGTTGTTTGATAAACATGATGATGTAAAGTATGAATACATGATTTTATGATATGTTTTGTGTACAATCTTGTTTTAATTCTTGAAGGGAGGAATTATTTGAATGCATGGGATTAAGACGTGAGATCGGTCTTAAGTGCATTTGTGGTTGAATGCATATGCATCATTTAGTCAAGAGGCAATGTTTGCTAGTTTCGTGGAGACTAGTGGCTTGTCCCAAACCTAGAAGGATGAGTTTGAAAGCTTAGGGAACGAGCTTTGTTGTTATTGGTCTAGAAGGGTGGAGCCGGTTTAAATGTAAAAACCGAAAAATGATGACAAGTGTTGGTACCACATAGCATTGAGTTGCATTGAGTTGTGTTGAGTCACATAGCATTGATGTCATTGTTATATGAATTATGCTTGTATGTGAATTGGTGATTTGGTGAATTGTGAATAATAGATTGGTGTGTTGGTGAAAGATGTTTTGTGATTATTCATGTGTTTATACATGTCGTGAAATGTATAATGAGTTATGAATGATTTGTGGTGAGAATTGTGAAATATTTGTATCTTTATTTTCATATATGTATATATATTTATATGTATTGATTATTATGATTTTATTTCTCACCCTTCTGCTGTTTTATAATGCTATATGAGGCATTCCAGATTAGGTTGCTGGAGCTTCTTTTTGTGAAGTTTTATCTTCATTCTTTTGTCGGATCGCTCTGATATGTAGCACCGGGTAGATAAGTTGTATAGCATTCTTTTGAGATACATTGTATATGTATCTGTTGGCAAATGTGTTTTGTAAAACCATGATGATGTGATGAACAAACTGATTTGATATGTATATTTATGATATTATGTTTTCAAATGGTTTAATGTTTTAATCTTCCGCTGATATTTCGAAAATTGAAATGTGGGTGTAAGGACCAAGTCCTCTATTTCAAAACTACCCCACTGTTACATGTCATTTTGAGCAGGTGTTGGATGATTTATTTTCATGAATGTGTGACATGCTCCTTTTATACCATATTTTAAATTTACTCTGACGAAATTTCAATAAGTGATTAAGTGATTTATTTGTTTATTTGGGGGTATAGAAAGGGGGTGTTACATTAGTGGTATCAGAGCAGGTCGGCCAGTTGGCCAAGTTGTTAACGTGTTTGTTTTCCCATTTATATCTGATTGTGTGTGACACTATCGATATTGTTTATTCTTATGGGGTTCTGTTGTTGGAATTCAGAACTATGGTTGCCGGTAGGAATGATGAAGCGATTGCTGAGGCTTTAGCGATGTTGGCTGGAGCAATTGGATAGAATCCGCAAGACAACGTGAATGCTGGAAACAATGCTGATGATGAGTTTCGTTCTTTGGGATGGTTTCAAAGGAACAATCCGCCAATGTTCAAGGGAACCCATGAACCTGACAAAGCACAGGTTTGGCTGAAAGCGATCGAGAAGATCTTTCGAGTCATGAACTGTTCAGATGCGCAGAAAGTGCAGTTTGGCACTCATATGCTTGAAGAGGAAGCTGAGGATTGGTGGGATAATACTCGCCAAAGGTTTGAAGAAGATGAGGTTGTGGTTACATGGGATATTTTCAAAGAGGCATTTTTGGAGAAGTATTTTCCAGAAGATGTGCGTGGTAAGAAGGAAATTGAATTCCTTGAGCTGAAGCAGGGTAACTCAACTGTGGCCGAGTATGCGGGAAGGTTTGAGGAATTGATTAAGTTTTGTCCTCATTACAACACTACTAATGCTGAGAGATCTAAGTGTCTCAAGTTTGTGAATGGTTTGAGACCTGAAATCAAGCAAGCTGTTGGTTATCAGGAAATTAGAAGATTTTCTGAGTTGGTGAACAAGAGTAGGATTTATGACGAGGATAATAGGGCTCGATCTAGCCACTACAAGAGTTTGAATGATAAGAAAGGAAAGGGTCAGTTTAGAGGAAAGCCGTATGTGACTCCTGCTGATAAGGGGAAACAGAAAGCTGGTTTTGGCAAGAAGCCAAGTGGGGGAGTTTCTACTCCGGTGAGATGTTTTAGATGCGGTGAAGCGGGACATCATGCTCCCGAGTGCAAAAGTGTTGAGCAGAAGTGTTTTAAGTGTGGCAAGCCAGGCCACAAAGCTCTTGAGTGCAGAAGCGGTGCAAATGTGACTTGCTACAATTTTGGTGATCAAGGGAACATTAGTACCAAGTGTGACAAACCGAAGAAGACTCCAGAGAAAGGGAAAGTGTTTGCTCTATCAGGATCGGAGACTGCTAGTGATGATCGATTGATCCGAGGTACGTGTTTTATTAATGGTATACCTTTGATCGCTATAATTGATACCGGAGCTAGGCATTCTTTTATTTCGTTGGATTGTGTTAAGAGGTTGAATCTTGAGTTGTCTGTTATGGGTGGTAGTATGGTTATGATACTCTTGCTATGGGTTCGGTAACTACTCCGTATGTGTGTTTGAATTGTCCGTTGAGTATTTTTGGTAGAGATTTTGGGATTGATCTAGTGTGTCTTCACCTAGACCAACTTGATGTTATTCTTGGGATGAATTGGTTAAGATTCAATCGGGTTTATATTAACTGTTTTGACAAAACATTGATTTTTCCTGAATCTAGTGATGAAGGAGATTTGTTTTTGTCTTCTAAGCAAGTGAAGGAATCGGTGCAAGATGGTGCTGAGGTGTTTATGTTGTTGGCAAATTTGAGTATTGGTGAAAGTGGAGCAATTGATGCTTTACCAATTGTCCGTGATTTTCTGGAAGTTTTTCCTGAAGAGATAAGATAAGAGACTTACCGCCGGAACGAGAGGTGGAGTTTACGATCAATTTGATTCCTGGAACTAGTTCGATATTGATGGCTCTGTATCGTATGTCCGCATCAGAACTGAAAGAGTTGAAGAGTCAACTTGAAGATTTACTTGATAAAAGGTTTATTCGTCCGAGTGTGTCGTCGTGGGGTGCACCAGTGTTGTTGGTTAAGAAGAAAGAAGGTTCTATGAGACTTTGTGTGGATTATAGGCAATTGAACAAGATGACTATCAAGAATAAGTATCCACTTCCGAGGATTGATGATTTGATGGATCAGTTGGTTGGTGCAAGCGTGTTTAGTAAGATAGATCTGAGGTCTGGGTATCATCAGATTCGTGTGAAGGCTGAGGATATTCCGAAGACTGCCTTTAGAACAAGGTATGGACATTATGAGTATTCTGTAATGCCATTTGGTGTGACTAATGCACCAGGTGTATTTATGGAGTACATGAACAGGATTTTCCATCCTTATTTGGACAAGTTTGTGGTTGTGTTCATTGATGACATTTTGGTTTATTCGAAGAGCGAAGAAGAGCATGTCGAGCATCTGAGGGTTGTGTTATCTGTGTTGAAAGAGAAGCAACTGTATGCGAAGCTTTATAAGTGTGAATTTTGGTTGAAGGAAGTAAGTTTCCTTGGTCATGTGATTTCGAGTAGAGGGATTGTGGTTGACCCGTCGAAGGTTGAAGCGGTATCGCAGTGGAAGACTCCGAAGTCAGCTTTTGAGATTCGAAGTTTTCTTGGATTAGCCGGTTATTATTGGAAATTTATTGAGGGATTTGCTAAGTTATCCTTTCCATTGACGCAGTTGACTAGGAAAGGTCAAGCTTTTGTTTGGGATGCTAAGTGTGAAGCAAGTTTTCAAGAACTTAAGAGAAGGTTGACGACGGCTCCTGTGTTGATTTTGCCGAATCCGGAAGAACCGTTTGTTGTGTATTGTGATGCTTCTTTGATGGGTTTGGGAGGTGTGTTAATGCAAGATAAACAAGTTGTAGCTTATGCTTCGAGGCAACTCAAAGTGCATGAGAAGAATTATCTGACGCATGACTTAGAGTTGGCCGCCGTGGTGTTTGTGTTGAAACTTTGGAGGCATTATTTGTTCGGTTCGAGATTTGAAGTGTTTAGCGATCATAAGAGTTTGAAGTATCTCTTTGATCAGAGAGAATTGAATGCAAGACATAGAAGATGGTTAGAGCTTCTGAAGGATTATGATTTTAGGTTGAATTACCATCCGGGTAAAGCGAATGTGGTAGCTGATGCTCTGAGTAGGAAATCATTGCATATGTTGATGATGATGGTAAAAGAGTTGGAATTGGTTGAGCAATTTCGTGATTTGAGTTTGGTGTGTGAGAAGACTTCTAGTGGAGTTAAGCTGGGTATGTTGAAGCTTACGAGTGGTATTTTGGAGGAGATTCGAGAAGCTCAGAAATCTGATTTGAGTTTAGTTGATCGGTTGACTTTGATCAATCAATGCCAAGGTGGTGATTTTCGGATTGATGAGAATGATATTATGAGATGTCGTGATAGAGTTTGTGTTCCTGATGTTGTTGAGCTGAAGAAGAGTATTCTTGAAGAAGGATATCGTAGTGGATTGAGTATTCATCCGGGTGCTACTAAGATGTATCAAGATTTGAGGAAAGTATTTTGGTGGCCTCGTATGAAGAAGGATGTTGTCGAGTTTGTGTATTCTTGTTTGACTTATCAGAAGTCAAAGATTGAACATCAGAAATCGTCGGGTTTGATGAAGTCATTGTTTATTCCTGAGTGGAAATGGGATAGCATTTCTATGGATTTTGTATCTGGTTTGCCGAGGACGCCGAATAATTTTGAAGCTATTTGGGTTATTGTGGACAGATTGACTAAATCTGCTCACTTTATTCCTATGCAAATGGATTACCCGTTGGAGAGATTGGCGAAGATGTACATTGAGAGGATTGTCTGTTTGCATGGCATTCCATCTAGTATTGTGTCGGATAGAGATCCGAGGTTTACTTTGAGATTTTGGGAAAGTTTGCAAGGTGCTTTGGGTACGAAGTTGCGTTTGAGTTCAGCTTATCATCCACAGACTGATGGTCAGACTGAGAGGACGATTCAGTCACTTGAGGATCTTTTGAGAGCTTGTGTGTTGGAGAAGGGAGGAGCTTGGGATAACTACTTGCCTTTGATTGAGTTTACTTACAACAACAGTTTTCATTCGAGTATTGGTATGACACCGTTCGAGGCTTTGTATGGTAGACGGTGTAGGACACCATTGTGTTGGTATGAGTCGGGAGAGAGTCTTGTAGTTGGACCGGAGATAGTTCAACAGATTACCGATAAGATTAAGATGATTCAAGATAAGATTAGGATTTCTCAGAGTCGCCAGAAGAGTTATCATGACAAGAGGAGGAAAGCACTTGAATTTCAAGAGGGAGATCACGTGTTTCTTCGAGTCACTCCGATGACTGGTGTTGGTAGGGCATTGAAGTCGTGTAAGTTGACGCCGCATTTCATTGGTCCTTATCAGATTTTGCAAAGGATA
Organism: Lathyrus sativus; assembly: GCA_963859935.3. Classification (NCBI taxonomy): domain Eukaryota; kingdom Viridiplantae; phylum Streptophyta; class Magnoliopsida; order Fabales; family Fabaceae; genus Lathyrus; species Lathyrus sativus. The sequence goes on along the minus strand of OZ012741.1, from coordinate 49,767,397 downwards.
GGAGAAGTGGCCTATCGTGTTGCTTTACCGTCGTCGCTTGCTAATCTCCATGATGTGTTCCATGTATCTCAGTTGAGGAAATACATTGCGGATCCGTCTCATGTGATCCAAGTAGATGATGTGCAGGTGAGAGATAACCTGACTGTGGAGACATCACCTATGCGGATAGAGGATCAGGAGTTGAAGCAACTTCGAGGCAAAGAGATTGCTTTGGTGAAGGTTGCCTGGGGAGGACCGACTGGTGGAAATGTTACTTGGGAGCTGGAGAGCAAGATGAGGGAGTCTTATCCAGAGTTGTTTGAATCAGGTAACATTTTCGAGGACGAAAATTCCTAAGTGGGGGAGAGTTGTAACATTCCAATTTTAATTAAGTGATTATTTTAATTAATTAAATGAATTATGGGGTTTATTTAATTAATTGAGTGATTATTTATTAAATTGGTAGATACTTGAGAGGAAAATAAATTGGAAGGAAATTGGATAGAAAGTGATATAAAGGAAATTTGGAAAAGAAATAGAAAGTTAGAAACATAAGAAGAAGAAAGAAGAGAAAGAAAGTGGAAGAGGAGAAAAAGGAAGAAAAGAGCAAAGCTTGGATTTTCATCAAGAACAACTCTCAAGCATCGATTTGAGCAAGGTAAGGGTGTGAAATATCATTATCTTATCAATGTATGTGATTATGTATGGATTGTTTGAGTTTGTTTGGGTGTTTTTCTCCATTTTCCATTCTAGGGCATAAATGGTTTAATCGGTAGAATCGAGTTTTGAACGGTTAGAATTCAAAAAAATTGCATAGTTTAGTCAGGTAATGTTTAGCCGTGATTATTGGATTTCGTTTGATTGAATTTGGTTGAGTTTGTGAATTTTGACATTTTTGGATAATTGAGGGTTTGAGATTTGAGTGGAAATCGGACGTCGTAGAAATCGTGTTTAATGATTCTAATTCACTGCTATATGTTAGGTGAGTATGAATATGTGTTTGTTTCGAAAAAAAGAATTGAATCGGTCGGATTTTCGGGCGAAAATGCAAAATCCCGTAGCCGTGTTTAGGCAAAATTCTGGTTTTTCGGAAAACTTCAAAAATTCATAACTCTTGAACCGTAAGTCGGTTTTGACCCTCGTTCGAAGCGTTGGTAAGTTAACGAGATTATATTTCTAGAAAAAATGGCTTTGAGGCCTGTACCTGGTTCAATTATAATAGAAAATTGAAAACATATTGTTGTGTTGATTTTTACCGTCGCAAATGTGTGTGATTGATGTGTTATTGTGCAGAATACTTTTGTTATATAACGTTTAGCTTGTGCATGTTGTGATATGATATACTGTGGGTAGTCGTATGGCGTGAATCCTAGATGGTGGAATCGATTATGAAATATAGTCTTTTGACAAATATATGCATATTGTTTGTATGTGAAGAATGCATGAGAACATATGTGAATATGTGTGCATTGCTTGATAAATGTGGTAATGATATTGAAGTGTAAATGCATATTGATTGTATGTGATATTGTGAATGCATGAGAACATATTGTGAATATGTGTGCATTGTTTGAAAAGGTAATGAGGTTGAATTATGAATGCATATTTGTTGTATCCCATTATTGTGAATTAATGCATGGGAGCATATTGTAAGATATGCGTGCATTGTTTGATAAACATGATGATGTAAAGTATGAATACGTGATTTTATGATATGTTGTGTGTGCAATCTTGTTTTAATTCTTGAAGGAAGGAATTATTTGAATGCATGGGATTAAGACGTGAGATCGGTCTTAAGTGCATTTGTGGTTGATTGCATATGCATCATTTAGTCAAGAGGCAATGTTTGCTAATTTCGTGGAGACTAGTGGCTTGTCCCAAACCTAGAAGGATGGGTTTGAAAGCTCAGGGAACGAGCTTTGTTGTTATCGGTCTAGAAGGGTGGACCCAGTTTAAATGTAAAAACCAAAAAATGATGACAAGTGTTGGTACCACATAGCATTGAGTTGCATTGAGTTGTGTTGAGTCACATAGCATTGATGTCATTGTTATATGAATTATGCTTGTATGTGAATTGGTGATTTGGTGAATTGTGAATAATGGATTGGTGTGTTGGTGAAAGATGTTTTGTGATTATTCATATGTGTTTATACATGTCGTGAAATGTATAATGAGTTATGAATGATTTGTGGTGAGAATTGTTAAATATTTGTATCTTTATTTTCGTATATGTATATATATTTATATGCATTGATTATTATGATAATATTTCTCACCCTTCTGCTGTTTTATAATGCTCTATGAGGCATTGCAGATTACGTTACTGGAGGTTCTTTTTGTGAAGTTTTATCTTCATTCTTTTGTCGGGTCGCTCTGGTATGTAGCACCGGGTAGATAGGCTGTATAGCATTCTTTTGAGATACATTGTATATGTATCTGTTGGCAAATGTGTTTTGTAAAACCATGATGATGTGATGAACAAACTGATTTGATATGTATATTTATGATATTATGTTTTCAAATGGTTTAATGTTTTAATCTTCCGCTGATATTTCGAAAATTGAAATGTGGGTGTAAGGACCAAGTCCTCTATTTCAAAACTACCCCACTGTTACATGTCATTTTGAGCAGGTGTTGTATGATTTATTTTCATGTATGTGTGACATGCTCCTTTTATACCATATTTTAAATTTACTCTTTCAAAATTTCAATAAGTGATTAAGTGATTTATTTGTTTATTTGGGGGTATAGAAAGGGGGTGTTACATCAACTCCCTAATACGGACCTACGAGTCCCATCAAAAGCACGTACTACCAAGTCACTTGGCGTACACGATTTACAACGGGTATCCAATTTCATCAGCGCCTTCTTCGGAAGTACATTCAAGGATGACCCCGTATCAACCAGCACGTGTGACAGAACGGCTCCTCGGCATTCGATAGATATGTGCAGCGCACAGTTATGGTTCCTCCTCTTCGGGGTCAAGCCCAAATCCGTGAATCCCAGCCCATTACCTGCATTTACATGTGCTACAACCCCTTCAAGTTGATTTATCGATATTTCTTGCGGTACATAAGCTGTATTCAAGAATCTCAACAAAGCATTCCGGTGTCTCTCCGAGCATAACAACAAGGACAAAATAGATATCTTAGAGGGAGTCTGTTGCAAGTTATCAACAATCTTGTAATCACTCTTTCTTATCAATCTCATGAGTTCCTCCGCTTCCTTATCCAAAGAGTCCTTCTCACCAGCTCGAGAAGTTTCTTCAACCACTACTTTCTTCCCCTTATCAACTCTGTCAACGACCACTTCAGGTGACGAGAACACTCTTCCGCTTCGAGTAATTCCCCCAGCTCCAACTAGATTATCCACAGAATCCACCGGTAGATTCTTCAACTCCTGCTTCTGTCTGTTGCGTATACCTCAGCTCAGTAATTCCACGGAATTTCTTTGGTACTCTTATATGGCACAGGACCCGCTTTGGTAATGATAATGGTTGGCGGTCTCGGAGGCGCAGAAATAGTAATAGTCTTATATGGAATCGAGATTGTTGCAACCTCGTTCCTCTCTTCCATTACTATTTCCTCAGTCTGTTTCTCAGCAACCCTGTCAAATTGCAAGACTCCATCATTAATCATCTTTTGAATGCAGCTCTTCAGCTTGTCACATCCCTCGGGATGCCTCAAACATTCAGCACAGAACTCATCACATACCGGGAACACACCCCCTTCAGCAACTTGTCTTTTATAAAGCTTAGCGGCATCTTCAAATCATTGACATCTGACACCAGATTCAAATTCTCATATTTAATGATAACACTGACTCCGGCTTCCCCATGATCGGGCATGGGGTTCTGCACGACATTGGGCACGTCGTGAGAAAATTTTATAACTTTGCTATCCACCAAGTCCTGAACCTTGTGTTTAAACGCCTTACATTTGTCAATATTGTGACCCGGTGCACCTGAATGAAACTCATAACGAGCATTGGCATCGTACCTAGGAGGTGGTGCACCTGTCAGCGGAGCTAAGGTTCTCTTCTGTATCAACTGCAACTGTAACAAGTGCTGAAGAAATTGAGAATATGGCATTGGAGGTGCGTCAAACTGCCTATTGACGGTTCTCCTGCGATCCTGAAATTGTCTGGATGCATAGCTTTGCTGATTCTATGGTTGCTGTGTCTGTTGTTGTGTTACGGCTGGGATTGTGATACTTGCAACCTGCTGCTGCTGACGATATTGCTGACGTTGATTTCTGTTTTTGTTTCGAGAACTAGACATTGCGTTAGTCTCACCTTCCTTCTTTTTATTGCCAAACGACTTTCTTCCCCCTCTAGCTGAGGATACTTCACCGGCCTGAATTTTACCAAGCTTAATGCCATTCTCCACCCTCTCCCCAATAATAATCAGATCAGAAAAGCTACCCGACACACTACTGATTAACTTCTCATAATATACACCTGACAACGTAGCAACGAACATATCAATAAATTCTCGCTCCACCATGGGAGGCTGCACCCTGGCTGCCAGCTCACGCCACCTCTGGGCGTATTCTTTGAAGCACTCGTTGTTCTTCTGGGAAAGATTTTGCAGCTGGACCCTGTTTGGTGCAAGGTCGCTATTGTATTGATAGTGTTTCACAAAGGCTTCAGCTAAGTCCCTCCAACTGTGAATATTAACCGGTTCCAAGCTCATATACCACTCAAGAGAAGGTCCCGAAAGGTTGTCTTGGAAAAAATGCATTAGCAATTTTTCTTCATCTGAGTAAGCGGACATCTTACGATAATAAGAGCGTAGATGAACCCGAGGATAAGTTGTGCCTTTGTATTTGTCGAAGTCGAGAACTTTGAATTTCAACGGTACTTTCAAGTCTGGGATCAACCCTAGATTGGCCATGTCCAGTCCCATGGAGTTCTGAATTTCAAAAGATTTCATCTTCTCTTCAATCAACTTAATCCTCTTATCAGCCTCAGATGGCAACCCAACACCAACATCATGCAGAGAGAATGCATCTTCCTGCTAATCTTCCTGCCACTGAGGAACATTGTTGCCATGCATAGCACACACCACCTCAGGGATTCCACCTGCATTACCTCCGCCCGGAGGGATAACTGTTGTAGGAATAACACGAGGAGGATTAACAGCAGTTCCTCCATGAAGCACACCATTATTGTCAACTCTGGAAATCAATGGCTGCACCAAGGTCCTTAGTTGCTCCTGGCCATTTGCCACACCCTGCATTAAGTCCATAAATTGGGCCATCCTGTCCCTAAGATCCTATATCTCAGCCTGCATCTGTTCTATGACCTTGCGTTGATTCCCTCTGGTACTGTAACGGTGAACTGTCTGATTGTCTATCCTGAAACAAACTAATAAACCACAGGAAATAAGGTTAATGGTTCTGATGCACCTGCTATGCAAAAATGCAGACATGTATCTATGCATTAGGAAGATTTCCCCCTCGATTCTAGTTCCGAGATAACAACACAACACTAGAGAACCCATAGACAAGCATAGAGCAAAACTTCTCATACATAAACAAGAGCCCACAAGGCAATGTACAAGTACAACACTGAGTACAATAGAATCAACAGTGACCTCAACCAACAGGTCTGGTGATGGTCAATATAGCAACAATATAGCAACAGACTACAAAGAGAATGAAAAGCATCAAGTACGATGATGAGACTGAAAATCATCTAGCAGCTCCTTCGTCTCAGGATGATTTGGTCTGACGAGCAACCCTAGGATGAGTAGGTCTCACTGGCTGATGGTAGACTGTAAACTCTGAGCGTAATCCTCCCAGGCTCCCTTGCCAAAGACCTCCTCGATTTTGCACCTCTTCGTATAAGCTCTAGCCCTGTAATCCTCCAAGGTTGCAATAGCTTCATTCAGTTTACAATCACTGTCACGTCCAAGTGAGGCTTCTGATGCAATCTTCTCATCCTTCAAGGTAAGCTGAGTCTTCAACTTAGCGATATGTAGCTTCAATCCATCCTCACGCTCCTTGTTGTTGGTAAGAGTAACATTCCCCTGTGTATTGAACTTGGAGATCTCCAAATAAGCTTTATCCAACTCCTTCTTCTTAGAAGTAAGAACGTCACTAACAACCTTCATATCTAAACCCAAACGTTCTCGAGCGCGAACCGCTTTGGTCAAATCTGTACCCAACTTGTTCACCAGCTCAGTTTGCTTCTTAGCTGCATAAGTAGTATCATTCTTCTCACTCCGGAGCCGAGTAATCTCTTTCTCAAACTCTTCATTAGCCTTGCGCAACTCTTCTTTCTCAGCCAACAACTGATTATACTTCTGGATGTCGACAGTAGTAGGCTCCTCAGTCATCAGAGGATACAGAGGCTCACGAGATGGAAATGGCATCAATACTCTCTCTGCTCTCTCTTGGATCCAAGTGATATAAGGGTCATAGGCTTGACTGTTACTCTTTCCCAATGAAACTCCCTTTCGTGTGAGTACTACTCCAAGCATACTCCACTCTAGCCAAAGTATCACCCTCTAGCAAACTTGTGAGATACAGAGATTGCTGTATCTCCTCTTCCGTAGGAGGATCTCTCAGAGCGTATCCAAACTGTCTCACCAACAAGGATGGGTTATAGTTAATGCATCCTTTCCTTCCGACCAACGAGACGTTAGGAAATCCGCCGCAACTATAAATAATCTCAGTACCTAGCATGTCTGTATCAAACCAGATAATGTTATCAGCAGTCAATCCCATCAACCTCTCAGACCACTCCAAAGTACCTGCAGTAGCAATGAAAGGACCAATCTTGGGAAGATGGCTAGAAAACCACCTGTAGAACAAAGGTACACAACAAGATACGTTCTTCCCTCTCCGGTTCTCATTCTTATAGTGAACAGAATGATAGACGTCGCCTAGAAGCGTAGGTACAGGATTCCCTGAAGCAAAGATATGAAATGCATCCAAATCTACAAAATCCGGAATATTAGGAAACATCATGATACCATAGATACACAGTGCTAAGATAGCATTAAACACAACCCAACAACCATCTTTGGCGAACTGCTGAGGCTTATCAACCAGAAAAGATAAAGGAAAACCAGACATTACATTTCTCTTAGCCACTTTCCCCTTCAGCTCAGAAACATCCAAATGCAGAGCAGCAACAAGCTTAACCAGATCAGGCTCAGCGTCAGTGTGATAGAATGACATCTAATCCAATATAGGTACCTCCAACAACATAGAGAACTCTTCAATGGTAGGTTCCAATACATAATCTGGAAACAAGAAACACCTCAGTTGAGGATCATAGAACTGAAGAAAAGTCTGGAGACCACCCAACTCATATACTGAAGGCTTGCAGACACAGCTCAAGAGCTTCCCATAAGATTCTTTGAAATCTTCCACCACCTTCCTGTCAGCCACAGAAATCAAACTCAGTAAAGATCCAATGTCTGGAGTAGGGAACTTGTATGCCACTATCTTCTTCAAGGTATACTCCATGTCTAAGGAGAAGTAAGATCACTAGAATCGAGAAGAAAATATGCACCTGCAACATAAATACATGTCAATGAAAATGAAATATGAAAATGCAAATGCAAATGCAAATGCCACAGGGGATCAATATTGATGTGTTGCTGATTGAGAAGAACCAGCGTTTCACTTTAGCAAGAACATAGCACCATCATAAGGACCCTCTGTATCAAAATCACAGGTTCATACTGACAAGAAAACTAGGGTAGGTTGAAGTTCAGAGTTTCCTGCATAACCCTCCCAACTCATAGGTATGAACCTATCACTGATAAAGGTACGACATCCTATGCAGTCGTCAGCGTCACAGACTTTCGAAAAATGACGATACGTTCACCGTTTTCGGTTTGGCATCATAATCTCACGAAGCGGCCTCACTTAGTTGACTTCCAAATGATCGTTCCCCAGAGTCGACAATCCTCAGATCCAAAATCCTCTCAACGGTCCAACGGACTGGAAAGGAAGTCATAAAAGATAATCTCGTCTGAGCGCGAATTTCATGGGAACTAGTGCATGCCAAACATACAGGTTCACCACTACTTTCCACTTCTAATGCTATGTTGTACTCAAGCCTGGGTTTGGCTTCTCACTCAATGGATCATTCCCCCCAACAGCACAACAAAACTGATATATACAATGCTGAAAGTTAAAATGCAATAAAGATAAAGTACAACACATATATACACACCCAAAAGATAAACAAACAAGCGCTAGGATTGACTCGCATAGGGAACCAGAGACTCTGGGTTCGATCCCCAGCAGAGTCGCCAGCTGTCGCATCGATGCAAAGAGGGGCCGACAAGGATAAAAGAGTCGCCACCGTTCGTTATTTATCCTAAAAGAGGGAAAGGAAATGATCAGAGAAAACCTAACGAAAACGGGAGAAGACAGGTCATCGCAATCAAATCTTGGGTTCGGGAATCGGTTACGCAAGGGGAAGGTATTAGTAGCCCTCACGTCCGTCGTACTCGACGGGATCCACGCTTGTTATCTATCTAAAAGGGTGTTGAACTATCTAGCTACAGGCCACATGGACAAAAGAAAAGAAAAGAGACTCGATAAAGCACCGCCGCTCTATGCCTACGTACTCCCTCATGCAATGGGAAAGTCAGAGTTAACATAGTTCGGAAAACTACGGGTGAAGGGGGGGAAAGGTTGCTCGCCAAGACATCACCGTCTTGTGCCTACGTATTCTCATCTGGTATGAGAAATCAGAGCAAACATAGTTCGGGATAACAAGACCACAAGTTGGTTCAAAATGTTTTTAGGCCCGAGTATGGTTAAAACTTAGTTCCAACAGTTAGGTGTATGCAGCTCGACCATTGGAGACTTAGGTGTTACTTGTTTGCGGTAGAACCAAGAGTTAACAAAACTCTCCTTATGAAAAAGTTTTCCAAATTAAATCCCGAAGGATAAAAAAAGGTTTGAAGTTTGTTTTTGTGTTTTTTGACAAGAAGTGAATTGAGTTATGATTTGAAACTCATGTTGCATTAAAGACTATGACCTAGGAGCGAATGCGTCACATATCGTCCAAAAGACATACGCTAAACACTCTAGACAATTGAGAGGAGGCCCCCCAATCATTATTCCCCAAGTACTTAAGGCTCGTAGCATACAACATTCATTATCCATTATTAAGTGACTTGAAAAAGTTTGAAGATGAGAAGAGAGAGACACACTCTAAAGGGAGACTAAGACTCAACCTAATATTCTCATACAAAGTGCACCTATGATTGGGATAAAGAGGGAATGCTACCTAATGTTATCATGCACGTATTCAAACCTAAGGTCTATCATAATCAATCTTGAACAAGAGAGATTAGAGGTTCTAAGGGAACATGGCAAAGAAGAAAGAAGAATGCAAACATGTAATGCACAATTAGAATGAAAAGTGGGAGGAACAAAGTGTGGGGCAGTAGCCTCCACAAGCACATCTCAACCTCAAGCATGCAAATGAAAGATGCAAGAACCAAAAGAAAATGCACACAAAAGCACATAGACAAAATCAAACCAAAGTGAGATAAAGTGAGAAGAATGGAATCCTTACAATCACTTATGTATCAATCACTAGCTCAAAAACAAAGCAAGAAAGCCAAAAGGCAAAGCAAGATCAAGATGAGAGATGGGATACCAAACTTGGGCAGCAAGTAACTCAAAGAGTCTCAACCACAATCATCATCAAGATCAAACAAGAGAAAACATACCAAAAGTCCTCAAAAGGAATCACCATCCATGATATGTTCAAAGTACCTCCAAAGGAGGGACTAAACCATCTCAAATGGGATTCTATTATCCTTGGACATAGGTAAGAGCAAGGGAAGAAGATGCACAAAGCAAGAAAAAAATCAAACAAAAAGAGATTGCAAAATTAGGCATGGTAAAAGACCTAGGTCTTAAACACTCTCAACATTTGAACATCAAATGGAAAGCCTAAAAGGAATGAAACCTAGCACAAGAGGCAAGCAAGTGTATGACCTATAAATTGACAACCAGCAAGCTTAACATGTTGACAATATGAATCAAGAAGAGTTGGGAGCTCAAGGGATCCACAAGGCTCATTTCCCATCAAAACTAGGTTAAGTGTATGTATGAACCACCCTTAGAAGTAACTTGACTTGTAAGTTATCTCAAAAATAGGAAAAAGGCTCAAATAAAATCTCAAAAGCACACAAATGAGTTGCCAACCAAAGGCCAAAAGCACACAACCAAAGACACTTCAAAGCATCACCATAGAAATTGATTCACTTGGGTGCTCCACTTTGAAGGAGGGTTATCGAGGGTCAAAAGAAATAACTTAAAAGTCAAACCAAAAATGGTCCAACCTTGATCAAAATCATCCTATAAGATCATTCAACTCATCAATCAAATGAGGAAAAAATCTCAATCATAGGTGATATCAATTGGTCAAGAAACTAGGCATGAAACCAAAAGAACAAGGAAAAAACAATTTAAAAACACCTTCAATCTTTAATTCCACTTTTAGTTGAAAAATAATTGGAAAATGAAAATAAAAATTATCAAAATTAAATGACACATTAAAGTATCAGAAAATATTTTTGTGTGGAATTTATCAAGCTTTGAGGTATTTTTAAAAATCAAAAATGAAAACAGGAATCAAATAAAATAAAAATAAAACAAATAATTGGAAGTGGTGCAAATAGAATAAATACACGTTGGAAACATTGGGCTGGATTTGCAGGGAGGTGCAAATAGCGCTTAAAGCCCAGAACCACGCAGTAAGCAAAATGCTGCGTATCGTTAATTGACTTGGCAAGTCAATCTCCACGCAAGCCAGTCAAACACATCACAGCCGTTCATCCAGTCAGGTCAATAAGTCAAACACGCACACATGGAAAACACATCAGCTCACTTGAAACTGAACCAGACACGAGAGCCCTAGCTCCGGTCGTCTTCTCCAACGAGGTGGTCGGAGATCAGGTTCCAAACTTCACCAAAAAACGTGAAATCTTATATCAAATTAAAGGCCAAGTCATGTAGAATCAAAATCTGGTCTCCAATTTCATTGGTCATGCTTGAATTAAAAGAATTGAACGGTTAAAGTTTCAAGCACACCACTGCAAATCTCAACATACATCACAATTAACCATCTAGAATTTGCCTACTAGTTGTAGGACTTCAGATGCAACAAGAATGGTCCTAAATCAATGGCTATCATATGAGAAATTTGAGAAAGAAGCTTACCTAGCGGAGTCTCTCCGTTGGAGCTTCAAATGGTGTTAAGCTTGCTCAAGAAAGTGCAGATCCACTCACTGATGCTCAAGGAAGATGAAGCTCGCTTTGATTTGAGTTGAAATAACTTTAATTCTTATTCACGATTTTCACTTTGCTCTCCAATTTCCAAGTTCGAATTCTGCTCTCCATCTACAAAATTGCATGAATGAGCTCTCAAATTTCATCTAGAGCTTTTATATTATGGATCGCTGAATGATTGGAGGCCCAATATGGCTTGGTTGCTTTGAATTTTTGAAATGCTCAATTTGGAAAGCATGCCCATGCACACGTGGTTTTGGCTCCAAATTCCCTTGAAAATGATTTGAACCATCAGCTGAGAACATGAATTGGCCACGTGGATTGCCAATGGGCCTTAATTTGATCTAACCATGGAGCTTGGAGTGCAAACTTCTTCTTGAAGTAAACTTGAAAACCACGTGATTTTGATACCATGCACCAAAACTGATTTGTGCATCTTGCTTGTTATGACATTTTGAATCAAAATGAATATAAACATGGCATGTAAATGACCCAAACCATTTCAATTGAATTCATGACTTAAATGTCCATTTTCACTTGATTTTCTTCACCAATTTCCTTATCCTTGCATAATTCATGATAATATTGTGTTCCATGATGAAATGGAAGTCATTTGGAGCAACTTTCATGTTGGAGAAAGTTTCATTTGAAGTGCATAAGATCATGAAAAGGACCTATAATGAAAATGACCTATAATCTCACTTTCCCAAAATACCCCTTCCTTGCAAGCTTCATAACCTGAGTTCTACAAACGAGATGAAGGACTTCTAGTACTTTTTGGAAAGCTAAGATCATTAGGAATAACTTTCATGTTCATCTAAAGTTGAGGAGTGTCGCGGTGAAAATCGGATACCAAACTATTGATTAGTTTGAATCTTTAATTCATTTTGCAACCAAACTTTGATTTGTCCAAAGGAAGGGATAAAGATCGAAATACCCACAATGGAATGCAAATGCAAGGTTAAGAGAGTTATAGGTTCGGGGGTTGGTTAAACTTAGGGAAGGTACTAGCATCCTAAGTTTCTGTAGTACTCTACAGGAACCTCTTGTTTTATATTGTTTATTGCTAAGTGTTTATCTGCTTAAGGTTTAAGGACCTAGGGGTTTGATTCTAAGTATACTCGATAAGATGTCGCATCTTATGCCTACATATCCTTACGGGAGTGGAATCAGAGTATCTGTAGTTCCCCTAAAGGGTTAGAGGATTTCTTTGACTGTGGTCAAAGTTCCTACGGGTTTAAGGTAGTTGATTGATTGATTTTAGGAGAAGAGATGAGTCTTCATTTTAAGGGAGATTTAACCACCACAGGTTGTAGGAAAATAGTCTTTGCATCGTCTTAAGAAAAGGACTTACGTACTCGGATAGGAATCCACGAGGTACACCTTTATCTCTCTTAAGGCAAAGTTCCTACGATATTGACTGTAATTGATGTGGGGTGGAGATTCTATCTCGCTTAAGATGATTTGGCATCTTTCTCTAATGTGTGACTGTTTTTGTATTGTATTGTTGATTATGTTTGTATTATGCTGTTGAATGTTTGAATATTCTAAGTTGTAAAAGAGTCCTTCCTATGGGGTAGGATCTAACTTAGAGATCAACTCGAATGGGATCAAGGATCATGGGGAATATGAAGTGAATGATATGCACTACACACAAGTGCTGACTCATGTGTAGGTTTTTCCTTTGGACGAAATGGTTATTAGAAGAATTCGTCCTAAGAGGATTTTACAGAAAATATGGCGTCCCAAAATTTTCAAACTTCTGAAGAGATTCCTTGAATCTCGACGTAACTGACCCTGATTGACAGTATTATGAATGAGCCTTCAAAAATAGCTCTTCAGTAAGTCAGACTTGCACAGAAAAAATCACTTGGAAATAACTTGCCCCAGGCTTAGCAGAGTTTTCAAACTTCGACAATGATGTCTGTATGTAATCTTTCTAAGATGTCGAGCAAAGTTAGCAAGTCCAAAATGTTAATTTTGAAACTGTTAGTGCAACCCACGTTTGTCTTGAAGTTTTGAAAAGAGATATTACGATAACTTGTGACCAAAATCATTAGTTAGGGTATGAAATTATTTTATAAAGCCAATCATTAAATTGAGCATAACTCGTAGGAGTCAAGAAATGTTATCTCGCTGAGTATGCTTTCGAAGTAAACCCTACCTCAATTAGGACTTTGAAGGTTGTATCAGGGCTTAGTTCAAGGTTTGTGAAACAAAGGAAATAAGGGTCAAAGTATATTTGCACCCACCCATTTTGAAAGATGTTCACTATTTTGAAAGGTTTTAAGTGTTCAATCGAGCTGACTGAAAATTTCCTGCCCCAGGTTTAAAAACGAGGTTGGAAAGGGTTAAAAGGATTTAACTTCCTTATGTTTTTGGTGTTTAGGAGGTTTGAAACAATGCCTCACATCATTAGTAGGTTTTATTCGAAAGCATACCACAAGGGGGATCCTGCATTTTACTTCATCATCCTCTTTCCAATTATTCACCAAGGTGAGAGAATTGGGTATAGTCGGCGTTATAAATTATGAAAAACATTTTACGTGTGAAACGAATGGGTTTCTTCAAGACAAACGCTTATCGCACTACTTATTCAAAATAACATGTTCTTACATGCCAATTATGCTTTTAATCAAAGAAATAAAAACACATAAGCGAACGAAAATAAATAGGTGATCAACATAACAGTGCTTCATTCACGACCGGGCTTCCTCCCTTGAAAGTCAGCACTTCATCATCTATCATTTCTTGCACTTTCTCTTGGAAAACTTTGCATTCTTCAATCGAATGCCCCAACACTCCATCATGAAATTCACAACTGGCGTTCGGTTTGAACCACAGAGGGTGAGACTTCATGATTCTAGTCTTTATGGGAGTCATTACTGAGTTTCTAGCAAAATGAGACCATAGTTGACTATAAGTCATTGGGATAAGATCAAACCAGCGAGTTTCCTCTTTTGGAACACTTAGAGGTGTCTTCTGACTCTGAAACTGTCTTCGAACCTGTCGATTCTGATTCCGATCTGGAGAAGTCAACCTTCGTTTATGAGGTAGTCGTCGTCTGCGCTGAGCAAGCGCCACATGATGTTGAGGATAAGGTACTGGAACTGGATCAGGCAGGATTGCATTAACGTCAACACTTCCTTCCTCTAGGGAATCACCAATTGAAATCTCTTCATTAGCTTGGTTATTCAAGTCATCTTGAATTCTTCCACTCTTGAGTGCATTCTCGATGTTTACTCCGACTTCTATAATTTTGGAGAAATCTGATGGTACTGCGCCTACCATCCTAACATAATAAGAGTCTGGCAGTGTTCTTAGAAACATCTTGGTTAAATCTTTCTCTGGAAGTGGTGGACGAACCTGGGCTGCCAACTCTTTCCATCGCTGAGCATATTCCCTGAAAGATTCATCATTATTCTTACTCATTCCTTCTAGTTGATCGCTGTCTGGAGCAATATCCAAATTATAATTGTATTGCTTCACAAAAGTGTAAGCTAAATCTCTCCAAGACTGAATGTGATTCCTTTGTAGCTTCATATACCATCTCAAGGATGCCCCAGATAAGCTTTCTTGAAAGCAGTGAATCATCAATTCATCATCGTTAACATAAGCAGCCATCTTTCGACAAAACATTGTCAAATGATATCTTGGACAAACAGTACCCTTGTACACTTCAAAGTCAGGCATCTTGAATTTTGGGGGAATAATTACGCCTGGAACTAGACATAGGTCATGAGCATCAAGATCAGATGCATTAGCTTCCTTCACTATTTTCAATTGCTCTTTAAATTCACATAATTATTTTTCCATTGTTATAAATCTAGGATCATCCACCTTCATCTCAGTACGAACATTCTGAAGATTATGTATATGCTGTGGAAACTGAGAACCTCCTTGCATAGGCTGAAGTTGTATAGGAACATCCACTTGTTGAACATTATCAGAGGGAAGATCAAATAACGGATTAGTCCTCATTTGAAAACCAGTCATGGGATCCATATCTTTCGTTCTCTTTACTATCCTTCGGTAGTACTTCAAGCTTGGTCAGATGGTCGAGATGTCAACTGACGGACAAAGACAGAAGATCGGATGAGCCCAGAAAAGGAGAGACACATGCATATGCAAAATGCTAAATGAAGGATGCTTGATGCACAAATGAAAGGTTTCAAGGGACTCAAGTTCTTATAAGCATTACATAATACCTAGATAAAATTATTTACTATTTTTTGATATTGGATTACAAATAAATATTCCTATAAGAGTCCCGACATAATAGCTAAATAAAAGCTGAGAAAAGCCCTAAGGAAGTCCTTCATCATGCTTGTTGGTTTGTTCCTCTACTTGGATCTTCTTGAATATGAATTTTGCTGATGATCGATATCTAAAGATTTAGCTTGATAGAGGAAAATAAATCCTCCATCTCTTCCTTTGTTCTTTTTGGAAGGTGAGAAATGAATCCCTGGATCTTCAATATTGATGAAGGCATTTTGAACATCTTTTGAAATCTCTTGTATTCATTTTTGAGTTTGCTTGATTCTTCGATCGGCGCCCTTAACTTCCTTAGGACATCCAAGTTAGGACTCTTAAAAGAATATTCCAAAATATTTTCTTTTGTAATCCATATTGGATTCTGTGATGTTTATAATTAATCTATGAATCCCATGAAACCTAATGTAATATTATGCCATATGGATGCAACAAACACAAGTAAGCACATAGATAAACAAGGATAACAGACAAGGGAGACCCTAGGTTTGCGACGAGCATGGAGCAAAGGTATACCCATTCCCAAAGGTTGTGGAGTAATGGTTGATTGTACCTGCAGAACAAGGTTCTAAAGGGACTCAAAATCATCAGCCCATCTTTCGGATATTATCAATTTCTCAACTAACTCAAGGATTAATAATATTATCAAGAGAAATTCTTTTGAGTGTAGCTTCGCGTAGCACTATTTCGGGACTTACTCCCTTATAGCCTCGCACTACGGCCTAATAAAGGCCAAAGTGGGGTTAAAGGTAACTACGGTCCTTAGTATCATGGACTCCAATTGAGAATAGTAAAAGTTTTCACTACTGAACTCGTTCAACCGAATAATTTTCAAAAGGGTCTCAACTAAGCGGGATTCTCGAGTCAACTTAGTCGGGACTCACTCCCTATAAGCCCCATCGAATATATCACCATCCTATCATAATTTCTCTCAAGTCCGGGTGTAGAACTTTTATCTCACCTCTCAAGGATAACAACCCAAAAAAACACAAGAGAAAGTATAAACAATTAATCAAGTAAGCAGATATGTAAAGCAGTAAACAAATAAAATAAGATAGGGAAACCCACTAGTTTATCTCCCCAGTGAAGTCGCCATTTCTGTCGCGGTGAAAATCGGATACCAAACTATTGATTAGTTTGAATCTTTAATTCATTTTGCAACCGGACTTTGATTTGTCCAAAGGAAGGGATAAAGATCGAAATACCCACAATGCAATGCAAAAGCAAGGTTAAGAGAGCTATAGGTTTGGGGGTTGGTTAAACTTAGGGAAGGTACTAGCATCCTAAGTTTCTGTAGTACTCTACAAGAACCTCTTGTTTTATATTGTTTATTGCTAAGTGTTTATCTGCTTAAGGTTTAAGGACCTAGGGGTTTTATTCTAAGTATACTCGATAAGATGTCGCATCTTATGCCTACATATCCTTACGGGAGTGGAATCAGAGTATCTGTAGTTTCCCTAAAGGGTTAGAGGATTTCTTTGACTGTGGTCAAAGTTCCTACGGGTTTAAGGTAGTTGATTGATTGATTTTAGGAGAAGAGATGAGTCTTCATTTTAAGGGAGATTTAACCACCACAGGTTGTAGGAAAATAGTCTTTGCATCGTCTTAAGAAAAAGACTTAGGTACTCAGATAGGAATCCACGAGGTAAACCTTTATCTCTCTTAAGGCAAAGTTCCTACGATATTGACTGTAATTGATGTGGGATGGAGATTCTATCTCGCTTAAGATGATTTGACATCTTTCTCTAATGTGTGACTGTTTTTGTATTGTATTGTTGATTATGTTTGTATTGTGCTGTTGAATGTTTGAATATTCTAAGTTGTAAAAGAGTTCCTATGGGGTAGGATCTAACTTAGAGATCAACTCGAATGGGATCAAGGATCATGGGGAATATGAAGTGAATGATATGCACTACACACAAGTGTTGACTCATGTGTAGGTTTTTCCTTTGGACGGAATGCGATGCGTGAATATAAGTTGGTAATATTAAATTGTGGAAAGTAAGGCCATACACGAACGCATGAAAGCGCTAAGTGAGTGTGTGCATTGTGGATAAAAACAGATAGATAAAAGCATGTATACGCATGAAAGCGCTGAAGTGTAAGTGAACGTGTCGTGAAGTAGATGTGCACGATTGGTTTTACCATGTTGGTTGACTTTAATCGGGGTTGAATTGATTTTAGTTTGAATGGTCTTGGGAGAGGATTGTTTTTAAGGAGAAATGTTAATTAATTTTAAAAAGATTATTTGATTATTTTAATTTAAAAAGTTAAATCAAATTATTACTAGTCTTTTTTATTTTACTTTAAGAGAAAATGTTCAAAATATAGAAGTATTTATTGAATTAATTGGAATTTTAAATAAATGAGTCTTCAATAAAAAGATTTAGTCGTTTAATAAATAAAACAAATTATATGTTTTTTTTTTTATTTTAAAAAAGGGTCATTAAGATAAAATAGTTTTAAAGTAGATTAAATTATAAAAGATTTTCTTACTACTATTGTTAAATAGAAAGTTATTATTATATTTTTTTTAATATGAAAAAGGGTTTTTTAATATATGAATAAGTTATATTATTATTCTTAAAAAATTTGTTATTGAAATTGCTAAATAAATAAAATAAATTGATTAAATTAAAATTAAATTGGTTGGATAAAAATTAATTAGTTAAATTATATTAAATATCAGATTATTAAATTGATTAAATTAAAATAATTAGCGGTGGGTTAATTAGATTTAACGGTGTAATTAGTGTGTGTAGGTGATGTGTGTGTACTGGATAAACAAATTATAACAGATAACAAAAAGAAAATAAAGTGAAAAGAATCCTAAATCCCTCCCGATCCCCGATCCTTCTTGCGATCGCCATCTTCTCTTCGATTTTCCTTCTTCTCCTTCCGATCTCATCCCTCTGTTCTTCTACAACTCGAAACCTGTGAACACCAAAACAAAACAAATCAAATGAATCAAACAATTGATGGATTAGTGTTACCCACAGATGAGGATCATCGGCGGATCGCGGTGGTTTTCTGGAGACGTTGACGTTCGTGGCGGTGTTGCAAAGTCTGAGTTTTGTTTACACGACTCAGATTTGTGTTTGCATGTCCGGTTGAGGGTGATTCTCGACGGCGGGAGGTGTGTTGGAGACGATGGTGGAGTTTTAAGGGGATGATAAGTCTCTTATCTTTTTTTGATTTACGAACTTTAGGGTTTGATCTAGGTTTTTTTGAATCGTATTGGGTTTTTGGAATGGATGTTTGTGTGATATGTGAATTTTATGGATTCTGATGATCTGTGGTTCGTGAAAATGTGTGGTCAATTTCCGCCCTCTTATATAGGCTGTTTCGATTTCGACTATTTAAAATACTTTCCTATTTCGTCAGATATGAATACCAGGATTTTGTTGTAAATGATGTTTCCAAATTGATTTAAACGTGTCTGTAGTGTTTTTGGAAGGAAATGAAATATTGTCGATCTTGTCTGATTTGCTCTTAATCCTGCTTCAAACTTTCCATTAGTTTCCAGGCTGTTTTATAATTCTTACGATCTTTGTTTAATTTGCCATCATTTCTCTTAATGACAAAATCTGATTATCGATTGATGTTTGCTTTGGACAGGTCAGGAGGCTCGTGATTGGGCTTTCGAAACTCTTCAAGAGAGTTGGGGTAATCTATCCACTAATATCTTCACGAGGAAAACCATCAAGCCCACCAGCCCCCTGCAGATGGAGATGAATCTGATGCCCTGACGGTCTTTTTGGGAGCTGCAGATGCTCCTTCAAACGGATTTTTCTCATATTCTGTGTCAAGAGTACTTAACAGTGCAGTTGAAGCTATATGAGTGACAACCTCAATAACCTGTTGCTGAACCTGAACATTTTTCTTTCCCCAACCATCGTGATATTCTAGCAAAACCTTTGCTTCAGCAGCAATTTGACTAGCAAGTTCTCTGGTAGGGCATAGAATAAGAACAGATATTGGCAGTGCACGGTGAGAGGTATTGCTACTGTCGCAGTTTCGTCTTTGCTTTGTGGAGGAAATTCGCGAAGTTGATGGTATGAGGACCAAGTGTTGAACCACCGGGGGCGCGGTAGCTTTCAGCATTGTTATCAAATAGAGACGAAGGTGAGGTATTCAGTTATTCTTCAGTCTCGTGCTCTGTATTTAGAATTCTTGTTTGTTTTCTTTCTGAAATGTTGATCCTTGTTTTGAATTAGTCTCCATTGTAACCAGGTGGCGGATGGCTTCGGCGATAATGTGATGGTCACAACAAAACTGTGCTTGTGAAGCTTCGTCGATATGATGTGGATTTAGGTAGCCCCCTTTTTCGTATGATGCTGTTGTGGACGTATTCTGCTGTATTTTGCTTTTTAATTTTGCTGCTCAATGACTGTTTTCACTTTCTTCTTTGTAGGAAACAATGACCTCCGCTTTTGGCTAGGTGCTACTCCGGACTCAGACCTCAAATTTGATTGTGATAGGTTCAGACTCTGCCGCGTATGATCGGGATGAAGATACTTTGTTTGCCTTAGACTCTTAGCATGTTTAAGGATCACTTGAGACTTATGATTTATGCACTTTAAACCATGGGTTGTGCTCCATCATGTTTTACGACATTTAAAACCATGAAATTCAATGTTGTACGTAGGTGTATGGGCTTGAACTTTCATTCTTCAATTTATCATGAACGATGCCACCTTCCGAAGTTCAATTAATCATGTCTGCATTTTGGTTTGCAGGTTGTTTAAAGTGGAACTATGGAGCAGGATTGGTGTAGAGAGTCAAACATGCTGCCGTCTTCTGGTCTGCGGAGCTGGGTCTTTATGTTGTGAGGTTTTCTTGGCAGTGGTAAAGTCACCGTTTTCTTTTAAACTCAAGAACCCCTACATGTGGAGTTAACCTTCCTTGACTGTGGTTTGATGCAGGTTTGATGGCGGTACCTTACTTCTGTGGTGATCAGAAATTGCGGTTTCATGGAGGCAGAATGAGACAGGGAGCTTTGGTGTTCTTGAAGCTCCAATGTTAATGATGTGGTATGGATTGTTTATAGGTGAAGAAACCGTCGGATGACGACTTCAACGTCACGGCAGAGTTGGCATGGTCAAGTGATAGCCTGATGTCTTTTGCTACCGTTGGCGACATTACCCCGGATAACTCTATCTCTTTCGAAACGGGTTTCGTCTTGGTTTGCTGTTAATTTTGACATGTTGCATTTGCCGTGATTAATTTGACGATTGATGGATCTTCCATTTCTTTGAA
The DNA here is from genome assembly GCA_963859935.3 of Lathyrus sativus. Lineage (NCBI taxonomy): Eukaryota > Viridiplantae > Streptophyta > Magnoliopsida > Fabales > Fabaceae > Lathyrus > Lathyrus sativus. Next base: position 49,746,611 of record OZ012741.1, on the reverse strand, counting down.
TAATGACTTGCATTTATGAGGGTACTCACCCATTCTTGTGCTTTGCAGGTGTTTAATACGGAGAACCATCGACCGCTGTGGTCCCGAAGACAATGTTGTTGGTTACAGTGAGATTCCTCACTGACCTGGTTGCGGCGATACCGACAGAAGCTTTGAAGATGGGTTTTAGAAAAGGGGAAAGCAGCTGATTTGTAACATTGTAACTTAGAGTCCAATGTCACTGAGTCAAATGGTAGGAAAGGAATTAGTGCATTACTCTGATGACATGTTGTTGTTCGTAGTTCACTTTTCACCCTAGCTTAAATTGTTCCCGTAACAGTAGTAGGAAAGGCAAGTGTGCCGCTAATTGTATTAGGCTTTGGCTTGTTTTGTAAAGAATTCTTTGATCAAAGGGGTTTTGGTGTTTAAAAGTTGTTTTGACTTGGAACTGGTACTGTATGTGAACTCGATATGCTCTGGATTCAATAAAGACGTACACCTCCAATGATAATTTGAGATGGTGATCATGACTTTGATATCTTCAAATTGAACTTCTTTTATGATTTGGCCTATGTTGTCCTTGGGGTTAAAACAAACAGGAATCTAACAACATAACTTGACGAAGGGCTTAAAATAAATATGGGCCTTTAACCAATTATCTTTATCTCAGAAAGTATGTAATTCCAACAAAGTCCAACACTAGATGTGGACTTCATGAGTCCCGATTTGGCTTGGAGATACCTTGCGCAGACTTGATTCAGCATGTTTTAAACTTCATCATTTCAAACAATATATTTCCCGAGTCATCAATCCATACCCAATTCTGGATATCTAGAACCCCGAAAGCGTAACTTGCGATCTCGCTTGCCACATCACTATAACTAGCCCTTGAACAATTTTGCTTGACACCAAGAAAAAAACCTAGTCTACACCTGAAATTGTTGCACCTGTGTAAAATGAGTTAGTCGTAACAAACGCATACAAAAGTAAAATAAAACAAGCGAGGCATAAACATAAGGTGGCAGAATCTTATGGTCAAAAATTAGGGTGCGACAAGGAGAAACATGATTCTAGGTCAAACGTGTCTTGGAAGTTAGTTGACTTTTGTTGACTGAATATATGGTTCATATGAGACCTATAACTTGATGGCATTATAAATTGAGTTCTAGAAACCCAATGGATGAGTTCTAGTACTCAAAAGAAAGCTAAGAACATTACCTACAAGTCTCATGTTTTCATCAAAGTGAGATTAGACTTGTATCTTGAGATATGTGGTCTTGAAGTTAGGCACTAAACAGGGGATTTTACATTGACAAACCTCTGAAACCCTAATTTAGTAACTTCTCACACTCTTAGTTCTCCTTGATTTGAACTTGAAATAACACTCTAGATGTCTCAACACAACTATCCATGACTCCAATGACTTAAAACCAAGTCTCAATCTCATTCAAATGTACAATTGACTTTGCACTAAGCAGATCACACCCTAGGTGTACAATCCTTGACTATAACCTCTTGCACATGATATAACCACCTAGATGAGCTCCACAATGGCTTGAAAAGCACTCCATGAGCTCTTCAAACATCTCATATCCATATCCACGAGCTTTTGATCCTCAGATGATCCTCAGTTGGCCTTCAAGATAGGAGGTAAGCAACAAGTATCCATCCACTCTCAAAGAGCTTTGACTACTGTTGCGGTGGAAATAGGATATCAAACTATTAATTAGTTTGAAATACAATTCAAATCACAACCACTCTTTGATTTATCCGAATGAAAAAGTGAAAAGAGGGAAAACCTAATTTTGCATCGTAAAGACAATGCAGGGAGAGATCTTGGTAAGGGGTTGGTTAAGCTTAGGGAAGGTATTAGCACCCTAAACTTCTGTAGTACTCTACGGGAACCTTTTGTTTATTGTTTACTATTTGCTTTAATTATTTTCTTGAAGATATATACTGAGCTAAGGGTTACAAGTGGCTGAAAGACCTAAGGGTTAGTCCTAAGTTTACTCGGAAAGATTCGCATCTTGTGCCTACGTATCCGAGGTAGGGGATGGAATCAGAGTAATTGTAGTTCTCCTCGAAAGGGATGTTAGAAACTTCTTGACTGTGGTCAAGGTTTTAATTGGGAATAAGCATTTCTTAAGGAAACGCTTACGTGGATTCTTAGAACTCCTGTTTCTACGTTGAAATATTGAATTGAAATTAGGGTTAACTAAATATTCCACAGCGGGAAACCCTAAAACGGAGTGCGGCGACTCCTTAACCTAATGCTAGGGTAAAGGGTATTTTTGTCCACGGCGGGACACCTAGGCTATTAGGGTTTTGAAACGGTCAAGGGCTAGGACTATTGACTCGGCGGTCAAACGATTTAGACCTAATCCTTCGGAAGGTAAAATTTCGATAAACGACGAGTAACGCAAGATAAATAAATTAAAGACGATATTGAAAATAAAAATACAAATGTAGATGATAATTGTTGCGGTGAAAATTTGATATCAAGCTATTAATTAACTTGAACCTTATTTCTTTTTACAACCGGACTTTAATTTATCCAAAGGATAGGTCTAAAGAAAGAAATAACCTTTTTCGCGATGTAACGACAACGCTTTTAAGAGATTCGGGGATTCGGGGGTTGGTTATATCTAGGGAAGGTATTAGCACCCTAAATATCTGTAGTACTCTACAGGAGCCTTTTGTTTAATTAATTGCTAAGTTTGTGAATTGTGCACTATGGTTTTAGGATTGGGAATTGAGATAAAATAAATAAAAGGCCTAAGTGGTTTTCTAAGTTTGCTCGCAAAGGTATCGCACCTTCTGCCTACGTATCCTGACTAGGATAAAATCAGAGCAATCGTAGTTCACCTCACAAGGGAAAAGAACACTTGATGATGATAAAAGTTCAAAGGGTAACAAACATGACAATGTCTGTGTGGAGTTTGACAAAACTCCCTAAGCTAAGTTGAAGGGGAAGTAAGAAGTCATGACGATGATTCTTACACAGAGTTGACGAACTCTTTCCTAGGGTTCTAGTTGAAGAACACTCCTAGTATGGGTGGGTTTTTTAGACTTCAAGCAAAGTCTAAAGGCTTCTAATCTAGGGTTGAGGTGACTTAACAAAGTCAAGAGGGTTAAGATTTTGGTCCAAGACATTCACAGTCAAGTGGACAGACCTTCCTTTGGAGGGAGAGATAGTGGGCAACTGGATGAAAGCTAACAAGCTCCATCACTTGGGGATAAAATAAATGCAAACATTATACTAAAGCATTCATGGTGACAACCAATTAAAAATATTTAAGGATGAAAAAGCAATGATGACAATCAAAGCAGATGATTAGTACGAAAACTGTGACGACAGATCGCACCTGGAGTACGATTAACAAACAGATGAAATGAACATGACAATAATTCAAAATAAAAATCCTAGCATGTTGACAAACATGTATAGGTGTGATAACAATCCATTTTCACAAAGAAAAACAAGTGGAACCCTTTAAACTTTCATCTGCAACAGCTAGGGTTAGTACTGTCAATATGACAAGTTGCACATAATCAAACATGGTGAAAAATTAATCAAACATGGAAAACAAAATTATGACATGAAAGTACACATTAAAACAAACATAATGAAAAAAGAATTGGTGAAAAATGATAAAAAAATGAGAGAGTTATGATTTTTTGAAGTTTCATGTGAAAAATGAGAAAAAGTGGCAACAAGGGTTATCACCAAGGATCGAACCCATGCCAAGTCTAATACGCGCACAAATCTCAACCGCTGGGGCGGCCATACGTCCATTAACAAATGCACAAGGATAAATATATGATGTATGTCTTGATTTATGGCTGGGAAAAACATGGTTTCTATGGATTTGCAAAATGTCCATAACTTCTTCAATTTTTTGAGTTTTTGGACAAACCTTATATGCTTTTGGGGTAGAATTTCATGAGGAAGAGGATGGTGGTGTTGGTTTTTAAAAATCATTTTTCTACTGGAAAACCCGATAGGGTATTTGTTTATGTTCAAAATTTGCAAATTGAAGTAGGCAACTCCATACAACCATTTTTAATGAAACCAAAACACTCACTCATGATAGTTAGATGATAATTGAGCCAATCAAAATAACTTCAAGGCCAGAAATGAACTGTTACTTCAAACCACATGTCATTTGCAAATGAAGACATAAAAGGAAATGTATGAACAATGACATCTTCTATTTCCACTCAGTTCTGATCAAAGCAAACTTTCCCACACTTCTATTACATGATTATGAGTATGTTTATGTGAAAAAAACTAAACTGTAATGACTGTGTGGAGGTGTGGTTTTCAAAATGCCAATTGGTGTGTGAACATGCATTTTGGTGTGTGATTAATGTTCCAAACAGTTTTGACTTCAAATGGCAATGCAAACATTTCACAAATGATGATTATGAGCAGTTAGGACAGGCAAATTAAGAGAAAATACATCAATGCCAAATTTGGTATGTAACATGTCCATATTGTGAAAAAGAGAGCATCTTGAGGGTGAAGTTGTGGTACAATGTGTTTCAATGCAAAGTGAGTATCCCAACATCTCATATATGCTTAACATAAAGTGTGTGCAAGGTGTTTTGAGTGAAAAAACAATTTTTAGGAGAAAATGGCATTTTGAGTGACTTTGTGATTTTGGTATGAACAGGAGTTTCATGCTTTATGCATCAACAGTTACAGACAAGCATCCACACAATGTTCAAATGTATTTTCAAACATGCTTGAGGGAAAAGGAGTGATCTTTCAATGTTTATGTAAAAAAGGATTGCCTACTGCTTGGATGGTTTTGACAGCATAATGAAAGTAACATAAGGGTGGAAGCAGGTTCAGTTTTAACTTTTCAAATGTTCACACACAACCAAACCAATTGAAACCTAGGCTGCTAACAAAAATGCCTTTGACAGACATACTTCAAATTTTATGTATGTGGTCAAGAAGCAAAGCAAAACTTAATGGAAATGATATGGAATCTGCTAGCACACCAAGCTGTCATAACCACATACAATCTTCAGGTCCAAACCAGTTTCTCCAACTGCTTAATGATATAAACAAAACATGACTCAAGTATGTGTGCCTACTGTTTTGAGCCTATTGACAGCAGAGTGATGAAAGTGAGTTTCAGCTAGGGAGATTTTTCAAGCAATCCCTACTATGCAGATGCATTTATGGTATCTGATGAGATGAAGTCATGTTTTGATGCAAAAATAATCTGTTTATCAAACTGGTTTTAGTGGCAGAAAAATAAGTGCATGTTGGAGCATGAAATCTTGAAACAGCCATTTGAGGTCAAAGAGATGAGGCTAGCATATTTGAAATAGTGAATGCCAAGTGTTCAAAGTAAGTTTTGATGCAGAAATGAGTTTTCATGAAAAGTGGTTTGTGACATGTTTGATATGTGTGGAAAAAGTGCATATGAGGTGTGAAATTTTGTGACAACTATTTTTAATGCAAAGTGGTGATGCTAGCATACTCCAAATGATCAAAATGAGATGTTCCAAAAGTTGTTTTAGTGAAATTTGTCTTTATGCAAAAAAATGGCCCATGAGTGGCTTAAGTGTGTTTTCAAACTCATACCAAAATGTAAAATGGAGTTTTATGCACAACTTGATGAAAGTAAACATTTAGACAATTTTCAAGTATGAACTTAAACATGTTCAAATGGTAGGGGACTGATTTTCAGTGCTCATGATGAAAATGGAATTTTCAATAGTTTGGCATTTGTGTAGCAGTACAAGGAAAGCAACATGATGCTTAACACATGGTCTAAATGTTAACTCTTTTAAGTGGAAACATGATCATACCATATGTGATATTATTTGAAGAATTTAATAGAAGATATCATGTAAAAGATGCACTAGAAACAAGGTAAGTGTGAGTTGTAACATGATGTTCAACTTGGTAGCAGTAGGATTAAATACCACAACATGATAATCCCAACCAGATAAACTGCCATGCATTGATGTATCAACCCAAGGAAAATCCCTCATGCACCTGTTCACTAATTTTGCAGTACAATGAGACCACACACCAAACACTAAAAACCTCCACAGCCTAAACTCAATGCAGCAAATAGCACACACAAAACATAGGGTCTTGACAGCAACAAGTTTTTTGGCTTTTCTTATAATGTCTACCCAAAGTGATACCCCTACTACAACTTACATCAGTTCAAACACCCTAAATTACCTAAGCAACCCTCTAATTCACACATGATAGGAAACATGCCAGCAAGCATTGAGTAAGGGTGAACAATGACTCAAAGTAGAATCATTAATTTAGGTTGCTACAAGGCAATTCTCTACAAAAAATTTTCAACACCAACAGATTTTAACAAGACTGCTAGCAGCAGTTTGACAGTAGCAGGGTTTTCAAAATAGAACAAGCAACAAATGTAACACCAAACATGATAGCAAGATTAGAATCCCACCAACTTCCATTTTCCATAGTTTTGGTATTGAGGTATGCACATGCTATAATATGATGATAAATTTCTAAACAAAATACCAAAGTGAGGTATTATGACATGGTGATGAATGAGCATAGTATTGACATCACATACCTGTGGTGATGAATTCAAAGTGAGCCAAATTACTCCTAGAAAACCAGAGGTGCTGAAATCCCTTGTTGCCTTGAACTTACAATTTTGAGTGAAATGCAACTTTGGTGAAAATGGAAGAAATGTGAGTTATTGATGACTCCTAGCAATTTGAACAGTTGAGGTACAACATATGCAAGGTGTTAGATCTCTTAGGATGCCAAGGAAATGATTAGAATGAGATATGGTGATTTTTGTAGCTTTGGTCAAAGTAGTGTGGAAAGGAAGTTGACTTTTTGATTTCTTGAGATTTTTGGTGGTTTCATGGATTGTACACCTTCTATATGTTATTTAGAAGATGTATGGATGATGGTTTGGGTGCTGGAATAGGTGGAACTTGAAGTGGTAGTGAAATTGCAAAATGCAGGATTTTTGCCTAGCTTGGAACTTTGGTGAATTTTGCAAATTGCAAGCAAGAGAGATATGTGGTAAGGGAGCTTGATTTCTTAGGTTCTCATAATGATATTGATGTCCTGAATGATGGGTGTGAGGTCCCTTTTTATAGCAAAAAGCAAGGAGGTGCTTGCTTGAGAACTTTGCTTAAACATGAAGTTATCTTTGATATTTTTCACCCACCATCCAACTTGCCTTGCTTTTCTGACCTTTGGCTGTTCTTTTCACTCAAGGGGAAAGTTACATTGATGTTTTTACTGATAAAATGCAGGCTAGAGGCTTGATAGAGTGGCTGGAGTAGGTTTGCTTTACACCTCATGCTTGGAAAAGTCAAAAATGGCAACTTTGGCAATGAACTTCACAACTTTAATTCCATGCTAATTCTATGCAATCTTTCTGTTCTAACATGCTTGAGATGTTCAATATATCAGGTAACATGAGTTTGGCAAGTTAAAATTGGCCCACTTGGGTGGGAGAGGTGCTTTTGCAAAATTGGTCAATGTGGGACTAAAGTGACAAAACACCAACTTTGAACACATGTATCTCTCAGCTCATAAATCACCTTAAGATGTACTTGTACTTTTTAGAAAGCCCTCACGTAGTACTAAAACTTTAATGTTGACCAGAAGTCTTGATTCTATTTGAAACTAGGTGAAAAATCTCCTTGAAGTTGGCTGATTTTAGGGTTCCTTAGTACAAAACACTTAGAATTTTCTAAGTCTTTTTCGTCCTCTTGTAATGTTTTCTTCTCTAACTCAAAAACTAAGCGTTTTATGACCATGGACCACTAGGACACTTTTGTAGAGCTTGTCAAGAGCTTTCAAATGAGACTAGAACCAACTCAATTGGATGTGTGGTTAAGGAGTTATGGTTTATCCCTTTTCAAAACCCTAATTTCCCGATTTCTCGATTACTCTCTCATCCTTGATCCAATGATCATGAAAATTGATATGCAAGTCCATTATGACATAAGTAACAACTTTGATTCACAACTTGGATTCCAATTCTCAAAATTTGAGGAGTTGACTTTTCAGTCAATCGTACGATCGATCGATGCCGACTGAGTCGCCTGTTGACGTTCTAGATATCCTGAGACTTTGATACTTCTTGAATGGTCTTTAATAAGATATATGAACTTCATGGACCTCAATCCCACCATTAAAACATCTTCCAATATCAAAGTCAAACCTCAGTTGACTTTTCACTAGTTAAAAACCCTAATCGGGGCCTCCTGACTGCACTGTTCTTGATTCTGAAATGATTTCTTCAAATTGACTTCTCATTTGACTTTGATATCATCTTTGATTTCATTCCATGATTAAATTGTCCCAAATCATTGGTTGATCATTCCTTGGTTATTTTGAAATTGTCGGTGCGAGAACCCTGATTCATCTGTAACTTGACAATAATGAACTTGCACTGACTTAGATTCATGATCATGCTTCTAAAAATGATAATGAGAATCTAAGGGGTCAAAATTTGGGGTACAACAATGATGATATAAAAGACGACAATAATATTAAATAAATTACATCCCTGAAAAATAAAAATACAAAAATAAAAGGTTAGTGAACAAAATCAACATAAGATCAGACGAAAAAATTAAACGGGATGACGTGAGGATTTTAGGTTAATGATAATTTAAAAATTGGAATCTCGGGAATGTGAAAGTGCCAGAAATTGAAGTTAAGAAAGGTTAGCAATTTTTTTGAATATAAGTTTTATGGTTTTTTTACAAAAAAAAAAGGATATTTTTAAATTAGAGAAAATTAATTTATTAAAAAAAAAATTTAGGAAAGGGTTAATTTTTTTTTTAAACCATAAAGTAAAATTTTAATAATTTAAAAAAAGGGTTAATTATTTTTTAAAAGAAAAACTATAATTTAAGTTTTAACTATTTTTTAAATAAAATAAATAAAAAAACTAAAAAAAACAGGTGGGTTGCGCCGGGTCATTACCTCCCGGACCCAACCCGGTCCAAACATTACAAAAGGAAAAGGGAAAGGGATTAGGGAACCCTAATCCCCTTAGGACTCCAACGGCGGCCTCATTTGTACTTTTTTCCCAGAATCTCTTTCTTCTCTCTCGGCCACGACATAACTTTCTCTTCTTGTTTCCGTTCGCCATGGTTTTTCTTCTCTTCCTCTCACTTATCTGAAACAAAGACAAACAGAATCAGTAAGATATGAACCCGTGAGCGATGACTTACGTTTTGGTGATTTGTTGGTCTCGAGCGGCGGCTGCTTGTGATGTTGACGTTCTTTTAGGGTGACGATGATGATGAGCTTCACTTCTCTGAGTCCGCGAGTTTGATGTGGGTGAGCTTTCTAATCTGGGGTTTGCGCCGTCTGTCATTAGTAAAGATGATTCTAGCCGATGATGTAATAACTGAGGCTTGTTGGCTTCGGTTGATGTTTTGACGGATTGATGGTTTTTTTCGTTCGTTAAGGTTTCCGTAGCCGATGATGGACAACGTTCTGAGGCTTGGTTTGATCATTGTCCACTGTTCTAGATGAATGGTGTTGATGATGGTATTTCCATTGTTTGAGCTTGCGGCCGCCTCTCCCCTTCCTTAGGGTTCTTCGTTTTCGTTTTATATTGTCTTTTTTCACCCTTGCTGGGCCAAATTTGATGATGCGATTTTGGAAAATAAATTACGTTACCTTTTTGATATTATCAGGGATTTGATTTGATTTATTCATCTGATATGATTTGCAGATCTTCATATTTTTTATGATAACAAGCGGATCCGGATTTTGGATTTGGAGACTCGAATCCATATGGTTTACTTGATAGAACTGGATTGTAGATCTGGATTTGATTTCCGAATTTTGGATTGTTTCTGGTGATAAAACTGAATCTGGATCCGATTTACTTGATGGGATTTGGTTTCTGTGGATTTTTCTGGTATGGATTGGATCTAACTTGAATATCCATATAATTTTCTTGATAGAATCAGATATTGCTTTGGATTTGGCATAAGGATCTGTTTGGCTGCAACAAATCACTTCTTTTACAAAAGCTCTTTTTCTCTCTGGATGCTTCGAAAATAAGAACAGAATCTTCCGGTTTTAGTCTGAGGTCGGGAATATGAGTCGGGAACTGGCTTCGAATTTTTTCGTTGCCCTCCCGACGTACCCTATGATGAGTAACTGAGGGTATCAGAACTATCGAAAAACCATTTTTCTAACATTAACGTTGTTTTCTCTGCTTTTGTCTATTTCTGTGCAGGTGCGAAAAAAAGTCAGGTGAAGAATTACTCGGGAACATCGAGCATGAAGACCACTGCTAGGAAATTAGGACTTTAGGATAAAGCATGTACTTTATTTTCCTTTTGTAAATTGTAATAAATTATAAATATGAATAATAAAATTCACATTATTTTTTATCCAAAATACTTGTCTGATTATTCTTCCACTATTTCATCGCAAACCGAGTGACTATCTTACAACAATCCGATTAAATTCTAATGATTGATTACCTCCGAATAACTCAACTGATTAAAAAATAACCGATTAAATTTAACAAACAGATTAAATTTACCATGTAAATTTAATACGAATAAATCCCAAAATAAATATCCGAATCAACTTATGTCATCCCAACACGTGCTGCTCCACTTAAAACTGATATGACCTTCAATTCCAATCCAATATCTTCCCAAATTAAATCCTGCATGATGATAGACTCGGTAATGGCCTTGAAAGAAGTGAAACAGAAAAGAAACAGAGAAATACGATTAACAGCAAAAACAGAACTATACTCCGCACTAAAAAATCAATTTGTGTCTCTGCTAACTAAATCCAATGTCCTGAACCGACTCGGCCATAAAAAAGATCACGATTAAACAGATTAATAAATCCATACACGAGTCGAAATTTCCACTGCTTTCCCTCTAAAATTATCTGGCAGATAGCAGAAGAAGCAGAAAAAAAGTGCCTGTTAAAACAAATTCCGCGGAGTGAATTCTCGCACCACACTCAGCCCTAGCAATTCAAATCATTTTCAACCAAATAACGGAGTTCGGAGACGGAACCCTAATTGCTCGGTGGATCCCTGATGACAACCCTGCTTCCTAAACTGTCAGCAAATAGTGCATAAATGACCATTTCGCCCTTCCACAGTTAAAGTGCGCCTGAAGTGCTTTTCCTGCAAAAATAATAAACTACGTAACCTGTTAGCAGTTAGCTGATATGTAAATGCAAAAATGAGATGTACTGCGACATGAATCGACTAATCTAAGGGTAAAATTTGTGGTATTACGTTGCCCCTATTTAAATAGCTTCATCGGACGATTTGAGCGACGAAGGCTCGAGAAATCATGGTGGAGGGATTTAAATACAGATAACCAAATTTTCCCCCCTTATATGCAGTTATATGTAATGCTATGGATAAAACGAAACAAAAAATAATGCTGAAGATGCCATGAATATGGTATGATGCGTATGTTGGTATGATAAATGCGAGGATACGACGACATAGGGACCAACGCGATGAACAAACCACTGGGGAATACGACGCACTAGGGAACAACACGACACTGGGACATTCTAAAGTGATGGCCAACTTGTGCAAGCACGACTAATGGTCACTTTAGGATGAAACGGTAACACAGGATCCACATGGCGGCAGGATCAGGTAAACGACAAGTGCTAGAGTTTTCGGGTCATTCCTTTAAACGAAGAGGTCGAGCGGGATCTTCAGGAACCATCAGAAAACATACAGAGAGAAAAAAACATCAGAAACATCCGGAACATTTAGGAAAACATTAAATGTACAGGAAGAGTTTGAAGACGTATCTAGAAGAACATCAGATAAGCAACAAAGGAGTTTTGGAAGAATGTCAGAATGAAAACTCAGTCTGGGAGAACATCAGAAAGAGAACAAATCCAAAAAACATCGGATAAGATTCTGGAAAACCGTCAGAATCGAAGGAAAACACCTGGAAAACCAATCAGAGGGAATATCTGGAAAACCATCAGATAAGTTCTGGAAGAACATCAGAACAAAGACTCGATCTAAAAAACCATCAGATAAGTTCTGGAAAAACATCAGAACAAAGACTCGATCTGGAAAACCATCAGAAAGAGGAATGTATTCGGAAAACCATCGGATACATTCTAAAAAACCATCAGAATTGAAGGAATATCTGGAAAACCATCAGATAAGTTCTGGAAGAACATCAGAACAAAGACTCGATCTGGAAAACCATCAGAAAGAGAAATAAAAATAAGGGTACCAGACATCCAATAATGGCTTTGGATGAAAGGTATAAACACAATATATGAGAATAGTATTGGACGTAAAAGGAACAGACATATCCGAAAAACCATCGGATAAGAAATGTCATATCTGGAAGAACATCAGATAGACACAACACAAAATTGTTTGGTAGGTGCCAAGTGAGTTGGACTTTGACCACAAGGTAAGACGTGGATAAAACACGACCTCGGGAGAAATGCAAATGAGGATGAAACACTCATGATATGTATATGTATATGAATTATGCTATGATGTATGATCAAATGCAAATGCAGATGTCGATGACAAGGCTCGACATCTTTTGATGAGATAACAAGACTGGAAGACTAATTCCTCTACACATACATCACCGCCATTCTGCTAAACTATATCAAGTTGATAGTCCTTGTAGGAAGGATGAAGAGATGTCTAGGGATTCTGATAAGTAAACTTCCCTAGATTAGATGTTTATTGTAAATGAACTGATAATGCCTCAGCTTGTCTGATTCGTGAAAGTGACTGCTTTAAGGTGCCCTCGGAGGCTTGCCCCAATATGAGTCTTGAACCAAATCTGAGAAGACAACAAATTTTAAATTGATTCTTAGACAGGATGTAAAAGGAACTTGCCCCTGATAGGATCACTTGACCAAGTTTCTCATTGTTTGAAAATTCCTTAGAGGAAAGCCAGTTTGCGAACAAAAATATTCATACAAACATGGTAATGCAAAGTTCATGCAACTTTTGAAATCAAAATTATTTTGAAAGATGAAAATAAGTGAGTCGTTGGTCAGAACACGGTGGTTCAAGACGCTTAAAGTTTAAAACAAAGATGTACTGCCAAAATAAATGATTCGCAAATATCTTTTGGAGTCAGCTTACGCAACCTTGCTGTAGTATGCTTTCAAAATAACCTTGCTTCAGTTAGGTCTTTTGAGGGTTGTAACGTGGTCTGGTTCACGATTTATGAAACAAAGGGTAAAGGCTCAAAATTTATTTGTACCCATCCAATCTACGTGATAATCTTCAGTCCTACGCTCAATTAACTCATATTATACATTCATATTCCTAAAGGTTAGGAATTGCACTAATGGTAGCAATGATGGTTCAGAAGTTAAGGGACCTATGAAAAGGCAGCCACTACTTCCCTATAACATTTGGTTGTTTTGACATTGAGGATTTTCAGGGTAAGGATTTAAAGATCTCCTCTTTTTATTATCCCTAACTTTTTCCTGAGTTGTTTCTTATGAAGATTACAGTCAGTGGGATGCCCCATTTTTGCCTAAGTCTCTTTCGTAGGTTTTGACTTAGCGGGCTTTTTCTTTTGATTTTTTTTGAAAGAAAATGGCTGCCTGGATTAATGATTACGACGAACCATCATCGGCTTTTGGCTTGGAAAACATCTTCGACACTTGCTTGTTGTGTAAGAAGGAAAATTGTGAGTGCGACCTTTATTTGAAAGGTATATTACAGGAAAGCACAACTGAGTGAACTGAGAACTACCCATCCCAAGGTTAAGATTGTGGGTTTTTGTAAAGAAAGAAGCTCAAACTTCTAGGCTCAAAGGGGGTGACAAGGGAATAACTTCCTTATTTCTCCAATGTTTGGGGATTGAAACAATGCCTTACATCGTCAACAAAGTTTGATTGAAAGCATACTGACAGCAGTTATAGGTATAACATTTTCGTCATCCTCCCTCCAATCTTTGCATATCAAAAATTTGAACAAGGAGTAAATATTTGAAAGACTAAGCATAAAGATGCAAATAATAGATAAAATGAATTAAATCAAAAGTTGCAATGCCCAGTTTATTAATGTAAATGTACAAAAAATAATTCGAAAGCAAACAACTAATAAAGTAAGGAAAGTACAAACAACGAGAAACAAAAGCCTAGTTACTAAATCAGTGAGCCGTCCTGTCTGAAACACAAACAATCCGCTGGGGTCAGACTGAAACTTCACTTTTGATGCACTGGCAAAGGATTCTTTTGGACATTTGGAGGATTATCTGTAAAATTAAGTATTCCTTCTCTGACCAACTCGCGTACTCTAGATTTCAGTGCAAAATAATGCTCTAAGTCGTGGCCCGGGGCACCCTCATGAAAAACACAATGGAGATCAGCCCTAAATCCAGCTGGAGGAGGATTAGGAGGAGGTGGCAAAGCCTTTGTAGTGATCAACCCTTGTTGAACCAGGTCAGGATAAAGTTTTGTGTAAGTCATGGGAATAGGATCAAATTGATTCCTATTCCGATACTGGTTTTGTCTAACAATTGGATGTTGACGAGTCTGAGCCGGCTGTGGAGCCGCAACATGATTATCAACAGGGTGAAGTCCATGGCGAGGCTTTCTTGATTCAGTCATAACAACATTGGTCTGCTCCTCTTTCCTCTTATGGAAATTCCCATAGGATTTCTTTGCCCCATTAGAAGATTTGGCAACTTTGGATACCTTACCATTTTCAAACCTTCTTCTAACCTTTGCCCAATAGTCACCAGATCTGTAAAGCTTGAAGAGACGCTTCCAATCATCTTTTCCCAATATAAAGGAGACAAAGTATCCATGAACGTTCCTGTTAGTTCCTTCTCTGCTATAGGGGTTCAACTTGGGAGGCTAACTCTCTCCAACGCTGAGCATATTCCTTGAACGACTCTTTTTCCTTCTGTGACATACTTTGATGTTGACGGTGATCGGGAGCCATGTCCAAATTGTATTTGTACTGCTTCATAAAAGCATTGGCAAGATCCTGGAAGCAGTGGATGTTGTTATGCTCTAAGTTCATATACCATTTTAGAGAATCCCCACTCAAACTATCCTAAAAGCAATGGATGAGAAGCTTCTGATTGTTGGTGTAAGCTGCCATCTTTCGGAAGTACATGACTAAATGAGCTCTTGGACATGAGTGGCCCTTATATTTCACGAACTCGGGAGTCTTGAATTTGGTAGGCATAACAAGACCAGAAACTAGGCACATATTGTCTGCATCAACATTGAAGAAGTAAGTACCCTCGACTGCCTTGAGTCTCTTATCTATGATTTGAAACTGTTCACGGACAACCTCAGGCTCGACAAAATCTTCATGGTCTTCCCTATGAACACTGGAAGCATTGTGCTCATATAGAGGATTCTCAAAGGGAGCTCGGACAGTCTGGCTAATAGTGTGGACCACAGGTCTGGGCTCGGTAAGGACGGGAGCTTGAAAAATCGGTATGACAGTCTGACCAATCATAACAGTAGATGCAAAGGGTGGAGAGTAGTTAGGAGGTAAACCAAACTCTGGCCAA
This sequence comes from Lathyrus sativus, assembly GCA_963859935.3. Taxonomy (NCBI): domain Eukaryota; kingdom Viridiplantae; phylum Streptophyta; class Magnoliopsida; order Fabales; family Fabaceae; genus Lathyrus; species Lathyrus sativus. Next base: position 49,731,095 of record OZ012741.1, on the reverse strand, counting down.
GTAGATGGTGGCATCTGAACAGGAGGTGGATCAACACTTGAAACCTCCTGAATGACAGTCCCCTGAGATGGCTCTCCTCTGGAAATCAGTACTTGAAGCATCTCAGTGAGCTTGGTTATGCCTGATTTCAACTCATTGATCTCCATTCAAATTTCTGCATTATATGTCTCTTGTTCTAACATCAGGAGTCTATAGTTAGCTCTAGTATGATATCTGTGTCGAGGAATCAACTTCACGACTCAAAGAGACACAGGACGATAAAGACAACCGGGAATGAGAAACCCGGGGAAAAAATGCAATGCAAATATATGATGTTAATGCGATGCAATAGTTTCAAAGATTACAACGGTCGATTGCCAATATTCCTTTTTAGGAAAGCTGGAAAAGTTTTTAGACTTTAAAATGTAGGACCTTTTTAAAAAAAAGAATTTGCGAAAAGGACTGTTGAATTCCTTGAAACTAGGAATGATCTTCTGCTTTATGGATGCAATGCACAACCACAAGCAATAAAAGGTCCTAGGTTAGAGGAACAATGAATGGAGTTAAGGTCTACCCATCCCCAAAAGGTATGTACTATAGGGTTAATTGTACCTACAGAACAAGGTTCTAAAGCGGTGCCCAAAGTTATCAGTCCATCCTTCGTATATTATCAACTTCCCAACTGACTCGGGGGTCGATAATATTCTCAAGAGAATCTCTTTTGAGTGTAGCATCGCGTAGCAACTATTGTAGGACGACTCCCACATAGTCCCCGCACTACGTCCTACATAAGGCAAAGGTGGTGTTAAGGTACTACAGTCCTTAGTATCACAGACTCCAATCGAAAATAGTAAAAGTTTTCACGACTAACTCGTTCAACCGAACCATTTTTGAAAAGGTATCAACTGAGCGGTGATTCTCGAGTCAACTTGGTCGGGACTCACTCCCTGCAAGCCTCGTCAAATATCTCACCATCCTATAATAATGTCTCTCAAGTCCGGGTGTAGGACTTATCTCACAATAATGGTACCCCAAGTAAGGTACAACAGATATATATATATATATATATATATATATATATATATATATATATATATATATATATATATATATATATATATATATATATATATATATATATATATATATATATATATATATATATATATATATATATATATATATATATATATATATATATATATATATATATATATATATATATATATATATATATATATATATATAAAATAAAATAAATAATAATAAAGCAAATAGCATAGCAAATAAACAAGATAGGGGTAACCCTTAAAAGATAGGACTTTCCCCAGTGAAGTCGCCATTTTCTGTTGCGGTGGAAATAGGATATCAAACTATTAATTAGTTTGAATCACAATTCAAATCACAACCACTCTTTGATTTATCCGAAGGAAAAGATCAAAAGAGGGAAAACCTAATTTTGCATCGTAAAGACAATGCGGGGAGAGATCTAGGTAAGGGGTTGGTTAAGTTTAGGGAAGGTATTAGCACCCTAAACTTCTGTAGTACTCTACAGGAACATTTTGTTTATTGTTTACTATTTGCTTTAATTATTTTCTTGAAGATATATACTGAGCTAAGGGTTACGAGTGACTGAAAGACCTAAGGGTTAGTCCTAAGTTTACTCGGAAAGATTCGCATCTTGTGCCTACGTATCCGAGGTAGGGGATGGAATCAGAGTAATCGTAGTTCTCCTCGAAAGGGATGTTAGAAACTTCTTGACTGTGGTCAAGGTTTTAATTGGGAATAAGCATTTCTTAAGGAAACGCTTACGTGGATTCTTGGAACTCCTGTTTCTACGTTGAAATATTGAATTGAAATTAGGGTTAACTAAACATTCCACGGCGGGAAACCCTAAAACGGAGTGCGGCGACTCCTTAACCTAATGCTAGGGTAAAGGGTATTTTTGTCCACGGCAGGACACCTAGGCTATTAGGGTTTTGAAACGGTCAAGGGCTAGGACTATTGACTCGACGGTCAAACGATTTAGACCTAATCCTTCGGAAGGTGAAATTTCGATAAACGACGAGTAACGCAAGATAAATAAATTAAAGACGATATTGAAAATAAAAATACAAATGTAGATGATGATGATATAAAAGGCGACAGTAATATTAAATAAATTACATCCCTGAAAAATAAAAATACAAAAATAAAAGGTTAGTGAATAAAATCAACATAAGATCAGACGAAAAAATTAAACGGGATGACGTGAGGATTTTAGGTTAATGATAATTTTAAAATTGGAATCTCGGGAATGTGAAAGTGCCAGAAATTGAAGTTAAGAAAGGTTAGCAATTTTTTTGAATAAAAGTTTTATGGTTTTTTTACAAAAAAAAGAATATTTTTAAATTAGAGAAAATTAATTTATTAAAAAAAATTTTTAGGAAAGAGTTAATTTTTTTAAACCATAAAGTAAAATTTTAATAATTTAAAAAAAGGGTTAATAATTTTTTTAAAAGAAAAACTATAATTTAAGTTTTAACTATTTTTTAAATAAAATAAAAAAACTAAAAAAAACAGGTGGGTTGGGCCGGGTCATTACCTTCCGGACCCAACCCGGTCCAAACATCACAAAAGGAAAAGGGAAAGGGATTAGGGAACCCTAATCCCCTTAGGACTCCAACGGCGGCCTCATTTGTACTTTTTTCCCAGAATCTCTTTCTTCTCTCTCGGCCACGACATAACTTCCTCTTCTTGTTTCCGTTCGCCATGGTTTTTCTTCTCTTTCTCTCACTTATCTGAAACAAAGACAAACAAAATCAGTAAGATGTGAACCCGTGAGTGATGGCTTACGTTTTGGTGATTTGTTGGTCTCGAGCGGCGGCTGCTTGTGATGTCGACGTTCTTTTAGGGTGACGATGATGAGGAGCTTCACTTCTCTGAGTCCGCGAGTTTGATGTGGGTGAGCTTTCTCGTCTGGGGTTTGCGTCGTCTGTCGTTGGTAACAATTATTCTAGCCGATGATGTAGTAACTAAGGCTTGTTGGCTTCGGTTGATGTTTTGACGGATTGATGGTCGTTTTTCATTCGTTAAGGTTTTCGTAGCCGATGATGGACAACGTTCTGAGGCTTGGTTGGATTATTGTCCGCCGTTCTAGATGAATAGTGTTGACGATGGTCTTTCCATTGTTTGAGCTTGCGGCCGCCTCTCCCCTTCCTTAGGGTTCTTCGTTTTCGTTTTATATTGTCTTTTTTCACTCTTGCTGGGCCGAATTTGATGATGCGATTTTGGAAAATAAATTACGTTACCTTTTTGATATTATCAGGGATTTGATTTGATTTATTCATCTGATATGATTTGCAGATCTTCATATTTTTTATGATAACAAGCGGATCCGGATTTCGGATTTGGAGACTCGAATCCATATGGTTTACTTGATAGAACTGGATTGTAGATCTGGATTTGATTTCCGGATTTTGGATTGTTTCTGGTGATAAAACTGAATCTGGATCCGATTTACTTGATGGGATTTGGTTTCTGTGGATTTTTCTGGTGTGGATTGGATGTGACTTGAATATCCATATAATTTTCTTGATAGAATTGGATATTGCTTTGGATTTGGCATAAGGATTTGTTTGGCTGCAAAAAATCACTTCTTTAACAAAAGCCCTTTTTCTCTCTGGATGCCTCGAAAATAAGAACAGAATCTTCCGGTTTTTGTCCGAGGTCTGAAATATGAGTCGGGAGCTGGCTTCGACTTTTATCGTTGCCCTCCCGACGTACCCTATAATGAGTAACTGAGGGTATCAGAACTATCGAAAAACCATTTTTCTAACATTAACGTTGTTTTCTCTGCTTTTGTCTGTTTCTGTGCAGGTGCAAAATAAAGTCGGGTGAAGAATTACTCGGGAACATCGAGCATGAAGACCACTGCTAGGAAATTAGGACTTTAGGATAAAGCATGTACTTTAATTTCCTTTTTTAAATTGTAATAAAAATATAAATATGAATAATAAAATTCACATTATATTTTATCCAAAATACTTGTCTGATTATTCTTCCACTATTTCATCGCAAACCAAGTGACTATCTTACAACAATCCGATTAAAGCCCAATGATTGATTACCTCCGAGTAACTCAACTGATTAAAAATTAACCGATTAAATTTAACAAACGGATTAAATTCACCATGTAAATTTAATACGAAGAAATCCCAAAATAAATATCTGAATCAACTTATGTTATCCCAACACGTGTTGCTCCACTTAAAACTGATATGACCTTCAATTCCAATCCAATATCTTCCCAAATTAAATCCTGCCTGATGATAGACTCGGTAATGGCTTTGAAAGAAGTGAAACAGAAAAGAAACAGAGAAATACGATTAACAGCAAAAACAAAACTATACTCCGCACTAAAAAATCAATTTGTGTCTCTGCTAACTAAATCCAATGTCCTGAACCGACTCGGCCAAAAAAAAGATTACGATTAAACAGATTAATAAATCCATATACGAGTCGAAATTTCCACTGCTTTCCCTCTAAAATTAACTGGCAGATAGCAGAAGAAGCAGAAAAAAAAAGTGTCTGTTAAAACAAATTCCGCAGAGTGAATTCTCGCACCACACTCAGCCCTAGCAATTCAAATCATTTTCAACCAAAACACGGAGTTCGGAGACGGAACCCTAATTGCTCGGTGGATCCCTGATGAAAACCCTGCTTCCTAAACTGTTAGCAAACAGTGCATAAATGACCATTTCGCCCTTCCACAGTTAAAGTACGTCTGAAGCGCTTTTCCTGCAAAAACAATAAACTACGTAACTTGTTAACAGTTAGCTGATATGTAAACGCAAAAATGAGATGTACTGCGACATGAATCGACTAATCTAAGGATAAAATTTGGGGTATTACAACTACCTCTTGGTGATAATAAGCACCTGACAACTTGAGTAAACACTTTTGCTTGAGCTTAGAACCCTTGACACTCTTCTCTTGAGATGCACACCTCTCTTGATCCCCTGCAAATGATAATGATATGAAAAATGAAAATGCTAACCATGAAATGAAACACAAGTCAAGCCAAGAAAAAGGTCGGGAAAATTTTGGGGCACAACACGCATGCAAACTAATTTGATTCACTGCTAACTTTTCTTAACGAGTTGTCGACTTTTCCCGATTTAAGACACTAGAAATAAATCTGCAGTGCTGTCTGTTAAATCATCTAGCAGACCTTCTAAAAGTCAATTCAAGCTCCAGGCTTGAGAAGCTAATTGGTGATATGGGTTATCACTTGTCTTCATTGAATTCATACAGAGAGTATGACACCTACAAAAAATGCTTGTTGCGCCTTTCATGTTATAAGGGTCTCTATGAGTGCCTAAATGAAGTTTCTGTGGACACTTCGAGCCACATATCGCATGTTGAGAGATGCATGGAGGTTTTATTTACCTCATTACCAGCTGTAAAATCTTTTGTCAGTCTAATGTCAGGGGACACAAGTTCTGTAGAGGAATGGTCTGAGGCTGTAAGATGCTTAGGGAAGGCTCCACAGGGCTGGCTATTGGATTTCCTGAAGGTTTCACAAGAGGAGTTTATTCAGAGTTCATGCAAATCTATTGAAGTCCAAAAGAAGGTTCATACTAAAATCAAGATTTGTGAAAATCGGTTCTCTTCCACTAATTGAACTAGGAAAAATGAAATCTTACTTATTGAACTCCAAATCACAAGGAATCTGGGATGTTCTCTTGGAAGTTGCAACTGTTTTGTATCATGCAAGATAGGTTTTGTTTCCCATCTCTTTTCATCAACAGAACGTATATATGATTGGACAATGGACATAGCAGACAGCTCTTATGTTGAAGGTTCACAAAACATTGATAAAAGTGAGAATCATAAGTCGGATTTTCTACTGCAAGTGATGCATCATACATGTGTATTATTAAAAGAGTGCCTGCCATTAGATAAGCAGTTTAAGCTTGCTAGCATGGTTGTTGCTTGGAAGAAAATTGTGATAGTTGCATGACACTGCCTAAAGTATCTAAGCCTTTTATATATTTTTGAATTGTTTTACCACCTGAGAATATTGATGTCAATGTTAATCCACCAACAACACCACCATTTTCTCATTTGAAACCAAGCCTCTCGTCGGGTATTTATGGATCGCATTCGAAATCCTGTTGTGTTAAAGATTGATGTCTCATGTGTGAGTTAGAGCAGCATGTGATGATCTTGAGAGACAACAGTGCTCCTCCTTCTCCAAGTAGGATACTTTGGAACATGCGGAGCAATAAGTTTACGTTCTAAGACCAATCATTGTCCTGGATTGATCCAAATTACGGCAGGGTTTTCATAAATACGATTTGTTTTCAACTCTACCAAGAGACACAAGCCAGTAGATCTTCAATGAATTGGTGGAATTCTTTGTTGATTTAGTTACAAGACATGCTTGCGGTGTTCGAAACGGATTACTACAGTTCAGTTTTTGAAGGAAAAACAACTTCATTATATTGCCTTGTAGCTCTTCCACTTGTGATCTGTAGCATTTCAATATATCAGAAATACCACTACCAGATTAAGATGAAGATCAAGAAATAAATTCTCACGTCATGCCATGCTTCCAACATATCATACTACAAGCCGAGCCTCTAAATCCAAGTTGAAAGTAAAAATCACGTAAGCCAGCCGACAGCATAATTCACGTCAAAATACATGAGCTGCAAAAGGAATGACATCACGTGAGCAAAACAACAACAAAAAATATTCACCAAAGTCACGCACAACACAACACGTACCAATTCAAAACGACATGAAAAAAGTGCACTATGAGTCACACGCAACTTGCATCATCGGATTCAATTGAAACGCAGTGAAAATCATAAACGGAAGCTCAACTTCATTTCTCAAATTCACTTCTCAAATTCTATAAATAGAGAGCATTGTTCACTCTATTCTTCAAGCTCAAAAAGCCAGTAAAACTCTACTATTTTTTCTCTCCATTTCTCATTGCGAAATCATTTCTAACTTCATTTCTTCCTCTAATTTCATCCTTTGAATTCACTTAAATTTCAAATCAAATTCGATCCAGAATCACTAGAAGAAGAAGAAGGAAGCTCAATTGGTTCTTACCTGAGCCATTAAAGGTAGTTTGAGCTTCTTTGTCATTTTTTATCCGTTAATTTTTGTTACGGTTCTTTGATTTGTTGGTACCATTGCGTATTATTTGGCGCTGTGATCATTTTGACATAATAGATTTTAATTTTTGTGTTAATCCTTGTATTTTGAATCTTATTTTAAAGAAATTTTTTGAAAAAATATTTGAAAATATATTTGCTTGATTTTATTTTCTTATTGTCTTTTTTAATTAATTGTTGGTTGTTTTGGATCTTGAATTTTGATAAGATTTCATCAATATCATTGGACATTGGGTGTCGATTTTATCCACCAAGAGAGGTGATTGATATTGATGATGATTTAATCGATTTAAGATTCAAATTGTTGGTTCTTTTCATCTTGACCTTTTTCTTCTTCTTTTTTTCGTTTGATCGATAAAATCTATGGATCATGGATTGTTGGTTGTCAAGGTTGTTTAATCTTCATTATTTCAAATCAAGGATGTTTAATTCTCTGTACTTTGAAATCGTGATAGATTATCTTTGATTAATCGATAAAATCTTGATTAAGATGAGATCGCTACCTTCTTTTCTTTTTGTGCGATATTGCTTTCGGAGAGTGATTTACATATCACTTCTCTATGATGCATTAGTATTAACATTGTTATTGACCGACCTCAGATAGTCGTTGTTTCTACATAAACCTAATTACGATTGCTTAACATAGCGCTAAGTTGTCCTGTAATCAGAAAATGATCATTCGTGGCTCAAACTTATGTTTGAAAGTCCAAGTATGGTTGATAATCTGTCTTAGGTCCATTACCTATGAAACTTTTTGTTAGGAGGATTTGATTTTATCAATCCTCTAATGAGTTTTCATTAACTTTGGCCTAAGTGCATGAGTTTATCATCGTTTATCATTTGTTCTAACAACTAATCACTAACTCACTAACAATATCATTGTACAAATTTTGTTTATGTTTCCTTCTTGCTCCCTATTTCTTTTTTATTCTTCTACTCCATTATTATCATCTCATATCATATTTTTGTTAATGTTTATGTCATTTTTCTTTTGTCCACTTAGAGTATATCTTGTCCAAAACACTAATAAAGAATTAAACCTCTAAAAAACTTGGTGCCCTTGATTTTGTGGTTTTCCTTTTGGACTATCCTTGGACCTCTTGGATCATTCTTAGATCCTTGGACATAGAATTAGGACTATTTCCCAATGCTTTGAGTATTATGGATCTTTGCCTTTATTTAGCTTTCTCATTAGTTTATGCTTCAAATCGGATGTAATTCTTATTTCGCTAGCTATGAAGTGTGCTACAATTTGGTTAGATCCTTCTTATGTCTAACTTTTATTTTTCTTTCTAGGATAGTCACTTAATCTCCTCCCCTTCTTAAATTTTAAAAATATTCTCCCTTATTCAAAATCTTCTTCTTTCAAACTTAAAACCATTTTCACAATAAAACCTTAAATTTTGTCAAGTGATTTTCAAACTTTGTTTTCTTTAATAAATGTCAATCAATGTAAATCATATTTTGACAAATTTCAAAAGGATATAAAAAAAAATTCACCTTTTTGTGTCTTTGTGCACTTTTCATTTTAAATTTTTTTCATAAAGTTTAGACATGAGTAATCTTCATAGTTGAGATATAATTCTCATATTCCCCATAGTATTTAAGATGTTGACATTTTCCACTTAGATGTTGAGTGATAGACTTGTTGATTTTAATTCAAGCAAAATCCTCCATCTTTAGGTGATGCAAATGTTGTCTTATACTTGTGGGCGACTAGTCGTAGTTTTCTCCTTAAAATGACGACTTGTCTTTACATTTAAAATGAACCAAAATCAAAAAGTTTTTGTTATTTGTACCACGAACTACGGGGTTTTGATCATATATTGCACGTTGTGGGTACATAGGCATGAGGCGATAAGTCTCTCCAAACACAAAAATCTTAAAAAATAATTCTCTTCTCATCTTCCCAATCTCTTTTCAAACAAACCTTTTTTTAAACTAAAAAGCGTAAATATTTCAAAGGGCTCCTATAGAGTACTAGACATTTTGGATGATAATCCTTTCCCATTGTGTTTCCAACCCTCTTACCCATTCTCTGTTTGTTCTTGTTTTAAAACTCTTAGGTTTTGTTCGCTCTTTTTCCTTTACCTTTTGGACAAAATAAAAGTGCAGTGGCGACTCTTTCATTTTGAGTTAAGTTAATTGATAGCTTACACTCACAATTTTACCGCTACACATTGACTAGTTCGACATCTGCATAGAAAGCATAATGTACCAGTTCACCCACTTAATCAACCACATCATATGATGTAATCACACATTCTTACAACCTTACAGGCATGTGTCTTGTTCGTCAAGGTCTACTTGAGTCGGCTTCATCTCTGACTTGTTCCTGTCGAACTTCTCTTTCGACTTCAGTGGCTGATTCTTCACAACAGATTCTCACTGAGTCCTTCTTGACATTCTTAATCCAATCCCATTCTTTAAGCTCATCTATGATCACGTCCCTACTGATCACTACCTGCTTATTCACTGGGTGGAACAACTTGTAACCTCCAGCCGAATGATATCCTATCAAGATCATCTGATTCAACTTATCATCAAGCTTCTTTCTCAACTGATCTGGCACATGTCTATGTGTTATAGATCCAAACACCTTCAAGTTACTGAGGCTAGGCTTGACACCAGAATAACATTCTTCTAGTGTGATTCCTTCAAGCTTCTTTGTCGGACATCTGCTTAATATGTGTGTTGCTGTCGAAACCGCTTCTCCCCATAATTCTTTGGGTAGATGCTTTCCATTCAACATACTTCTCACCATGTTCATGATGGTTCTGTTCTTTCTTTCAACAATTCCATTTTGTTATGAAGTGTAGGGTAGCACCACCTCTTGCACAATCCTTTCTTTTTCACATAATGCATCGAACTATTTCGACACATACATTCCACCACCATCAGTCCTCAGAATTTTTAACTTTTGACCACTCTGTCTATCGACCATAGATTTGAATCTGGAAAATACCTTGATCACATCACTTTTCTTCTTGATGAGGTAAGTCCACAACTTTCGACTGTAATCATCTATGAACGCGATAAAGTATCTGTTACCTGCAATTGAATCCACCTATATTGGACCATATACATCAGAGTATTTGACTTCCAGGATTGCCTTCGACTTCCTTCCTGCATCTTTGTTGCAGTTATTCTTATATTGTTTCGACTGAACACACTCTTCACAGACTTTACTTGGAATGTAGATTTCAGGTGATCCTGAAGCCATATTCCTTCTCTTTAGCTCTCTGATGTCATTGAAGTTGAGATGGCCTAGTAAAAAATGCCATAACCACTCATCTCTGTTGGCTGCAATTGCTAGGCACTTGTGCTCCATCACATTGAATTCAATCTTAAAGGTTATATTCTGAGAATTAGAGCCTTCAAGATCAATATACCACATGCGTCGAGAACTCTCATCATCTTGTCTTCGACAGCCTATCCTATACTGAGCAGGTTACTTTTCATTCCTAGTATGTATAACACATTAGAAATTATTTATTTCTTTCCATCCTTCCTCATGATCTGAACATCACCAACACCTTCAGCAGCTAGAGTGTTGTCATTTGCAAACTTCACTGTGTTCTTCGACGAGAGCTTCATGTTGACAAACCAATATTTCCTTTCAGTCATGTGTGATGAGCATCCTGAGTCCAAGTACCACTGGTCCTGGAATCTCTCTTCGTCTCTTGTTGTGACCATTAGCAACATCACTTCATCTTCTTCTTCATGTTTCACCAACTTTATATCAGTTTCTTGATTGTTCTTCTTTTCTGGATAATCATTAAAATGGTGACCATACTTCTGACAATTGAAACACTGAATGTGATTTTTGTCAGGCTTCCGACCACCACATCTTCCTCTACCTCCAACACCAACTCTTTGGTTGTCTTGGTTCCAGGGTTTCCTCTGATTCAACTAGTTTCCTTCATGCTGATTTTGACCAGTCGAATTGGTGTAGCCTCCTCTACCATTGTTACCATTCCAGCTTCCTTTGCCTTTCTTTTCTTTTCTGACTGCGCCTGCAAAGCCATATCACTCTTCGACTTTCCTGCAGCTATATCAGTCATCCTTTGTTCATGAGACTCAAGCGTCCCTTGAAGCTCTTCCTTCATTAACACTGACAAGTCTTTCAACTCTTCTATGGCTATTATCACATGGTCGAATTTTGGAGCCAATGACCTCGAGATCGTTGACATAATTGTTCTTGATGTCAACACTTTTCCACATACCTTGATTTGATTCACCAACTTTTTAACTTTGTTGAAGAAATTTGTTATATTTTCATTGTCTTCCATCTGAAGCAATTCATAAGTCCTTTTGTGAGTTTGTAACCTCACCTCTTTCACCTTCTATGCGCCTCTAAACGATTTTTCAAGAATCTCCAAAGCTTCTTTTGCTGATTCTACACCACTAACCTTTTCAAAGATATCTGGATCAACACATTGATGGATCATAAAGAGAGCTTTATAATCTTTCTTCTTCAATTTTTATATGCTGCTTTCTTCTGATCTGTCGTAGTTTCTGCAAGCGGTGATAATCCCGCCTTCACAAGATCCCAAAGGTCTTGGTAACAGAAAACCACCTTAATCTGCTTGTACCAATTCTCATAATTATCTTTCTTGAGAATTGGAAGGTTTTTCAGAAAGTGCTCGTTTAGATGATTTATCGCCATCATGATTTTCCTTCCTTGAATTACAACCGGAGCTATAGATACCAGATGTTGGAATTCAACCACAATCTATGGAGAATTCCGTTCAGTTTTGATCTCAATATTGTTACCACTCACTAATGAAAATTAACAAAATAAATAAATAAAGAAAGAACATGTTGGAGAAAAAGATGAAATTTTTTCTGCAGAGAACAATCTGCCCACAACTGTGCAATTTTATTATCACTTTCCAACTGCAAAACCGTGATTATCAAACTTGATTATTACAATGATAATGGTTCCTCCCTATTTATAGATTTAGGTTAACTTGCATCTCAAAGTAAAGCTCAAACTACAAAAGCCCAAAAATATCTAATATAATCTTTTTAAATCAAATTCAATCGTTCTAGATCAAATTATATCTTTCTAAATCAAATATAATATTTCTAAAATAATGAATTACATATTTAACAAATTTTACCCACTTGTATTTTATTATCTTTTGCTTTTAGCATTTAAAAAAAAAGTGTTAGTCAGTTCAATTGGAAAGTGTCCAGAAATGTCGAATACAGGGTTGCGGGTTTAAATCCCACTATTTTCCTTTATTTTGGTTATTTATTAAAAAAATGTCAAAAAGACAAATATTGACTTTTTTTTATTTAGTTTTAATATATATATATATATATATATATATATATATATATATATATATATATATATATATATATATATATATATATATATATATATATATATATATATATATATATATATATATATATTAGTTTTTAGGAAATTTTTAAATAAAAAAGTAATTTTTCATGTAATTCATTGTTTTATACACAAAATAGCCAAATAAGTTATAAAAATATTGAAAATTTTCATAATTTGTCATTCCGGTTTTCTATTTGGTCACGTTGTGACAAACTTGCTTCTGATTGGTTATAATGGTTTCTGATTGGTCAAAATTTAAAAGCATGCTGATCAAGCAGAATCAGATAATATCGGATATTGTTTTATTTTATTTTATTCCTTTATTTTTTCTTTTAATTTAGTTTTTTTACATTATAAATAGACACTTGTTTTTACACATTTTCACACACACACATTTCTACACAAAAATTCCCCTAAAAAATCCTTTCTTTTCTATCCCAAATCAAACCCCTATTTTTTGAGTCAACCGAAAAAGGCCACCCTCTTCCCATCTCTTTTCACGTTTTGTTTTTCTAGCAAAAAAAAATCATTCTACACCAAAACTACAATTTATCATTAACCTTCCTCCAAATAATCATCCAAACATTTACAACACCTTTAACCTTTCTTCCATATACATAGCATCAACAATATTCATCATTCTCACCAAAAACATCACCATCAATTCTTAATCTCCAAACTCAATCCAACCTTTATTCATCCAACTTTAACATAAACCTTCCATCAATCATCCTCCACCATTCAAACTAAACTCCCCCCGTCATCATTTTTTCAATTCTCCTAACAACAACAAATCATCAAAAACATAAAATCAACAAACTTAACACAAATCAAAACAACAATAAATCAAAAGTCAAGGAAAATCAAGAAAAGGTTAGAAGAAAAGAAACCCAATAACAAAAATATCTGTCGATCCAATATTCAACCACCATTAGTACTGTCGCCGCTCGATTCTTTTGGTTCGTTGGTTTCCTTTTTACTTTTGATATTTTCGCTTATTTGGTTTATTTTTGAGTTATGGTTGGTTGTTTTTTTGGTTTGTTGTTTGTTATTAAATTTTTTTTAGAAAAGGATAGTTTGAATTTGTTTCAATGGAGAGAGAGAGAGAGAGAGAGAGAGAGAGAGAGAGTATGTAGGAGAAATAAGTGAGATCTGACTTTGTTTCTTCTTATCATTTATCAATTTAATTTTTCTTTTTTAAATATTTGCCATATGTCATGATATGACTGAATTTCGTTTAAATTATAAGAAAGTGCGTGGGATGATAAGAAGTGCTCCCCCACCCTCTTTTCCTAATTCTGTTCGATTAAATGAGTTTTGTATGGTTTATTTTGTATTTTTAGGCTTGGGCCCAATAACAATATGTGCACTACCATGCTACTCAGAAACCCTATTGAGGATTTTTTTATTTAATTTATTTAGTTTATTTTATTTAATTGGTTTTATTAATTTTATTATAAGACAAAAAGACTCAAATATATCCAAAATACAAAAATATAAAAACCCAAAACTACATTTAATTTAATTTATTTGATTAGGAAAGATAAAAAAAAGTTCTTTTTATTCACAACTAAAATTCATCTTAATCCATAAAATCATTTTTTTTCCACTTAAATCAAACTTTTTTAAAGAATAGTCTTATTCATTTAACACGAATAAGAACAATGCATAAGCTTCCATCGTTTGAGCATACAAATAGACATTTAACTGCTAAAATGGGATCTAACACTATTTTCTAAATCAACCAACCCACAAACATTTTATTAAACAAACTAAAAAACTTTGAATTTCGCATTGCAATTTAGGAATACTTAGGCACAAGGTTTTGAAACCCTGGCGAGTGCAGTAATAAAAAAACTAACATTTTATCTCTTTAAATCTTTTGTAAATATCCATTTTAATAAATAAACAAAAAAAATTGCAAAAATTCTCTTAAGAACACTTAACCTTAGCCTATTAGGAGGTTCCTGTTGAGTACAATAGATGTGAGGGGTGTTAATACCTTTCCCTCACGTAACCAACTCCCAAACCTTCAACTGGTTATTTTTACCATGTTTTCTTCCTTTAAGGGTTTTGTATATGTTTTCTTTTCGATAAAAACTTCGGTGCCGACACTATGTCTATTTCAAGCGTTTAGACGCTTGAGTATTTTTTTGCTCCATAATAGCTGACGACTCTGCTGGGGACACCTCCCTAAATATAGTCAAGCTTATCCTTTAGTTTTAGGATTGTTGGTTTGTTTTCTTGTTTTTATTTTATTCTTTGTTTTATTTATTTTGTTTATTTTCTGCTTTATTTTTGTTTTTCTTCTTTATTTTTTGTCTTGTATCTTATATAATATTTTGGATTTTGGATTATTGTTTGAGAATAAGCTCTACACCCGTACTCAAGAAAGAAACATAAGCTTAAGTAAGAGGTTGTCTAGTATTGGCTAATGGGATGAACATCCCAACAAGTTTTTTATGACAACTCCGCCTAGATTAGACCAGTTCAAAGCTTTCATTATGAGTTGGCTAGCTCATCTTTGTGACGAATCTTAGAACTTGGTCAATGTCTCTAAGAACCTCTTCTATAATCAGAACATTGAGACTTTATATGGCCTACAAGATAAACATCTTACTAGGTCTATTTGAAGGCTCCACCTAAGGGAGACCTTTTGTGATTTCATCATGAATTGGCTAAGCCCTACATCGTGATGAAGTTTCACATGTGGTCCATGACCTTGAGTTTGTTCTTAAATTGCCAACAAAAACCTAGAGCATACCTTGTGAGGGGTTTGATAAAAAAGACTTAGAGATATCCTTTTGTATGGAGCTCTTTCATATAGGTTGTTCTGTTTACAAGTACTCATACGACACCAAATCCATGATTCTCTGAGCCTACACATGGCATTGCATTTCATTCATTAAAATAAAGACTCTCAACATATTTCATTTCATTTCATAAATCCATTTGGTTGCATTGAATTCATACTTAATGCATACCCTGTCGTCACCCACCAGATAAAAGCAAGTGGTCTTTCACACCGATATTGAACTTATTCTTGCAAGTCATGGAAGATTTGTGCGAAGAAAAGAAACTCCGAAAAAAGAAGTCAGCAAATTGAAAGAGAAAGTAGGATATGTTTGGATGGATTTGAAATATTTAATGAAAAAAGAGAAATTCCAGAATGACTGGCTGCAAATGTGGGGCACCATGAAACCATTCCTAACCACGAGATGTCAGTCACCCTTCCTTTCATCACCTTCAACGGGAAACAAGTTCGAGTAAGGTTTGACAAACTAAACCTTGTAGAAAAGAAGGCGGAGCTTTGATCCTTACATTGATGGGTGGATAGGAATTTGCACTTCCCGTGAACTCTGACGTAGTCAAAAAAACATTATCAAAAAAACATTATGAAAAAAACATAAAGATAAGGATGACTTAGGCAAAAAAAGGATATCATCCTGGTGGATGAAAAACTTAAAGGAGCGGTTCAAAAAATGTTATGCATTTTAAAAAAAGGCGAAAAGACTGCAGCATACAAGCCTACTCCATAACAAAAAGACAGGAATAATCAACGACAGTCTTCCATATGTGGTAGAAGCCGAGAACCCAATGTTAGAAGAGCCTGAAGAAGAAGACTCAAATGATCCAATAATTGAAATATCATCCCTTCTGTGGCAAGCATGCCAAGCTTAACCTTTGGAGTGGGTAAAAAGGCCAATAAAATAATGAATCAAGCATGAGTGTTTTCCTCAACACTGGCGAGCATTAGGCTAGCATTTTCATTTGTAGTTTCTTTGTTTGTTAAATGCGACTTTCTTGTAAACTTGTTATTTTAGATGGTAATAATAATGAAATAAACATGCATATTTTGAATTAATCCTTTCTTTTATCGCACAAAAATGATAAATATATCAATACTTCTCCCATTTAATTTCCTTTATCAAACTAGTGTTTAAGCAAAGATCGCAGGGAGAATGATAAAAATAAAATACCCAAAATTGCTGACAGTATGCTTTTGAATAAAACCTTGTTGGTGATGTAAGACATTGTTTCAAATCCCAAAACATCGAAGACAAAAGGAGTTAATCCCTAGTCAACCCCTTTGATCCTAGAAGTTTCTATTTCTTTTTGTACGAAAGAAACCCTTTAATCTTAACTAGGGGCAGGGTTGTCTTTAGTTAATTTGACTATGCATTCGAATTTTGAAAGAAAAACATCCCATCTTAGGATCAACCACATCTTAATCCCTATACACATCATTCAATGTCGAAAAGATCATGAAAACTCAAAAGTCTGTAGTGGTTATTCCTCACCAACTATTAACACAATAGTCACAATCTTTTAGCCAAAAAAAAAAGCTCGCTAAGTCAAAACACGAAAAAATGACTTACTTAAAAATTAAGGTAATAATAATAATAATAATAATAATAATAATAATAATAATAATAATAATAATAATAATAATAATAATAATAATAATAATAATAATAATAATAATAATAATAATAACAATAGTAATAAAAGTCTAAAAAGGTCACTAAAATACTCAACAAAAGACAAGATTAGGTGACCACTATCGCAACTACGAAAAACAACCGGCGGAAAAAACACAGAGTCATCACCAAACGTTATTTATCCCGACGGAGGGAAAGGAAATGATTGAAGAAACCTCAAAAATGGAAAGGAACATGGTATCACAACCAAATCCTGGGTTCGGGAATCGATTACGCGAGAGGAAGGTGTTAGCACCCCTCGCGTCCGTTGTACTCAACGTGATTCACTCTTGTTGTTCTAATGAAAGGGTGTGTATATCTAAAGCCTGCTTGCTAACAGAAAACAAAAATGAAAAAGGGAAAAACAACAGGAGACTAGGTAGGAATTCACTATCCTAGGCCTACATATTCCCTCGTGTAATGGGAAAGTCAGAGACAATATAGTTCGGAAGACTATGTGTGAAAGGGGGAAGGGTGCTCGCCAAGACTTCGCTGTCTTGTGCCTACTTATCTTCATTCGGACGAGAATGAAGAAATCAAAGTCTTTGTAGTTTGGCCTACGAATTGTTAAGTATTTTTTATGAGCAATGCCAAGTTCGTGTTCCAGCAGTTAGGGTCGATGTATGTTTGTGTAACCCGGTGAACTGACTTTAAACAATGTTGCGGATAGCAAGAGTCGCCACCGACTTTTATTTTATCCATAAGGAAAGGTTATAAAAGAACAGGAAAGACCTTAGAGAATATTTTGGGTCCGGGGGGTAGGTTATGAAAAGGGAAGGTGTTAGCACCCTTTTCATCCATGGTTATCCATGGGCTCTTAGGTACTTAAGCTCACTTTTGAATTGTTTTGAAAGTGTAGTGTGTGAATAGCAAAAAATTTCAGAATAGTTTAATAATAATCCGTGTATGGATGTGAAAAAAACTTGTTTGAAAATTTTGTTGGAAATTTGTTTAAGTGTGGAAAAGTTTTGAAATGAGCAAGTATCTAGGAGTAGTCTACCCTAATGTTTTAAGGTCTTTCTTATTCTTTATCCTTTCCTTAGTAAGACTATCCCTACTAAAATGGAGTAGGTAGTCCTTACTTTGGATGTTAAGGGACATGTGAGGGACAATTGGATTTTTGAAGGCCATTGTGGGGTGTAATAAGCAAACTGGAGGGACTATCATCATTTTTCGAAAGGGACTCGATTCGTAAAGGCAACCATAAGGGACTTTGATGATTTTCTATTTGAGGGACTTGCTTTATACACCCCACTTAACCATTATTCGTAGGCAACTTGAGGGATATCCTTAGGAAGTGAGACGGCGATTAAAATCGACTTACGTGTGTGACGTGTTTATTTTAATTATCTTTATTTAAAAGTGATCTAAATTTATTTTAATATTACATACAGGTTGTTACACTCCCTAATTACTAACCATAATAATAATTAAATAATTAAACAACTTTACATCCAAGAAACAATTACAAAATAATAAGCAAAATAATTAAATAGCAAAGATAAATAAAATATAAATAGGCAATAATAAATAATAAAGGGGGTTAATTCTAAGTTTACTCGGCAAGACATCGCATCTTGTGCCTACGTATCCTTACGGGAGTGGAATCAGAGTAATCGTAGTTCCCCTCAAAAGGGAGGTTAGAGACTTCTTGACTGTGGTCAAGGTCTCACGGGGAATAAACGCATCTTAAGGACACGCTTACGTGGAGTGTAGGAACTCCAAATCTCTACGTTGAAATGTTAAGTTGTAATTAGGGTTAAATTAGGGATTCCACGGCGGGAAACCCTAAAATGAGCGTGGCGGCTCTTTGACCTAATGCTAGGGGTAAAATTGTAATTTTGTCCACGACGAGACATGTATGAAAATTTAGGGTTTGTAAGGTGAAAGGGTTTGAAGTTGAGGACTATTGGCGCGGCGACCAAAAGCTAGACCTAACCTTCGGATGTGTGCAATGTGACAGAAATAATGGTAAACGCGTGAGATAATTGAATTGCAAACAGAGAGATAATGTCATAATTTAAACCATGCAAGCAGAAATTTAAAGGCAGAATTTAAAGAGCGATTGTTAAGTTCGCGAGGTTACATGAGAGGAGCAGATACAATATGATAATGAAATTTGAATTGAACAATAATAAAATAAAATAAATAACAGTTCTAGTTATTATAAAAAAAAAAAGATTTTAGTTATTATTTTAAATTTATCTAAAAAAAAAAAAGTTTTTCTTAAAAATAATAGGTTTTCATATTAATTTGGAAAAGATGTTAATGTTATTTATTTTAAAAAACAGATTTTTATATTATAACAAGTTTTAATAAATTAATGATAACAATAATAATAATAATGGTAATTATAATGATAATAATGATAATAATAATAAATAATGATAATAATAATAATAATAATAATAATAATAATAATAATAATAATAATAATAATAAAGCAATAATGAATTTTAAATGTGCCAAATAACCCAACAATGTTGCTAACGCAGAAATGCGCTCATCGCAACCAGATCTAAATCGGACGAAACAAAATTTATCGCAAAGAAAAAGAAATTAAGCAAAAAATAGTATTATTGCTCACACAAAAATGCGATCATCGCAACCAGATCGAACTAACACAAATGTCACGCGTCATGCACACAAATGTGCAAACATCGTATCGACATAATTCGATCAAAAATTATTCTTATATATATATATATATATATATATATATATATATATATATATATATATATATATATATATATATATATATATATATATATATATATATATATATATATATATATATATATATATATATATATATATATATATATATATATATATATATATATATATATATATATATATATATATATATATATATATATAAACTCTAACAATTTAAAAATTATATATATAAACGTAACAGTAATAGATGAAGAAAAAGAAATAACGGTAATAGATGAAGAAAAAGAAATAACGGTAAAGATGAAGAAAAATAAACAACAGTAATAGATGAAGGAAAAGAAATAACGGTAAACGATGAAGAAAAAGAAACAATAGTAATGGATGAAGAAGAAAACTAAATAACGGCAAACGGCACTCACTCCTCTTAGGTTTTTTTTTCATTCTCCCCCCTTTTTTCCAACAAGGCAACACACGTATATATAGGGAACAAATTAGGGTTAACACCAAATTGTCAATAATGTCCCTAAAGCCCATTTTAAAGCCCAAACTAAATAATTAAAAAATAAAATTTAAATAATTTAAAATAATTAAAATAAACTTAAAATAAAAACTAATAATCCTATTGATTCCTAAAATCAAAAATATTATAACAAGAACAAAATTTTTTTCAATATTTTTTATTTTATGATTTTTTGGATATTTTTATGAATAATTTAGAAAAAAGTGAAAAAAATAATATTTTAAAAAATGATTTAATTAAAATACGAAAATAATAATTAAATAATAATAAAAACTATTTTTGTTATTTTTTTTAATGAAAGATAGAAAAATTTAGAGTAAAAATAATAAAAAACAAAAAAAAAGTGACAAAGGTGAGATTCGAACTCTCAACCTCTCACACTCATAACTCCTTACACATGTCCTCCTGCCAATTGTGCCATTTTTACTTTTTAGAAAAAAAATGCATGCCATATGATATTTACCTGCAAAAAGTCAAACGACTACACAAATTTGTTAGTAATTGATTAAATGCAATAAAAATGCAATGAAATGCGACGACAAATCTTAGGGCAAAATTTGGGGTATTACAATTATTATGATAATATTTCTCACCCAACCTCTCTTTGATGTTGGCAAAAAAAATCATGAAGTTTGACTTTGGTTTGACCACAGTTGACCTCAGTTTGACTTTTTAACTGCATTGACTGCTTTTGACTTATCTGATCATCTGACTGAGCAAACTTTTGAGAAAAGTCTTGAAACTTGACATGGGGGTTCTTATACACATATAAGATGTTATGAAGCTCACTTGAAGTCTTGGAAGTCCATTTAGCCTGATTAAAGTCAAAACCCTAGTTTTGGATGCACTGCTTAGGAGGTGCATTGTCTGAGGGAATTGTCAACTCTTCTGACCAATTGTGAACTTTGTGAACCTTGTGAATCTTCATAAGATATCTTGTGATACTCATGGGAGGTATTGTGAAGCTTGTGAACCTTGTGAACATCATGAAGTGGCTTTGTAGACCTCATGACCTTTAGGAAAGCTTTGTAATTGTGAATCTTGTGAACCTTGTGAATCTTCATAAGATATCTTGTGATACTCATGGGAGGTATTGTGAAGCTTGTGAACCTTGTGAACATCATGAAGTGGCTTTGTAGACCTCATGACCTTTAGGAAAGCTTTGTAAACATTGTGAATCTTGTGAACCTTGTGAACCTTCAAGAAGCAACCTATGGACTTCATGAACCTCATGAAAGGTCTTGTAGATGTTGAGAAGTTTGTGAACCTTGTGAACCTTCAAGAACACAAAGTCTTGTATTGTGAGGGCAAATTTTGGGGTGCAACAGCTGCCCCTGTTCAATTTTCTGAAACCTGAGGGGTTAGATTGGTATATTTGCCAGTCGTAACCTGGAAGGTTGAAGGGGATTGAACACAAAAGCCCAAAAATTTGCACTCACCAGTGCACTAGAGTGGTACAGATGGCTAGTTGAATATGATTGAGTGGGCTTAAAGATGCCACTAAGGGGGGAGCAGTTCAAAATATGGGTGTATGATGAAAGCTGTCAGGAGTCTGGAATAATAATGATGTAGCAGCATGTCTTCATGAGGATAGAGCAATCAATAATGATAACCCTAAAGCAGTCTTGAAGTGATAAATCTGACCTCAGGAGGATAGAGCAATCAATAGCTCTAAAGCAGTCTTGAAGTAATAATGGCTTTAGGAGGATAGAGCAATCAATAGCTCTAAAGCAGTCTTGAAGTAATGATTTCAGGAGGATAGAGCAAAGGATAGCTCTAAAGCAGTCTTGAAATAATAATGTAATTTCAGGAGGATAGAGCAATGGATAACTCTAAAGCAGTCTTGAAATAATTAGATGGCTTCAGGAGGATAGAGCAATGAATAGCTCTAAAGCAGTCTTGAAGTAGTAATATGACCTCATGAGGATAGAGCAATGAATAGCTCTAAAGCAGTCTTGAAGTAATAGGATGATTTCAGGAGGATAGAGCAATCAGTAGCTCTAAAGCAGTCTTGAAGTCATGAGAGGCTATCAGGAGGATAAAATAACCCTGAGGTTACAATAAAGCAGTCCCAAAGTAATAAGAAGCTCATCAGGAGGATAAAGTAACCCTGAGGTTACAATAAAGCAGTCCCAAAGATCATAAGCTTGTTTGTTGGATAATTAACCTGAAAACAAGGTAGCATTCTGTATAACAACATTAGTTTATGCTTTATGTATGCATGTATGACATGATGCACTTAGGTAATGTACTATAGACATATATGTTATGGTATGATGTAAATGATGTATGTATGATATGACACTGCTGGAAGTGTCTGGATATCCTTGTATAACAACTGCTGGCCAAAGAAAATAAATCCCGATTCGTTGTTGAAGAATATATAACCCTCCGTCTGCTGGGGATAACAAGGTATAGATAACCTCCCGTTGTTGGGGATAACAAGGTATAGATAACCTCCCGTTGTTGGGGATAGTAGGATAAGTATAACATCCCGTCTTCGTTCATCGTGCCCTTATTGGAAAGTAATTTCCCGTATATCCGTATGAGGATAAAAGAGATGGATATAAATTCCAGGGGAGATTAGACTTTGTGAAAATGGATTAGTCCTACTGATGGTTTGTAACTGTCTTGTAAAGATGAACCGGCGAAGCTTCGTTGAAATCCTTCCCTCGTTCGTCCTTAGTAGATACTATTACTGCATTTTCATGCATTTCTGGTAAACATCAATCATATTAAAAGCATACATGCATTTCTGGTAAACATCAATCATATTCAAAGGCATACATACATTCAAACACAACCAATGGACGTTTCGCTTATGTAAATAGGGTAAAAGTAAATCTGGATTCAAAAGATGGAGTTTATTTTTATCAAAAGTGACCCATACACGGGTAAGTTTGTACAAGGAGACGTAAACCCTTGTAAGAGAATTTTGTCATGAAGTTTTACAAAAAGAATCAGCTATGTGGGAAATAATCCTATTGAGTTTCAATTCTACTATTGCCACTCAAGTATCTCATCTTCTTGCTGTTGAGACGGAAACGATTGGATTGAGCTTCATCTGTTTGAGCTTGAGTAAGTAGTACAACTGGTTGCAGTTTCATGAGTGATCCAAACGAGACATAGTCATACGCTTTAATCCCTAACTTTTGCCTGGATTGCCCTTTCAGGTTTTCAATCCACCGGGATACCCTTTTTTGCCCAAGCCGCCTTTTCAGGTTTTCGACTTGCCGGGTGTACATCTTTTTATATATATATATCCCTAATTTTTGCCCAAACCCTTTTGGTTTGCCGGGATGCCCTTATTTTTGCCTAGGCCTGTCAACCTAGTGGGTCTCTTTTTATGCGTAGTATTTTTTAACTATGTCTGCGTTTACAGGTTGTGGGAAGTCTTCACCATCCATTGTAGTCAGTATCATGGCACCTCCTGAGAACACTGTCTTGACTACAAATGGTCCCTCATATGTTGGAGTCCACTTGCCCCTAGGATCACCCTGTGGTAATATGTTACGCTTGATTACCAAGTCACCAGCCTGATATACCTTTGGCTTAACCTTCTTGTCAAAAGCTTTGATCATCCGTTTCTGGTACATCTGGCCATGACAAACTGCTGCTAACCTTTTCTCATCAATCAAATTTATCTGGTCAAGTCGAGTCTGAATCCACTCATCTTTATCCAAGCCTGCATCCTTCATAATTCTCAAGGAGGGGATCTGAACTTCAATAGGCAGAACTGCTTCCATACCATAGACTAAGGAGAATGGGGTTGCCCCTGTTGAAGTACGTATTGTAGTACGATAGCCATGCAGAGCAAATGGTAACATCTCGTGCCAATCCGTGTAAGTAATAGTCATCTTCTGTACAATCTTCTTAATGTTCTTATTAGCAGCTTCAACTGCCCCATTCATCTTTGGACGATACGGAGAAGAGTTGTGATGCTTAATCTTGAACTGCGTACAGAGATCAGTAATCATAGTGTTGTTCAGATTAGAGCCATTGTCAGTGATAATCCTTTCAGGGATACCATACCTACATATGAGATTATTCTTAATGAACCGAGCCACAACATTCTTAGTCACAGATGCAAATGAAGCTGCCTCTACCCACTTCGTGAAGTAATCAATAGCAACCAGGATGAAACGATGCCCATTAGAAGCAGTAGGCTTGATCTCACCAATCATATCAATGCCCCACATGGCAAAGGGCCAAGGAGCAGTCAACACATTCAATGGAGATGGAGGTACATGTACTTTATCAGCATAGATTTGACATTTGTGACATGTTCTGGAGTGTTGATAGCAATCAGCTTCCATGGTAGACCAATAGTAACCTGCTCTCAAAATCTTCCTTGCCATGGTATGACCACTAGAATGAGTGCCAAAGGTCCTATCATGCATCTCTTCCATAATTTCTGTAGCTTCCTTCTTATCCACACAACGAAGCATAGTTGAATCATGATTACGCTTATACAGAATGCCATTACTCAGAAAGAACTTAGCAGAAAACCTTCTCAGGAACTTCCTATCTTTGACAGATGCCCCTTCAGGGAACTCCTGAGCTTCAAGATAGTTTTTCACTTCATAGAACCAAGGCTTCTCCTCTGCCCCTTCAGTGTCAATCTCATTGCAGTATGCAGGCTTCTCAAATCTATCAATGGTAATCTTGGGAGCTTCATCATCCCAGCTGATCTCAACCATAGATGCCATGGTGGCCAATGCGTCTGCCAACTGATTCTCTCTTCGTGGAATATGTCCAAAAGTAATCTCTTTGAAATGTGGGATCAAAGACAACACATGTTCTCTGTAAGGAATGAGATTATCATGCTTTGTATCCCAATCTCCTTTAATCTGACTTACTACCAGAGCTGAATCTCCATACACCTCAAGGAACTGAATCTTCATATCAATAGCAACTTGCATACCCATGATACATGCCTCATACTCAGCCATGTTATTGGTACAATAGAAACAAAGTCTGGCAGTAATCGGGGTATGACAACCTTCAGGGGAGCTAATCACAACACCAACACCATTACCATGTGCATTGGAGGCACCATCAAAAACCATAGTCCATCGGGATCCTTGTTCAGGTCTGTCATATTGTCCAGGTTCTTTGGTAACAGACATAATGTCTTCATCAGGGAACTCAAAATTCATTGACTGGTAATCATCTACTGCTTGATGAGCCAAATGATCAGCAACAACACTCCCCTTAATGGCCTTCTGAGTAGTATACTGTATATCATATTCCGTCAAGATCATTTGCCATCTTGCAATTCTTCCGGAAAGAGCAGGTTTCTCAAATATGTACTTGATTGGATCCATCTTCGAAATCAACAAGGTAGTATGGGTCAACATATACTGTCTTAGTCGGCGAGCAGCCCATGCCAAAGCGCAGCAAGTTTTCTCGAGCAGTGAGTATCTTGTTTCACAGTCGGTAAACTTTTTGCTAAGGTAGTATATTGCCTGCTCTTTTCGACCAGACTCGTCATGTTGCCCCAATACACACCCCATTGAGTTGTCTAATACTGTTAAATACATAATCAAGGGTCTTCCATCAACTGGTGGCATTAAAATTGGAGGTTCTAGCAAATATCTCTTGATTTCATCAAAGGCAGTCTGGCACTCATCATTCCATTCCATCACCTGATCTTTCTTCAACAACTTGAAGATTGGCTCACAGATGGTAGTTAATTGGGAAATAAATCTTGCAATGTAGTTCAATCGTCCCAAGAAACCTCTAACCTCCTTCTCAGTACGGGGAGCTGGCATCTCTCGTATAGCTTTCACTTTTGCAGGATCCACTTCAATACCTTTTCCACTGACAATGAAACCCAGGAGCTTTCCAGATCTAACTCCAAAAGTACACTTGTTTGGATTTAATCTCAACCTGTATTTCTTCAACCTCTCAAACAACTTGTGCAGATGATCAAGATGTTGTTCTTCATTCTGAGACCTGGCTCTTCATGTGGCTGTATAGCTTTCTCTTCTTGTTGTAACAACCTAGCAAGCTCTACAGGTATTTCACAATCGTCCTCGTTTCCGTCTTCAGTTTGATAGATCGGATTCTCGAAATTGTAATTGGCAATAGTAGAACTGTTATCAACTGGATCCTGAGTGGATGAGGGTCTGCATTTTAGTGACGTGGGTGTGTGTAAGAACACATAGCTGATAAAGCAAAAATAAAAGAAAAAGAAAGACAAGGAACACAATATTTACGAAAACGAAACGTCCACTGATTTTATTGAATGAAGTATGCAAATGAAATGACAACCCGTAACAAGCACACCATTGTGCCCCGGGTAAGGCACATGGCTTGAAAGTTTTAATTGTTCCAGAAATTACAAATTTAAAAACATAACACAGTAATAGTATTTACTCCTGACTAAAGGAGATAGGGATAACATCTTCAGCTTTCCAATTATTGAGTCCAGCACCCACAGTAGGAAAAATCCATGCCTCCAAGTTGTAGTCTTCATCTTGATCTCCCACAGCATTGATAACCCCTTGATTGGTGATACGAACAGCACGAGCACGATGAACAGCCTTCTGGGACTCTTCTTCCACCACAGCTTTTGCATCATTGAGGGAGGCCATTGCCATTGTTGGAGGGTTTCTGATGACCACAGGAACCTTCTTCACAGCAGGAGGAGTCACACAATCCTTAACAGCCCAGGGAACCACTTCAAATGACTGACATGGAGTTTCAATGTATTCACCTTCTACTTCCAGATACTTGAAAGTGTTTACATGGCTGACAAAGTATTCTTCCTCTCCAAAGACAGTAACAACTTTTCCATTTACCGGATATCTCAACTTTTGATGTAATGTGGAGGTCA
Organism: Lathyrus sativus; assembly: GCA_963859935.3. Classification (NCBI taxonomy): domain Eukaryota; kingdom Viridiplantae; phylum Streptophyta; class Magnoliopsida; order Fabales; family Fabaceae; genus Lathyrus; species Lathyrus sativus. Next base: position 49,704,061 of record OZ012741.1, on the reverse strand, counting down.
CAGCACCTGCCCCATGGATCCAGGGACGACCAAGCAGACATGAGTACGAAGGACGAATATCCATCACATAGAATGTAGCAGTAAACACCTGAGAGCCAACCTTGATTGGAAGATCAATTTCCCCATGCACTACTCTTCTAGAACCATCAAAAGCCTTTACCACAATATTACTGGGCTTCAATACCGTATCTTCAGGACTCAGCTTGTTCAGGACTTCCTTAGGCAACACATTCAGAGAGGAACCATTGTCTATCAGCACATGAGACAGGGTAGTGCCCCTGCATTCAATTGAAATATGCAAGGCCCTGTTATGATCCCTCTTGGCAGGGGTCAAGTCAGCATCAGAAAATCCTAACCCGTTGTCATAGGTCAGGTGAGCAACACAATTCTCAAACTGGTCCACAGAAATTGCACTGGGTACATGAGCCATCTTTAGAAACTTGATCAATGACTTGGCATGAGCCTCAGAACATAATAACAGGGAGAGCATAGAAATCTTTGAGGGAGTATGCCCCAGCTGATCAACAATATCATAATCACTCTTGCGAATGATTTTCAATACTTCTTCCATCTGCTTAGAGAGGTCATCAGCAGCTGGCACATCAGTAGATACAGGCTCAATAACAGGACCCTTGCCCCGAGCATCAGTGGTGGAAGTAACAGCAGGAGTAACTGCACTCTTAGAAGCAACTGGAGGAGAGAAGACTCTTCCACTACGAGTGATCTTGCTAGATCCAGCAATATTATCAATGTCAATAGGCATATCAGGTAAAGGCTCCTGCTTGACACCATGGATGTAAACATCAGACCCATAGTGCCAAGGCACAGCTTTGTCAGATGTATAAGAAATAGGACCAGGAGTGGTAATGATCAGAGGAGCTACTCTGGCTTCAGCGACAACTTTCACAGGACCTTCAGCAGTAATCTTGATTGGGCCCTGATGAGTGATTTTAATGGGACCCTTTGAAGTGATTCTTAGTGGTACTTTGTCAACCATGTCAACCTCTTCAATCTTCTTACCCCGAGTCAGATGATCCACCATACTTTCTACAGATGCTGGTCTTCTTTCAAACACTATGGTATATTTATCCATGAGACGTTGAATCCCATCTCTCAAAATGAAGCAACTATCCGGCTTATAGGTACAATATAGACAATCTTCATGACAACCTGGAAAGATCCCAGCTTGTACTAACCTCTTTTTGATAACAGACAATGGTGTGCTCAACTCCATAACCGAATAGACATGCAGATCTTCATCAATATCTTCATCAATGGCGTTGACAGTCTTCTCGTGATTTGGCATTGGAGCGGTAATCACATTTGGAGTACCTGGTGGATCAAACTCAACTTCTCCAGCATCAATCATATCTTGAATTTTGTTCTTCAAGACCCAGCAGTTATTAGTATCATGTCCTGGACAGTTTGAATGATATGCACATCGTGCATTGGGATTGTACTTGGGAGATGTAACATTGGGATTCTGAGGAGCCTCCCTCAGGGTAATAAGTTCAGCCTTCAACAAATGTTGTAATGCCTGAGCCATTGACATGTTGATCTTCGTGAACTGTCTTCTAGCCCTCTGTTGGTTGCCTTGAGGCTGCTCTGTTGTTGCAGAAGTTGGATTTGAAATATGAACTGCACTAACAGACTGATGCCTTCTGTTACGATCAGGCTGACCATACACAGCATTAGATTCTTTCTTCCCAGTGGGAGGCTTCTTTGCAGCACCTGATGAAGAAGTGCCCACTTGGATCTTACCACTCTTGATACCATTCTCTACTCGCTCTCCTGTCATGATCAACTCAGTGAAGCCAGATGATGAGCTTCCAATGAGATGACTGTAAAACGGACCATTCAGCGTACACATGAACATATCAACCAACTCCCTATCAGTCAAAGGGGGTTGAACTCTTCCAGCTAAGTCTCTCCACTTCTGAGCATACTCCTTAAAGCTTTCTTTGGCACCCATAGACATGCTTTGAAGCTGCATGCGAGTGGGGGCTAAGTCAGCATTGTATTGATACTGCTTGTAGAAAGCTTCAGCAAGGTCATTCCAATCTCTGATGTTGACACTCTCCAACTGATAATACCACTCTAACTGAGCTCCAGATAAACTCTCTTGAAAGAAATGGATCCACAACTTTTTATCAGCAGTGTGGGGTTGAATTCTTCTGACATAAGACCTCAGATGCAATTTGGGACAAGAGACCCCATCATAGACAACAAATGTAGGAACTTTGAACCCAATGGGTATGACCACCCCAGATATCAAGCTCAAATCCTCAAAATCCAGCCCAGATGATTTCTGTAATTCCATAGCATCCATTCTATCCACCAGCATCTTGAATTTGTCTTCGTTAGGCTCATGGTAGTAGTTAGCCTCAGAATCAGAGTCCCCCATAGTGTTGTGGAGACTGCCTCTCTCCTGCTCAGATTCTTCAGATTCATAGTCTTCAACCTGTTCCTTGGTCTTGGCAGGACCTTTGAACCTTCTTCCCATGTTGAGCAACCCAGCAGACCTTCTAGCCTTCTTAGTCTTCTTGGCCAGCAGTGTCTTCAATTCATCCTGCCCCTTGGATAGGTTCAGGATCAGCTCTTGGAACTGTGCATTCTGTGCCTGGAGATCCTTAACTGATTGTTCAAGAGCCATTGCTGAAATAAACAGCGAGAAGATGAGAAACCTGTGCACAATTATAGACCTGTGATGCAATGATATGGGAATGCATATGCAATGTTTTCAAGGACCGTAGGATTTAAATTTGCTTAAACAAACAAGAAAGTAACTTTTTATTAGTAATAACTTGTTTTGCCTTTTAGGCTTACAAAAAATGAAAACGAAATAAGTACAAAAGATGGGGTTTTAAGTCTCCCATGGACGTTTCCTCTTTGTGTTGAGGTATGAGTTGAGGTTTCGTTCCTCATGAAGTAGCTTTGTTAGCTCTAGGATCCTTGCTTGGCTTGCTTTGTAATGAGCCTCGAAAGTATCCCTTTGCTCTTTCAGTTGGATCCATGATCTCTGCAAGTCTTCCATATCAGTAGGCATGTCTGGGTGAAGGATGGTATAAGCTGTGTCTCCTTCAGCAACAGGTTCCATGGTAACTGGTAGGATGGCAGGATATGGCATCATGAGTGTCTGAGCACGAAATCGTACCCATCTGAGATAAGCCTCCATAGGAATGGTGTACTTAGGCTCCAGTGTCTTGCTGTCAATCCTGTTTACCTTTCCCCAAGCTCGTATGAATCTCTGACGGTAACCCTGAAGATCGCTGTCGTAGTCAAACACAATGCCCTAAATCAACATGTCATGTGGACCATCGCTCCGGGCGTAACCAAACTGTCGTAAAGCTAGAGATGGGTTGTAGGTGATGCCTCCTCTTATGCCTAGAAGTGGCACCTTAGGAAACTCCCCACAACGGTCAATGATGGTGACATTCTCCATAGATCTGGAGCACCAATGGATGTCTGAGTGAGAAAGTGACATGATCCTCTTGGACCATCTGAACCCTTGCTCATTCTTCATTACTGGGCGAGGAAGGTGAGAAATAAACCACCTAGAAAGTAAAGGTATGCAGCACATCAAAGTTCCTCTTGCCCTTGTAGTACGGGTGTGAAGAGAATGTAGGATGTCTCCAAGTAAGGTAGGCACTGGATTGTGACTCAGGAATATGTTGATGGCATGAACGTCTATGAACTGATCAGGGTTGGGGAACAACACTAAGCCATAAATCAATAAGGCTAAGATCTCCTCAAAAGCATCGTAGCTCATAGCCTTCAAGAACATTTGAGCTTTATCCACTAATACCTTGGCAAGAATACCTTTAACTCCACTTCTCGTCTCTAGAACAATGTCAGACTTCTTCAGATGTAGAGCTGCAGCAATAACTTCTGGTTTAAGCTCCTTCTCTAAGCCTGTGAATGGCTTCTGATCAAGAACAGGGATACCCAGAAGTTTAGAGAACTCCTCCATGGTTGGAACTAACTGATAATCAGGAAATGTAAAGCAATGGTGTTTAGGGTCAAAGAACTGAAACAGCACACTCATCATGTCTTCACTGAACCCTGAAGTAACTAGATCCAATAAGTGACCATGTCTCTTGTTGAACTGGGAATGATCAGGCACTAGGGAAACCAACTCCTTGAGCTTAGCAGGTATCCCTACAAAGTTGATCCTGATGGTGTTTCTACGAGCAGAAGCCATGACCTGCAACAAAGAACAAAGATAAATCCTTTGGTCCTTGAAATGGTTAGGGAAAATGATATGCTTATGATGCATGATGATGTCATGATGTCATGCTCAATCACAAACATGTGGCACACACAAACAAGTCACACCATAGCCCTAGGTTTAAAGGCTTGCATGAGGTTCAAAGGCAAGTACCCTCCCCTGAAGTTAGATGGTTCATCCTGTCCTACAAAAGTAACCAGGTTCTAAGGGATCTCAATATCATTGATCCTTCACAAGGGTGGTTGTTCAGAAGGCAACTTACTTGCCAACCAAAACCCTCCAAGTTTAAGATCTCAATGAGCGTAGTATCGAGTGTCAACCAATTTCAGTCTGCACCAAAGCCGGTTACCTCACTACTTTCTAAAGGCCAAGATGAGTTAACTAGGGTTCTAAAAGTCAGTTAGTGCATTGACAACATATGGCAGCCTCAATATTATCCTCAACTTGACTTAAGGAATATAAGCACCAACCAAGAAGTCGCACTAACTATGGCCACCAGATCAACCGTATCGATATACGTCGTACAGTCTCCTTGGTCTATTGCCATTTACCTAAGGTACACTAGATCCGGGTTAGGACCTTTCACACATAAGAGCACCCCAACAATATAATAATAAAGCAAACAAGGCAAACAATTTAAAGTGATCTTAATTCCTAAGGGTACCCCTCTTAAATAGATCCCCAGCAGAGTCGCCAGTTCTGTAACCCGGTGAACTGACTTTAAACAATGTTGCGGATAGCAAGAGTCGCCACCGACTTTTATTTTATCCATAAGGAAAGGTTATAAAAGAACAGGAAAGACCTTAGAGAATATTTTGGGTCCGGGGGGTAGGTTATGAAAAGGGAAGGTGTTAGCACCCTTTTCATCCATGGTTATCCATGGGCTCTTAGGTACTTAAGCTCACTTTTGAATTGTTTTGAAAGTGTAGTGTGTGAATAGCAAAAAATTTCAGAATAGTTTAATAATAATCCGTGTATGGATGTGAAAAAAACTTGTTTGAAAATTTTGTTGGAAATTTGTTTAAGTGTGGAAAAGTTTTGAAATGAGCAAGTATCTAGGAGTAGTCTACCCTAATGTTTTAAGGTCTTTCTTATTCTTTATCCTTTCCTTAGTAAGACTATCCCTACTAAAATGGAGTAGGTAGTCCTTACTTTGGATGTTAAGGGACATGTGAGGGACAATTGGATTTTTGAAGGCCATTGTGGGGTGTAATAAGCAAACTGGAGGGACTATCATCATTTTTCGAAAGGGACTCGATTCGTAAAGGCAACCATAAGGGACTTTGATGATTTTCTATTTGAGGGACTTGCTTTATACACCCCACTTAACCATTATTCGTAGGCAACTTGAGGGATATCCTTAGGAAGTGAGACGGCGATTAAAATCGACTTACGTGTGTGACGTGTTTATTTTAATTATCTTTATTTAAAAGTGATCTAAATTTATTTTAATATTACATACAGGTTGTTACACTCCCTAATTACTAACCATAATAATAATTAAATAATTAAACAACTTTACATCCAAGAAACAATTACAAAATAATAAGCAAAATAATTAAATAGCAAAGATAAATAAAATATAAATAGGCAATAATAAATAATAAAGGGGGTTAATTCTAAGTTTACTCGGCAAGACATCGCATCTTGTGCCTACGTATCCTTACGGGAGTGGAATCAGAGTAATCGTAGTTCCCCTCAAAAGGGAGGTTAGAGACTTCTTGACTGTGGTCAAGGTCTCACGGGGAATAAACGCATCTTAAGGACACGCTTACGTGGAGTGTAGGAACTCCAAATCTCTACGTTGAAATGTTAAGTTGTAATTAGGGTTAAATTAGGGATTCCACGGCGGGAAACCCTAAAATGAGCGTGGCGGCTCTTTGACCTAATGCTAGGGGTAAAATTGTAATTTTGTCCACGGCGAGACATGTATGAAAATTTAGGGTTTGTAAGGTGAAAGGGTTTGAAGTTGAGGACTATTGGCGCGGCGACCAAAAGCTAGACCTAACCTTCGGATGTGTGCAATGTGACAGAAATAATGGTAAACGCGTGAGATAATTGAATTGCAAACAGAGAGATAATGTCATAATTTAAACCATGCAAGCAGAAATTTAAAGGCAGAATTTAAAGAGCGATTGTTAAGTTCGCGAGGTTACATGAGAGGAGCAGATACAATATGATAATGAAATTTGAATTGAACAATAATAAAATAAAATAAATAACGGTTCTAGTTATTATAAAAAAAAAAGATTTTAGTTATTATTTTAAATTTATCTAAAAAAAAAAAAGTTTTTCTTAAAAATAATAGGTTTTCATATTAATTTGGAAAAGATGTTAATGTTATTTATTTTAAAAAACAGATTTTTATATTATAACAAGTTTTAATAAATTAATGATAACAATAATAATAATAATAGTAATTATAATGATAATAATGATAATAATAATAAATAATGATAATAATAATACTAATAATAATAATAATAATAATAATAATAATAATAATAATAATAATAATAATAATAATAATAAAGCAATAATGAATTTTAAATGTGCCAAATAACCCAACAATGTTGCTAACGCAGAAATGCGCTCATCACAACCAGATCTAAATCGGACGAAACAAAATTTATCGCAAAGAAAAAGAAATTAAGCAAAAAATAGTATTATTGCTCACACAAAAATGCGATCATCGCAACCAGATCGAACTAACACAAATGTCACGCGTCATGCACACAAATGTGCAAACATCGTATCGACATAATTCGATCAAAAATTATTCTTATATATATATATATATATATATATATATATATATATATATATATATATATATATATATATATATATATATATATATATATATATATATATATATATATATATATATATATATATATATATATAACCTCTAACAATTTAAAAATTATATATATAAACGTAACAGTAATAGATGAAGAAAAAGAAATAACGGTAATAGATGAAGAAAAAGAAATAACGGTAAAGATGAAGAAAAATAAACAACAGTAATAGATGAAGGAAAAGAAATAACGGTAAACGATGAAGAAAAAGAAACAATAGTAATGGATGAAGAAGAAAACTAAATAACGGCAAACGGCACTCACTCCTCTTAGGTTTTTTTCATTCTCCCCCTTTTTTCCAACAAGGCAACACACGTATATATAGGGAACAAATTAGGGTTAACACCAAATTGTCAATAATGTCCCTAAAGCCCATTTTAAAGCCCAAACTAAATAATTAAAAAATAAAATTTAAATAATTTAAAATAATTAAAATAAACTTAAAATAAAAACTAATAATCCTATTGATTCCTAAAATCAAAAATATTATAACAAGAACAAAATTTTTTTCAATATTTTTTATTTTATGATTTTTTGGATATTTTTATGAATAATTTAGAAAAAAGTGAAAAAAATAATATTTTAAAAAATGATTTAATTAAAATACGAAAATAATAATTAAATAATAATAAAAACTATTTTTGTTATTTTTTTTAATGAAAGATAGAAAAATTTAGAGTAAAAATAATAAAAAAACAAAAAAAAAGTGACAAAGGTGAGATTCGAACTCTCAACCTCTCACACTCATAACTCCTTACACATGTCCTCCTGCCAATTGTGCCATTTTTACTTTTTAGAAAAAAAATGCATGCCATATGATATTTACCTGCAAAAAGTCAAACGACTACACAAATTTGTTAGTAATTGATTAAATGCAATAAAAATGCAATGAAATGCGACGACAAATCTTAGGGCAAAATTTGGGGTATTACAATTATTATGATAATATTTCTCACCCAACCTCTCTTTGATGTTGGCAAAAAAAATCATGAAGTTTGACTTTGGTTTGACCACAGTTGACCTCAGTTTGACTTTTTAACTGCATTGACTGCTTTTGACTTATCTGATCATCTGACTGAGCAAACTTTTGAGAAAAGTCTTGAAACTTGACATGGGGGTTCTTATACACATATAAGATGTTATGAAGCTCACTTGAAGTCTTGGAAGTCCATTTAGCCTGATTAAAGTCAAAACCCTAGTTTTGGATGCACTGCTTAGGAGGTGCATTGTCTGAGGGAATTGTCAACTCTTCTGACCAATTGTGAACTTTGTGAACCTTGTGAATCTTCATAAGATATCTTGTGATACTCATGGGAGGTATTGTGAAGCTTGTGAACCTTGTGAACATCATGAAGTGGCTTTGTAGACCTCATGACCTTTAGGAAAGCTTTGTAAACATTGTGAATCTTGTGAACCTTGTGAATCTTCATAAGATATCTTGTGATACTCATGGGAGGTATTGTGAAGCTTGTGAACCTTGTGAACATCATGAAGTGGCTTTGTAGACCTCATGACCTTTAGGAAAGCTTTGTAAACATTGTGAATCTTGTGAACCTTGTGAACCTTCAAGAAGCAACCTATGGACTTCATGAACCTCATGAAAGGTCTTGTAGATGTTGAGAAGTTTGTGAACCTTGTGAACCTTCAAGAACACAAAGTCTTGTATTGTGAGGGCAAATTTTGGGGTGCAACAGTTTGCGGTAGAACAAAAATAATTTTGACAGACAATCCCGAAGGATAAAATGAATTGGATTTGTTTGAAATTTTTAACAGAAGTGAATTGATTTTGTTTGAGATTTGTATTTCACTAAAGTCTATGACATAAGCACGAATGCTTCGTAAGGTCTCCACCAGACGGGACGTATGCTAAACACTCTAGAAGAAATAATGAGAGACTCCACACTCAACATTTCCTATATACTTAAGGCTCGTTGATCATAATACTCATCGTATTTATTAATTATTTTAATTTTGTTTAAGAGAGAGGAAAGAGACTCAAAGAGAAAAGAAAAATCTAAGGGGGACTTACCTATATGTTATCATGCACTATGGAACTATAGTTGAGGAAAAAAAGGAAGGTCTACCTAATGTTATCATACAGAGATGGAACAAAGATTGAGGTTGAAAGGGAATACCCTAATGTTGTCATGCAAATGATTGAGAGCCTAATATCTATCCTACTCCAAACTTAATCAGAAATTAAGTTGGACTAGGAGCCTTAAGGGAGTATGTGATCAAACACAAGTAAATATTATACAACTCAATCTCAAACAACAAATAGGAATCCAAAACTCAAAGGAGAAGAAAAGAGATGAAGATAAGAAGGATGTCAAAGCACCACAAGGTAAGAAGAATCAACCAATTCTTAAGTGCCAAACACCAAGGTTAAAATCAAAGTATGCTTAGCATATGAATCAAAACATCAAAGATGGATAAAGCAAACAATCAACATACACATTTTAAATCATCACCAAACATGATCAAAGTGTTTACACATTAAATTTCAAATAGATAAGCAAATTCAAACAAAGAAGTGCACAAGTAAACTTGTCTTAGAGTCATATTCAAGCACTGTTAATCAGCATACAAAGACAACATGAGTCAAGCAAGAAAATAATCAAGCAAAGTCAGAACTCACATCACATCATGATCAATTCATTTCAAAGATAAAAAGAGAAGCACAACACCATCCAACATAAACCACAACAAAGACTATGCATTTGTAAATCATTATCTCATGAAAAATAAGTCACAAATGGTTCAAGTAATAAACTTAAGGCATGGTATCAATATGAGGCAATAGCATGAACATGAATGTCAATTCAAACATCAACTCATGGGTAACAAGAAGAATCATCAAGGATCATGTTCAAAACATGCACCACAACTAGGTAAGCATCCACCATTATCATCTTCAAAAGAAGGAAAGTATTCAAGCAAGGTATAAAGACCAAATGATCAAGTGAACATCAAAACATGAAGGTCAAAATCATACTCAAACAAATAAATTGAAAAACAACTCCAATATATCAAGCAAGTTCAATAAGAAACATATTCAAATCATGAACAAGAAACTAGACAATCATCAACTCAAGTCATCCATAAAAAGAAATAAATGGTCATGTGAGGCAAGCAAGAAAAAATGATCATACAATGGACATCTAAACATGAAGGCCAGAACCTCAAACAAGTCATTTAAGTCACACAAGAGTCATTTACATCAAAAGATCATACAAGAAAACAATCTCAAACAACTAGGTCAAAGGTAACCAAAAATTATGCTCAAAACATCATGAAATTGAAAATTCAACTAAAAAAAGATAAATGGCCAAATAAATGTGAATCCAAAACACTAATTCAAGTTAAGACAATCAAGATTAATCATGAAAAAGATCCCAAAAGGATTCCATAAATGCATCACCAAATCAAGTTAAACAAACTCATGTAGGTCACTAATCGAGTATGCATCGAGGATCAACTAAAACCAAATAAGAACCAATCGAAAATTAATCATCAAAGCATCAAAACAATCCTCAAATACTTATAAATGATGTGTCAAAATATTCTAGAAAAATTGGTTCAAGAAGGAAATTAAAAGGCATTAAGAAATCAAACCCTAAATCAAGGGTAAACATGGAAAACAACCTCTCAATTAAATCCAAATAAAATAGTAAAATTATTTGAAAAATAAAATAAAAAAGGTGAAAAATATTTCAAGACATCCAACAATCAGAAACATATTTTTTCAAATATTTTAAAAATGATTTTAACTATAAAAAATAAAATAAAAATGAAAAAGAAAAGAAAAAATAAAATAAAATAAAATGAAAAAGGAGAGGGGGTGCAGGAGCAATATCCAAATGAACTGAGTTTGTGTTAAATGGCGCGTTGGGCCATAAAAGGTAGGGTGCATATAACAAAATGCTAGGCCCAATGCACAATCATGATTCAAAAAATAAATAAAAAACATAACACACGTGCAATTTAATAAAACACATAAGCACCACGTAAGCTCCACGCAGGCAAGGTCAGAGATTCAACGTAACACACAATCAAACGCCGGACCACTGACTCCAATCGTCTTCTCGGTCGCCCTCGCCAGAGCTGACTTCAAATCTTACCAAACACACACAAACCCATATATCATCTCAAGGGAAAATTCATGGAGAGCACGAATCTGGCATCAGAGTTCATTCATAACAACTCTATCATGGTTAAATCATGGCATGAAAAAATGGTACATGTTCTACAACTTGCTTGAATCAAGACAAAAATGCATCAAACATTGCCTACAATGATTTAGGGCTTCATATATAACAACAACCATTCTATTGCATGCATATCATGTGAGAAAAATGGAAGAGAAGAATACCTAACGGAGAAAGTCGGTTGCCCCTTGATTTGAGCTTAAACCACTTCAGAAATCTCTCCAAAAGCTATATCAACCTTCTTTGAGTGTAGATCAAGTGAGAGATAAAGGAAAACTTGAAGAAACTTGGTAGCTCTAATTTGAAGATTTTGAATGAGAATGAGAGCTCTCCTTGATCTGAATCTTGTGTAGAATGAAATGGTAAGGTGATTTTAGGGTTTTAGAGGTTATATATTGTGATTGGCATGTAAGAGGAGAGTGATATCAATTGAAAAGTTTGTTAGAGTGGGTTTTGAAAATTTAATGTTTTTTTTTAAGGTGGAATGAGAACACACGAGTTATGCACATGGGATGATCATTTGTGTGAGTCTTGTGAGTGGAAATGAGAGCATGGAGGGAGTGTGATTCTGAGGCACGTGAGAAAAGAGTGTGATAAAAGTTTGTTGCAAAAATTTTTCTTCACTTTTTTGGAAAAATAATTCAAATATGGTGCATGAAATATATGTGTGTGTGTGTGTGTGTGTGTGTGTGTGTGTGTGTGTGTGTTTGTGTTTGGCTACTTTTGGCAAGGTTAATTGATGATGATGTGTGTAGAATGTATGCACAAAAGTATGCTGCAAGAAACTTCAATAAAGTGCCACATGATGATGCCCTAAGATCAAGTATACATGGCCATCTCTCCTTGATCATAACTTGGTGAATTTGGCTCTACTTGATGCATTCTTGTGATCAAAGGAAAGCTTGAAGCATGGTGAGAAAGTGTCATGTTGAAAGGAAAATGAATAGAAACTTGGAAGGTTGTGAAAAAGAGTCTTGAAGTCATGCAATCAAAACTATCCAAGATACTTGAGAAAATTCTAAGTTAAAAATGTGCTTTGCCAACTTTGAAACACCAACTTTGCAACATCATAACTTAGGGAGTTTTCCTCCAATGTAAGAGTTCTTTACATAAAAAGAAAGCTTAGAAGAATCTCTAAAACCTTCATTTTGAAAATATTTTTAATTGAAGCTTGGATCATGAAGGAAATTGCCATTGGAGTTAGCTTCAAAATCTGCCTAAAAACATGCTAAGTTTGGCAACTTTGTGACACCAACTTTGGAGCATCATAACTTGAGTTCTAGGGATTCAAATGATGAGTTCTTGGAATCATTGGAAAGCTTAGAAGATGGTTAACAAATTTTATATTGGAAGGAAAATGAGATTGAAATTAGATCATCAAGAAAAATGGACTTGAAAACATGCTCCTCAAACTGAGTTTCCACACTTGGAAAAAATTCTAAGTGTTGAAACTTGAATTTCACTTTTCCTCCAAATTTACCTCTCCATATGTCTTAATCTAGACATCTTTTGGACTTACTTTCTTCTACAAACTTGTAGTTCGTGATGCCCTCTTCAATTTAATTACAAATTTGCCTCATTTGAATAAATGACGAGGAAGTTATGAATCTTGCAAGATAGGTACAATTTCTGATTTTAATACTTAGAAAATTCCAACAAAACCCTAATTTTGTTAAATCTCTTTATTTTATGATTCTTCTTGAGTCTCCTTGATCAAACTTCATAATAAAACTTGTGATGACTTGAAATTCCCATGATTGACCAAAAACTCAAGAGTTTGACTTTGTGAGGCCACAATTGACTTTCTTGATCATATGAAACCCTAATTCTGTTTCCATTTACTGAGGCCTAAGCAATGACTTGTGATGAAACATGTTACATGTAGGGAACCCTTGGGATGAATATTGATCTATAGAAACAAGATTTGCTGCAAGAATCAATCATATGAGGCCTTTGATCAAAACCCTAGTTCAGGCACAAAAGACAGGAGAGTGTGATCAATGCTTGAAAACCCTAATCCAGACGATTGCGTGAGGTTATTGAGAATGCCTTGGTGAATAAAAGGACTTATTAACTTAATAATAACATGATGTTGAGATTATCTCCTTATTGCTCGCTTTGAGAAACACCTCCTCCTCTTGAGAAAAGTCAAGAAACCTTGATCCCCTGCCTTAGGAACCAATAAAATGCATAAACAAAGATGCAAGTAAAATGAAGCATGAGCCAAAAATGTTAAAGAAAAGGAGAGAAAATTTTGGGGTGTTACAGCTGCCCCTATTCAATTGGCTTGAACCTAAAGGTATGAAGGAAACGGTGTTCAAACATACAAGGTAAATGGGGATTGAATACAAAAAGAACCACGAAGATTTGCACACTGTGGGGAAAGAAAAAAAGTAAAGTGATAGGGTGTCAGCCGAAGGTGGACTTAAAAAGGAATATACAAACTAGAAAAGAGATTGTTGGCTGAAGGCAGACTTAAAACAAAGGATACCAACCAAAATTTGGAATTTAAAAGGAACGCTGACCAAAGGCAAACTCACAACAATTTAACAAAGGTTTTCCAGCCGAAGGCGGACTCACAACAAACGATACCAACCAAAAGTTGGATTTTAAAAGGAACACTGGCCAAAGACGGACTCACATCAAAGGATACCAACCAAAAGTTGGAATTTAAAAGGGATGCTGGCTGAAGGCGGACTCACATTAAAGGGTACCAACCAAATGTTGGAATTTAAAAGAAAGTCGGCCGAAAGCGGACTCACATCAAAGGGTACAAACCAAAATTTGGACTTTAAACAGAATACCAACCAAAAGTTGGAATTAAAAGGATACCAACAAAAAGATGGAATTTAAAAGAAATGCTGGCCGAAGGCGGACTCACATCAAAGGGTACCAACCAAAAGTTGGAATTTAAACAGAATACCAACCAAAAGTTGGAATTAAAAGGATACCAACCAAAATTTGGAATTAAAAAAAACGTCGGCCGAAGGCGGACTCACATCAAGGATACCAACCAAAAGTTAGAATTCAAAAGAACACCAACCAAAAGTTGGAATTTAAGCAGAATTATAGGAAGTAGAATCAACAGACTCATGACCAAAAGTAAAGAAAAGATGACTCCGCTGGGGATAGAGAAATCTATACAGACAACTCTGCAGGGGTAAGTATCAGATAATTCCTCTAAAAAGAAACACAAATAGGATGAACAAATCCATTGCTTGGGTTATAAAGTTAAACGATATCTCTTGAGTTATGCCACTTTCTGCTGGAAAAAGGTTAGGCAAAGGGAAAAGGGGTACCAAACCTGGCTTATGCTTTGAATGCATATGTTTGAATTTTTCTATGGCGTAATGCTCCATACGAAATGGAAATGCTACATATTTGGAGGATGCAATGCAGTAATGCTTATGATATGCAAAATGACACTCTACCAGGAGAAGTGCTAAAAAACCAGAAACAAATTCCATTGGGGAGAACAACTGAATTGCCTTCATGGTCATAATCTCTGTCGAAGAAAACCAACTGAACACCATTCTATCGGAATGTATGAATAACAAACATCTGCTGAGGAAACATCCTAGGGATTTTGATGAAGAAATGTGACAATGACAATTGGGCTTTGAACCTGTTGGGGATATCAACCACTACTGGTTTACTCTTGCTGATGAAATCAATAACCAACTCTGCTTAGAAAGAATAAATAACAATGACCACCCCGCTAGGGGACAATACTGGGCCTACTCCTCTATTGGGGAACCGCCGTCTACCCTTACTCTTCTGGGGAGAAAGCAATACCATTGCTGGAGATGCGAGCATGCTCAGGAAGCACAAACAAACCGCTACTATCCTATATGGGGAAGCAAACTTCTGGACTCTCGCTGGGGAGAATAATCAGAAATTTCATAGTGCTCTGATGAGGATGACAAAAATTTAGCAATCTCTGTCGGGGAGAGAAACTCTATTGGAGCAGAGATATCACACCATCCAGCAAACACATAACAAACAAAAAGAATGTCCTACGGGCAACATGGAAGCCTCAGTCACCACCCGCGACACTCGAAACTTAAGAAATTTTCAATGTTTTTAACATGTTTTGCAAAGCTTTAATGTTTTCACATGCAATGTTCCCTAGAATATCGGACGTTTTTGCAAACAAAAAGTAAAGTAAAAACAAAATGGACAAATTTTGAATGAATTGAAATTTTATTGATTGAATTGGCCTGTAAATAGGCATTTACATCAGAAGGCAATTCCTAAAAAGAGGTAATTGCACAAAAATAAAAAGAAAATACATAGATTAACAATGTGGAAACAGATTTCCATCAATTTTTTATTTAGCTATGACTCGTATGTCTTCGACGCTCTCGAATACTTTGCCTTCTTAAGAGACTGATTGGACTAATTCCTATCCTTCTAGTATAAATCTTGTAAGGTACCAAATCAGCCTGGCGAGTCTTCCATTCTCCCTTAATTTGATTGATCACGAGAGCGGAATCACCGTACACATCAAGATTCTTGATCCTCATATCAATGGCCTCTTCCAACCCCATGATGCACGCTTCATACTCTGCTTCATTGTTTATACAACTAAATGTCCATCGAGCAGTGAAAGGGATATGAGAACCCTTAGGAGTTGTAATAATTTCCCCGGTTCCATTTCCATACGCATTAGCGGCCCCATAAAAAATTAACCCCCACTAGGATCCAATTTAAGGCCCTTCATCAGGAAACGATTCTTCACAATCTTTGGCTTTCATATACATAATTTCCTCATTAGGAAATTCAAACCTCGCCGATTGATAATCTTCAATTGGTTGTTGAGAGAGATATTCTAACAGAACACTTCCCTTGATGGCTTTCTGGGAAATATATTAGATATCGTACTCTATCAAAACCATTTGCCAACGGGCAATCCTTCCTGTAAGTTGGTGTGTGCTATCTGCAAGTATACGAAGTACGTCAGAGTAATAAAAGATTATTGATCCCACAAAGACCAATTTATATATATCAATTACTATTGTTACGGTGTTTATCTAAAGCTAATGAAAACAGAGAGTATTTCGTGCAGACAAAATTAAAAATTAAGAAATGGATTAAAATTCAGAATAAAGGCATACTAGAATGTAATTCTCATCGTTCTTACAGTACTCCTATTGTCTAGGTAGTAATACTTAAGGGGCAATATTTTCTTCCTTGAAAAAGAGTTCATTAAAATCAACAAGACCAAAGAAAAATCTTCTTACTAAGCCTCGATCCAAGCAACGGTTCAGGTCAATAAGGGTGTAACTACAATATGGGGCCAGGTGAGTTAATTTCGGTACGAGACCTAAGGCATAAGCTATGTGTGTCACCGTACCTCCCACATGGATGGGTCCTTTTGAAGATACGACTGTTAAGCTAAGGTTGTCCATCAGGAAATTCCCATTGGCTATAGGACGTGAATGAGAGGTGCAAAAGATCATAAGGATCTCTTCGGTGCTTACATGGTTTTCGGTTTCGGTTTTACCAAAGAAGGTTTGAGCTAGAACTATTTGGAAGTACCTAAAGGCGGGGTTATGGATCCTGTTTGACAGTTGGGTCAAAGGATCAGGGCCTCCTCCACCGGTGATTTGACTCCAGAACTTATCTAACTCATCTCGCATAACATTTACTTCAGATATATCATGTATGGCATCTAGGCCATGTTGAAATCCTAACAGTTTAGCAAAATCCTTGTGGTTGAGAATATATTTCTTCCCAAATAGTCTGAAATTGATATGTCCTCTTTTGAATCCTATATTAGCATAGGGTTCATAGATGAGAGAACTGAGAAATTCCAGGGTTAGATTCCTAAATGTGACATTAATGGCATCAGAATACTCTTCACATTGTAGTTGGTGGTTGAGGTATCTCACACTGTCCTCAAGACCTAAGGTTTCAAAGCAGTTGAAGTTAGGGTATCTTGTTAGGAGCATGGATCGCTCAGAAAGGATCACAAATCGTTTCCTCTGTTTATCATCCCTGAATACAACATGCATATCATCCTGGTTCTGCATCCTGAAAAACAATGTTAGTGGAGAGTGATGGGATCTGAGACCTGAAACATAAACGACACACAAGTTAGTCTTGTAAAGTAAATAATAACTATATATAATTCAACTTTGACAATAAAAATAAAAATAACAAGGAAATAAAAATGGTCGTGGGTTGCCTCCCATGCAGCACTTGTTTAACATCGGTAGCTCGACGATTCTAGAATTAATTGGTAGGTGTGGTAATGGGTGGTTCGATCAGAGTGTGACCAGAGTAATACGTAGGGATGTCTCCTCCATAATAGTGTTTCAACCTTTTTCCGTTTACTATAAAGGGACTACAGGAATGATTTCGGATTTCTACTGCCCCAGACCTCAGGACTTTGGTGACCTCATAAGGGCCAGTCCATCTTGAGTGTAACTTACAAGGGAACATACGCAATCTAGAGTGAAAGAGAAGTACAGGGTCGCCTACGTTAAATTCTTTCTTAACAATCTTTTTTTCATGCCATGCTTTAGTTCTTTCTTTATATATAATGACATTTTCATAAGCATTGTGACATAGTTCTTCTAGTTTATGAATGTCGAGAATGCGTTTGTCACCGGCTGTTAAATAGTCCATATTAAGGGTCTTGATGGCCCAATAGGCTTTATGTTCTAACTCAAAGGGTAAGTGACAAGATTTTCCATAAACCAACTGGTATGGGGTTGTTCCTATAGGAGTCTTGAAAGCGGTCCTGTAAGCCCACAATACTTCTTGTAGTCTTAGGGACCAATCTTTTCTAGATATTGAAACAGTCTTTTCTAAGATTTGCTTAATCTTCCTATTTGACACTTCTACTTTCCCACTGGTTTGTGGATGGTAGGGTGTCCCTACTATATGTTTAACTCCACATTTATTTAAAAGTTTATCGAATATTCTTGATATGAAGTGTGATCCGCCATCGTTTATAACGAGGCAAGGTACTCAAAATCTAGGGAATATGTAGTTTTTGAATAATTTTATGACTACTCGAGTATCGTTGGTAGGTGAAGCAACAACTTCTATCCATTTAGATACGTAGTCAACAACTACTAAGATGTACTTGTTTCCCATCGATGATGGAAAGGGTCCCATAAAATCTATTCCCCAAACATCGAAGAGTTCTACTTCTTGGATATTTTGTAAGGGCATTTCATCACGTCTTGAGACATTACCAGTGCGTTAAACCGGTCACATCTGACAATATAGGCATGGACGTCGCGCCATAACGTCGGCCAGAAAAGGCCAGCTTGAAGGATTTTTCCGCAAGTCTTAGATGTGCCTGCATGTCCACCATAAGGTGCAGAGTGACAATGTTTGATTATGTTTTCTACTTCCTCTTCTAGGACACAACGACAAAATATTATGTCCGTGTATCTCTTAAATAGGAGCAATTCATTCCAATAAAAGTGTTTCACCTCATGAAAGAACTTCTTCTTCTGTTGGTAGTTAAGATCATGGGGTATGATATCGGCAGCTAAGTAGTTTACAAAATCGACGTACCATGGTACGTTTGTAATTTCTAGGGCATTTTCAAGGTTTAATTCTAAGTGGAGGTCATGATCATTGTTATGATTGGCTCTAACTGCTGCTATAAGTCTATCGTAAATAAAATCATCGTTTATCGGGATATGGTTTGGTTTTAAGTATTCTAGCCTCGAAAGGTGGTATGCAACCACGTTCTCAGTGCCTTTCTTATCCCGGATCTCTAAGTCGAATTCTTGTAGCAATAGGATCCAACAAAGTAATCTAGGCTTAACATCCTTTTTTCTTAATAGATATCGGGTAGCAGCGTGATCCGTGTAAACAATAATCTCTGCTCCGATTGGATAAGATCAGAACTTGTCAATATCAAAACCTACTGCGGGGAGTTCTTCTTCGGTTGTGGCATAATTAAGTTGGGCGACGTCTAGTGTTCTACTAGCGTAATAAATTACATGATGTTTCTTATCTTTCTTTTTCCCTAAAACAGCACCAACCGTGTAGTCGCTTGCATCGCACATGATTTTGAAAGGTTGATTCGAATTGGGAGGTGGCATAATAGGTGCGGAGATTAGCACTTGTTTAAGGTGTTTGAAAGCTTCAATACATTTATCATCAAAATTGAACTCAATGTCTTTCATAAGGAGCTTTGTTAAGGGTTTGGTTATTTTGGAGAAGTCATTAATGAAGCGTCGGTAGAAACCGGCGTGTCCAAGGAAACTTCGAATCTCTCAAATTGTTTTTGGTGGTTTGAGGTTTTCTATAACTTCTATTTTGGCTTTGTCAACCTCAATGCCTCTTGCGGAGACTATGTGTCATAATACTATTGAAGGTGAGAAAAACACTTAGAAGGGGGGGTTGATTAAGAGTTTTAAATAATATGGCAATAAAAACAACTCAAGATTTTTATCCTGGTTCGTTGAACTCAACTACTCCAGTCCACCTTATCACTATTAATCAACTGATTACAATAGCAAGCACTAAGAACAATTGTCTTAGTCTTCTCAAGAACTACTGACCACACCTTGGTCTTCTCAAGGAACTTCTTACAAATTAATGTAAACTAAACAAGTGTTTAAATGCTTCTAATAAGCTGTATCACAACTGTGATATTTACACTTAAGATTAAGTACAAATAAAACTATACAGTTTTATGAAAGAACAAATGTATAAGAGCTTTGAGAGATTTTCACTTTGATGTTTCAAGCGTGTGTATCAATATTTCTTTCTGATTAAGCAACTTCTAAATGTTGTAGAAGTTCTCCTTTTATAGCTTTTTCCAAGTGCTTTGAATAATGTGCAGCAGAGTATTATATTGAAATATAAGACTTTTCATCACCAAAAGGTATGGGCAGAGACATGCTTTTTGCAGGAAAAGTATGGTTGTAGAAGCATTAGGATTAGCACCACGTATCTTCTTTGGACAAAATAGTCGTTGGTTACTTTGGAAGTAGCACCACATCCAATCAAGTTTATAGCTTCTTCAACAAGCTTCCTTCAGGATGAAGTCTTCATAATCTGCACTTCAGAACTTGTAACAAGCTTAAAAGGAATCAAATACTTGAGATGATCAGAGCTAAATGTTTGAGATGATCAGAGCTTTGATAGATGATCATAACTTGATATATCAGAGTCTCAATCTTGATCAGAGTCTTCATCAGAGTATGCAGCAGTATGTGCTTGAGCGTGTATATTATTTGATTAGAGTCTGATTATCAGAGCCTCTGTTCTTGCAGTGAAATGAACTTCAGAGTCTAATTTGATCAAAGCTTTCAACTCTTTATACAATTCTTTCAGAAACGCTTCAGGTCATTTTGCAGCTTCTGCTTCAGATTCTTCTGGCAGCGCTTCAGAGTCTTCTGATTGTCTTGCATCTGATGCTTCAGAGCCTTGCGTAGTTGCTTGTACTTATGTATTTTGCTTCTTTAAAAGTATTCAATTTAATACTTGAAACAATAATACTTGAACAAATTTAGAGTATATATTCTCTTAATACAAAATTCCATAAGAGTTATCATCAAAACATAGAGATATAAGAAACACCAATCTGTGTTCTAACAATCTCCCCCTTTTTGATGATGACAAAACATAGGAAATTTTGTTCAATAAAGAGAATAAAATATATAACTCCCCCTGAGATTAAGAATCCCCCCCTGAAATGAATACTCTAATAGAAGAGAACACTTCCCTTTTTGCTTGAGTATATTTCAGAACCTGGTAGGAATCCTTGTTAAAATAAAGAATTAGAGCTTTGATGCTTTCCAGAATTAGAGCCTGATGAATTCTTTCAAATAAAGAGTCTGGTTTATCTTCCAGAATCAGAGTCAAATTTGCTTCAAGGATCAGAGCCTGGTTGGTTAATTCTCAGGGTAACTTCAAAGAATTTTTGTCAGATGAAACAATAAAATCTGAAAGTCTTAAAATTCAATGTTAGTTAATACTATGTCTGAATTTCATTTTAGTATTGCTTATGGATTGAACAATCAGATTCTTTTTCTCCCCCTTTTTGTCATAATCAAAAAGAGTTTAAAAGACAGAAAAGATAACAGAAGAAAAGAAGATAAAACACATAAATGAAACACAGAACAACCAGATTCATTCAAAAGATGTTCAGACAAGAGATGATTGAAAACAAACAACAGAAAACAAGTGCAAACATAAGTGCAAAAACATGGAAAAGAAAACTAGGGCTGGCGAGATGCAATCAGGGTCAGAAGATCAGTAATCTTTGCAGTAGACCCTTCTTGCTTAGCCATCCAAGTTTTGATCTCCTCAGTAGTCTGTTCTTATTTTACCATCCATGATCTGATTTCCTTAACTTCTTGGACAACATCTGGAGTCTCAGTCTTCATCTTAGATGCAGAGGGTGCAGAAGCAGATGCAGTTGCCTTAGGATGATCAATCTCCATGTTAGATGCAGTATGAGGATCAGGAGTATCTTGTATAATTGAATCAGTATCTTCAAATGAAGAGTCTTCAGCAGGAGCATCTTCCAGAAGTAGCACTGGTGTTCTGAGAATGCTCAGCAGAGTCTGTCTGACCATTTTAGCAAACTTTGCCTTTGTATCATTAGCGCAAACTGCTCTGAGATTAGAGGCAGCAGTGTTGAAACTTGAGATGAATCTATTCCAAGAAGCTTCAGATTCAGCAGGATCCATACCAGACAGATACTCTTTTTCTACATAAGCAATCCCCATACGCATTTCCTTCTTGAAATTCTTAAACAAAGTATAAACATCTGATCTGGGTTTGGGGTATAGATAGTCTTCTACAGTGATTTTTTGTGAAGGTTCAGGGCTTGTTTGAGTTTGTTCAGGAGGTGTTTGATCAGATGGTGGTTGTTCAGATGGTTTTTGTTCAGATGGTTGTGGTATGGTGAGATGAGGAGTAGTGGGTGTTGAGGTATCAACATCAGACGGTGTTGATGTAACAACATTAGATGAAGATGGTAGAAAGTCTGTGAAGTTAAATTTGGAGAGAAGATCAAGCTGATGGTGGTGTTGTTCAGAAGCAGGTAGGTCAGATGGTAGTGATTTATAAGGGTCCGGAATTTGTAAACAAGATGGTGAGTGAACTTCAGATTCATCAAAATCAGATGAATCAGTTGAATGACATGAAGTGGAAGATACGACAAACATGGTTGCAATGGGTTGCACATCCAGAATGCCTTCAGATGGTTATGGGATAGAGGGTTCAGGATCTGGGATGGTTGGTTCTTCTGGTGGTTGAGTAGAAGAGGGTGGTTCAGATTGTATTTGTTGTTGTGGTTCAGATGATGTTTGTTGAGGGGGTTGTTGTTCAGATGATTTTTGTTGAGGGGGTTCAGATGGTTTTTGTTGAGGGGGTTCAGATGGTTGATGAACAGAAGATGGTTGAGAATGTGTATGAGGAGATGAAATGGGTTCAGATGTATGAAGTCCAGATGGTTGAGGAGGAGATGGTGGAGGTGAAGGTGAGGGTGAATGGACAGATGGTTGTGGATCAGATGTTAATACCTGTTTAATCGTTTCTCTTATTTCCTCCAAGCTAGCTTCTGGAGGATTTGTCTTCAGCTTCTTGACCTCCTGAGGCTTGTCAGCAGCATCAGAGGCTTTCCTCTTTGGCTGTGCAACAGATCCTTCCTCAGCTTTCCTCTTCTTGCGCCTTTCTCGTAGAAGATTTGGCAACACTTCTCCTTCCTTCTGTACTATGTTGGCAGGCAGAGGAATACCATCTCTCAAACATTCAGCAATGAATGACAGAATGATTTCCCTAGGTTCATCTGCACTGAACATGGGAAAATATGTTATAGGAATCCTCCTTCTGCTGACTTCTTCAGAGTCAATCTTATTAGGTTTTCCAGCAAGCTCTGAGATGAC
Organism: Lathyrus sativus; assembly: GCA_963859935.3. Taxonomy (NCBI): domain Eukaryota; kingdom Viridiplantae; phylum Streptophyta; class Magnoliopsida; order Fabales; family Fabaceae; genus Lathyrus; species Lathyrus sativus. Next base: position 49,680,891 of record OZ012741.1, on the reverse strand, counting down.
CTTCATCCTTTTCAGAGTATTTCCATTAATGACAGATCCTATAATGTAAGACAGATCATCTGTCAACCCAGCATCAGTCAGATGCTTTACACGACGATTCTCTGTCAGAATGTTTGATATCAGCCTTCCCATAGGGATCCAATTTCTGATCTTTCCAGCCTTAGCTCTTAATTCTTCTCTTGTTTCCTTTATGTGATTCAGAAGATGACTGAACAGAAGATAAGGCAGATCCACCTTCTTGCCTTGACTCATACAGAACATGAAGTACAGTTTTTCTGTGTTGACATAATCTAGAGAGTTTGAATATTTTCTATGAAAAATAGAGCTCATGAAAATCTTAGCCCAGATTCTATAAACAGACTTCAGATCTATGACTTTTTTGGTTGGTTCCCCAGAAACACAGACCTCTTGAAAAACATCAGCCAAGTCCACACGAGCAGTTGCCATACTTGTGATTCCATCAGTTTCTTTTTACTCAATCAGCTGTGTGATTAACTTCTCAGTAATAACAATCTTCTTTCCAAGAACAGAAGAGTGAATAAACTTAGGACAAACTTGGGCGTGAATCCAGAACTCTTTCACCAATGCTGGATAAACAGGACCCATCAACTTGTCAAAGCACTTTGCCCAGTTTTGAGTTTTAATGGTTGGTTTGAGATCAAAACCATTTTCTTCAATGGAAGCAAAATCCACAAAATTTTCACACAGAACCTCAAGATCCTTTGATGGAGTGAGAAGAGTTCTCACTGGTTCCTTGTACACATTAGCATTTGGAGATGACACAGTAGCAGTAGAGGATTGCATCTGAGCAGATGTTGAAGATGATGATGCCATTGATGTTCTTGAGATACGTCTAGGTTTACGTGAGGATTTGGGTTTTGAAAAGAGATGGAAGCAATGAAGAAGACAGAAATGCATATGAGAAAATGTGATAGATGGTGTAAAGTGTGAAATGTGAAGTGTTGTGAGAATATATATAGAACAGTTTAGGGCAAGCAAAAGACACACAGAATCTCACGCATACACTAAGCAATTAATGAAGTGAAAATAATCGTATCAAGCAATTAATGCAAAGAATAAAATCATTTCAAGCATTTATGATTCTGACAGATGGGGGGAAAATCAAGAGATTTTAGATTTTCAAAGCAATACCTCAAACGTCAATTCAGTATGGTGCACTCTATCTTTCCAGATTCTGAGATACACGTGTTTGCTTGCATGTGCCTCTAAAACTTCTTGAGAAATGAAACGTTAGCCAACGTTCAGATCCTCTGAGCCTTGTTAGTTGAGATTTACACACAAATAAATAAACACAGAATTGAAATGAAGAAATACTTCAGAGTTTAGACATTTATCATCTGAGAAAAAATTTCATCTGATGAATATTTTATTCTAGACAGAAGTCCATACTTATATTTTTCAGAATAAATTTAAATCTATCTTCAGCAAGGGGTTTTGTAAAGATATCAGCCCACTGATGATCTGTATTCACAAAGTTTAAATTAATAATTCCCTTCTGAACATAGTCTCTGATGAAATGATGTTTAATCTCTATATGCTTAGCTTTAGAGTGTAAAATAGGGTTTTTAGATAAGCATATAGCAGAAGTATTATTACAGAAGATAGAAATGTTACTCTCAAAAATCTGATAATCTTCCAACTGACTTTTCATCCAGAGCATCTGGGTGCTACAACTAGCAGCAACAATATATTCTGCCTCTGTTGTTGAAAGTGCAATTGTGGGTTGCTTCTTGCTGAACCATGAGATCAGATGACTTCTGTCACACCCTAATTTTTTACCTTAAGATCCCACTTCCTCGTGCACTATGTTTGACATATTTAGACCATAGGGTCTCTTGTGTGCATGTTTATTATGACTGACCGGTTCATGCAGGTACATAAAATGGAGGAGACATTCATTCCCACAGGTTCAAGGTTTTCAAGACTCAACGTATATCTTAATTCTTAAAATGTCATTTGCAAGATCAAATCAGTCAAGAGTCTCTTAGGTCATTAAGGCATACTTTGTCGGACGAGCCTATGAAATTCAGAATTGTACCTTGCGATATGCAAGTTGGATTCACAAAAGACGCTGTTAGAAGGCTCTCATGCAACTCCTAGATGCTTTGCAAGCCCAGGTAACAGAATTCATTTTTTATTCTAATTTCAGAATTACCAGTTGAAAGGTGATTTACAAGGACCGTTTTAAATCAAAAACCAAGGCCTAAACACCCTATAAGTCGTATCTCAGATAAAATAGTGGCTCGGGCAAGAGGATGCTACCAGTGGCATAATGAACAAGCATTAGAAGCGTGTAAAGTTCGTAAGCATAAGAAATGAATTGTGGGATTTGAGCCAAATCTGTTTTAGGACCAACTTGTTATATGCATAAAGACAAGACGAGCACAACAAACACCACAATTTCGGATCAACATTATTTTTTTTTCATGTAAGGACATCCAGGAGTTTGTGATCCATGACGTACCGTTTCAACACGAGGTTAAATTAATCTTATGAATAACAAAGCCCAAAATGATTCAAATCATCAATAGATACTAGACAATAAACGAGAATTAGGACTATTATAATTATTGAGTCTTGAATGGTGACATCATCCATTGCACCTTGTAACTAATACTTTTGCAACAATTTATCCCATCTTACATTTCCACTCCACCTAAGATGAGTATACCTTAAGTCCTCACACGGTTTCCCTTCGATGTAACACATAAATTGTTTCTTTACAAGGATATAAGTCTTAAACCGAATGCCACAAGCCTATCGCTGCTACCGACAAAATAATCCCTAAAGAAGCAAAAACTAAAAGGGACATTGACTTCATAACAACAAGTCCTCTTTTTGAATTACAAGCTCACAACAAGAATTGCCTTTCGTTGAACATGGTCGTGAAACATCGCGTCCACGAACAAGGTCTTACTCCACAACTTCGTGCACGCCAGCATCTCTTCGGAGCATCATGGCAGCAAGTCTGTCCTGATGATGGCCTCATCAGGCTGTTAGAAATACAGTGTCGGCATTTCGAAAACTTTTATCGTCCTCACGGTTCATTTATCCAAACCTGTTGCAAACAAATGCCATCGTTTCTAAACAGTTTTCAAACCTGTCAAAGCAAAATAGAACTCAAGGATTAAATCTAAGATAGAGAGGGATAAGTGAGAGGTCCAGCCCTCATGTTTTCAACTCATCACCGGGCGGAGCATCGAGCAGCTGGAAGGGCGACAACCGAGGTTGTCACCGACTCCCTACTGAGCATCGAAGAACGGAATTCCGGATAGTTTTCAACATAATACAAGGCAACAACAACATTTCCAATCCCCTCTTGGTTCAGACTGTTAGATCATCATCACCACTTTAAACCTTTCCCGACAGTGGCATAGAATCGGCAGCTTCGGAACTGCTAACGGTGTCCTGAAAGAAGAAGAGAAATGTCAGCTCAATAACCTCAGTAACACAGTGACACACTAAGCAACAACTTCATACTAATACGAGAAATTAATTAAGTAAACAAAGCGTTGGTTTAAATTCCAGCTATTCACGCACAACATCAAAGAGATTAGAGCTTACGGCGCATTTCAAATGGACAGAACGTGAGCAGCGGTCAGAATTAAAGTGTTACTTATCTTGGCTGTAGGCATTGATACGTAGGTGGTCTCTATTATTCCATTTGATATTGGAAGGATCATCCCAGTGGCCGTCGCGATAATTCCACGGAATACACTCACCCCTGCAAAAGGAATTTGCAATATTGATCAACCCAATGACACAAATGCATGACACCATGAACCAGACAATAACAAGTCGACACAAGATCAAGCATGTACGGTCATAATCATCAAGCAAATACATGTCGAAAGTTCAACTGGTATCTTTTGGTGCTACAATGAGCAGCACGCATCTATCTACGCTTACGCAGTTTGAGTAAGCATTAAAATGCCATATTTGGACGATGGCGAAACTTGTCAACAACACGAAGAAGCAACCAACAGAACTCAATAGAATTACAAAGAAGAAGGCCCGTGTACCTCGTAAGTCTTGCCAGTTTCACCGAAGAAAGGACTTTGTACCACCTGAAGGCAATGACCAAGCAACTTGCAATCCTCTCTTTGTTTCTGTCAAAGATACGTATGCTTCATACGTAGGGGAGCCAAGAATACCACGCCGCTTCGCTCAAGTACCCTCACCAAAGGCAGGCCTGTTACGATTTTGAAATTAGTGTCGTAACTTCCCATCCTTACCACAAGAGAAAGCATCCATAATAGCATATCAGCTGCACAGACAAAACACCATTGACAAGTACTTCAATAATTCACAACAACCACGACGAGGGCATCCCAACACATCAGTCACAGCTGCAACATTTCCCCCGCAGGCAACAACGGGTTTTCCTCGCATCAGGAAACATCAAGCAACTCAATTCATTCACGTCTGCAGAAACACCATTACAAAATCAAAGTTGTCAACACTAAGTGTAATGTTGGTGCTAATCAGAATCAAGCAATTTCAATGGTTTCATATTATGGTGCATTTCTCTCAACCTGTCAAAAAGAAACCAATTTGGGAGAAGTTGATTAAGACCGCTATTGCTTATCTCAAAGACTCTAGCTATAGTCACTTGGGTGATGCGGCCTCGCATATTTCTTCTTTAGAGTAGACCACTGGGATGCTCAAAACTCAGACTTCGAACTAGAAGAACAGGACCCTGTGTTGCTCAACGACCCCAACAGCTGTGAGCGATAAGCCGCCTTCAGTGTTCGACATTAGCGCATACCCTGCAACATAACCAAATAGAAGGGGATTCATCAGTTCCAAAACCGTCCTCAGACACAGTTACGACAAGCTTTAAAATACACCCAGAATAAAGGATGTGCCTTTTATTATAAACTCAAGGCATAATTATTCTGT